>JAJJMC010007171.1:1147124-1298088 GCA_023531435.1 Papaver californicum | reverse complement strand
TAACTATACATATGTTGAAATTGTGTTTTACTGGCATATGTGTGTGAGAACGTTTAATTGGGACGGAAGCAGGATGAACATTCGGTGGAAGACACTACATCTATCATCAAATGTACGTTTACCATCATGCCCATTTACAGGCGTGTGTTGACAAACGCCTGATGGGACGTGAAACTAGTCATACGCCCGTTATCGCTGTACAATACAGGTGATTCGTGTGGATAATGAAGACGGATGTTCGCTTAGAATAACACCTGCTCCATCAAACAGTGTGTTAGATGAACGCCCGTTCCCCGTTCCCATCAGACGTTAATATAAGTGAACCCCTTGTGGTGGAGCGTGTTTTCAGGTCAATCTCCTGAACCTTCAACAACCACGTAAACCAATCGTTCAATTCTACTATGAATGACATAAAAAACAGAGGGAGGCAGCAAGACCCAAATCCATCAACTTATCGGGGACCAACGAGTCAGGTAAGGAATGGTGGATTGATCCACTTTCATGGACAAATAAGCACTTCGCACTGGGATACCCTTGAATGGAAAATTAAAAATTGACATTCAGTAACCCACACAAAAAGCTCTCGTGAAAACTAATTGCTAGCATATTCAGTCAACAATTGATCATGGGGACCGACCAGCAACCACCAAAACCTCACAAAACAAGTACCCTCTCCTATGAATAGGATCATCTTCTCCAGCATGCAAAATAAATAAATAACTTCACATGCATTGAAAGGTTTTACCTGTCTTTCCAATAACACTTTGATAACCATACGAGTAAAAATGTCATTTCCAAACCTCTAACAGGCGTTAGTTTAGAATCACACCCCACACAGGTATTATTTTATAATCACGTCCCACACAAGGGCGTTATCTTAGATATACGTCCATAATAAGTGTTGTCTTAACCAGACGCCCAACACGAGCGTTACTCTAAGCAAACGCCTGATTACCAAGTGTGTTTCTGGCGTTATGCCCCGTTGGACATGCTCTTGGGTGAACGCCTGATAAATGAAACGTACGTCTAGTTAAACGCCTGGCACCAGGCGGAGAACCAGCGTCACGCCTGGCACGAGACGCACGACTAGGTTAACGCTCTACTATAATAGGTTTTGGTCCAGTTCTTGGATCATTTTTGATCCCAAACAGTAAAAAATCCAGACCAAAACTTAAATTTGATCGTCCCACTGTGATTGAATTTGGACGGACTAAAAACCAAATTTAAATTTGGTCCATGATTTAGTTGCACCACTGTGGGTGCTCTAAGGAGAAGTGGAACAGTTTGAATCAGAGAATATCGTAGAGTTACGGAGAAGAAGGAAAAAAGGAATAGAAGAGAGGGTATTCTTCTCCAGAGATTAATAAGGATTAATGAAATACATTTAATAAGGGAAATGCATTTACTAGGTGGGGCTTTTAATGGAATATATACAACCGTAGGATTGATCTGGGAGGGTGTGAGAATCACAGCCGCTAATTCTAAACCAGAAGTGTATTCTGGTTGTTGAGTCTAATAAAAAATACTTCTGTTTTATAAGCATACATATATATACATGTGCTTGTAACTCTGTTTTGAAATGTAGAGCCAGTGCTCATGTCGTCGTTACCTCTCTGGTAACCGGAAATTAACAGCATCATCATGTGCTAGTTTTTCCTACGATAAGACTGTGACTTATTTTAGTTTTTTTGCCAAGACAAAATTTTTTATTAACATCAAAAAATTGCAAGAATAGGAGGTCGAGATAAACCAAAAAACTTGACTAACTAAATTTTATGGTACAACTTGTACCAATAGTTAATTACCTTACAACAGCAACACCTCAGTGGATACCTGATTTCTTAGTGGGCTTGGAAAGTCAAAGAGTTATATAAATATTATAGCCAATCAAACTTTTCAAGGCGGAAACTTAAATTTAGCAGACATATGTTAATTTTCAATCAAAGGTTTATCAGAGTTGACGCAGATTGAAAGCGTGTAAAGATGATAATAATTGTAACGGAATAGAATTATGAAAAAGTAACCGGTAGAATGGGTAGAAATCGACAGAAATTAGTTGATCTTCAAAGAGATATCCTAAAATCTACGGGGTTATCTAAACTTCGTTAATTCACTACGAATAACGACTATATATATGAAATTAGTATTCAGACTTCGGGATAAACCCAACAATGAATAAAAATCAAAATCAATACTCAACAAGTTTAATGAAAATAAAATAATTTTAATTAATCCAAAACTCTTCTAATTTTCGTTTTTAGAGCTCCTTATATAGATTACTCCTACTAAACAAACTTGTTTCTCAAGATATCTACTACCTTTAGGCAACTTTCCTAACTTATTAAAACTCTTATAATAAACTTCTAGACTCTTCTAAAATTACCTAAATAATAAATCCGAAAATTATTTATTTTTCTACTAAAAATAACATTAATAAAATATAAATAATAGTAATAAAATAATAGATTTATTTTCCATAAATCTCCCTCCATCATTCTACCGGTGTTGGAGAAGATTCGTCCTCGAATCTTGCCGGCACCATGTTCTACATGTGTAACTCGTCGATGACAATCTTCATACACATGAATTGATGTTGTAAAAAAATAATTTATGCACCGTATAGAAGCATGAGGTATGATGGAAGCCTAAAACGGATCTTCATAAGTTGATTCAACAAATTCTCTCTTGTTATGGTAGATATGAGAGACAATTTGCGTATCACAATAATCAACAACCAGCTTACTCTCGGGCAAAGACAACTCATCAATATTAGGAATTTCTAAATCAATAAGTTTATCAGGATTAGATGACTCACCATGAAACTCCATTAAATCATGTGTTACTTCTTGGGACTGTTTTTCTTTGTCAGAAACAGGATGTTTAGAAGAAAATTTCATATCCTCCCCATCATCGGGATATTTATCAAAGATCGGAGTTGTATATCTCTCAACAATAACTTGATTTTGTGCATCATTGTCATGACGGTAAAACAATTCTTCAACGTCGTTATCTGCACTATTATTTTCCTCTATAAGCGAGCATGGTTTAGATCGATTTTAGTTACTTCTTCAAATAACATTCTATCACTTCCAGAATCTCCTTCTTTGATTTGATGCAGCGGATAATAAAAAAAAGAAAGAAAAAAGAGATTTTTTTCAGACTTCAAATATTCCTAGGAATATTGACTATGAACAACGATAATTATTTAGACTTCGGTTTCCCGACTTTAAATAATAATCAATTAAACATGAACAAGTTTAAGAAAATAATTCTTATTAATCAAATTCAACTGCTTAAAACAATATATGGAGGACTCTTTTATAGACTTGGGGAAAAACCTTAACTTGCTAGTCAAGAAAGGATGAAAAAACTCCATAAACTAATTTGCTATTTTTGGCAAAATTTTGGTCAACCAAAAATAATGAATATAATCATAAAATAAAACTATTTGCGGAAAACGGCGATCCAAACGGACTCCTAACGAAAAAGTTATTAACAAAACAAAAACTTTCCCAAAATAGTAAAAACACCTGTTTGAAGTCCTAAATAATGGAATTTGGCTAAAATCTGAAGACCATGCTACAAAGTTGCATGTCTTGATCGTTGGCCCGTTTCCAATCAAAATGGACCCCTCTTGAGCTAAATTACGACACTCGGATCTTTAGCCTCAAAATAGACTATAACCTGCTCATCTGCATCAAAAATTCTAACAGACGAAGCTAGCTTGCCAAATCTTGTTGTTTCTAAGGTCCTTGGTACAACAATCACAACCATGAACTTTGCTCATAGTTTTCTGAAGTCTGGATTTGTAAGTTAGACCACAGCCACGAAATTTGCTCCACAAAAAAGTATGTTCCTAGCTAACTTGAGAATTTAATTACCACTGCAACAACTGAATCTTTGTTTCCTTCCGATTTGGAGGACACCCAATGCAAGCATCAAAATTATGAGACCCGAATTGAATCATGATCGGACCTAAGTTCCCTCCTGAGCGGAAACTAGAATGCTTATTGGTTAATGTATTGGAATAGTGGTTTTGTATCAAAAATTGAATACCATGACTAGCCCGTTTAATATATAGCTTGTATAATTAGCAAAATAATTCTTGTATGTATATTTATCTGCAGTAGTTACCATGACTAAGTAGTTAAAAGACATAATTGGTAGAAAAGGTTCGTCAAAGTAGAAGCAAATGTGAATGATCTAGAAAATTCTCAATTGCTTCGTAGTATATATAGACCCACTCCATGATCTCTCTCTTTCAACCCTCAAAAAAGAAAACAAGAACTTAACTAGAGATTTAGGGACACTCTATATATTACTAAATTCTCATGCATCGATGACCAATCCTTTTTATGAAAAAGGCAGCAAACAATACTAGATTGCAAAAGTCATGGTGAGGTATGTAAGCAACAACCATTTCATTATAGCATGTATGTATGAGATAAGTAATCATGCCATGCCATGCCAAATTGAACACATAAGTGTATTTATTAACTAGAGTTATTTTGCGTTTGGATGCCAAATTTTGGTACGTGTTAATATTTGGGTCCTAAATTCGTCCAATTTAGTGTTTGGGTCCTAAATCCGTTAATCAAACAATTTTAAATTAACATTTTCAAATCAGTAGTAACTTGTTAGTATCTAATGAAGTTGATTTTACATACGGGTTTACATCATTCATGGTCAAACAACTAAATCACTTATATTGAAATAAGTTGAAATGATTTGATTAGCGAGTTTAGAATCACTAAATTGGACAAACTTAAAATCCAAAAACTAACACATACCAAAACTTGAGACCCAAAGGTAAAATTCAATCATTTCATTACCTTGTTTAGGACAGTAGGCTCAGAACTCATGTCATCCTCTGATTGTTGAAACTTACAAACTAACAATCTCACATGGACTTGCTTTTTCTATTTTACTAAGATTATGACTTCACAGCTACAAGTGGGATCGACAACCCTGGACTAATTGGACGAAAGATTGTTGTTAAATTGGATGAGAGCAAAGCCATGTGATTCATAAACAGGTAGGTCCTGTAACTTACTTGATTGCCAACAGAAAATCCACTTGAAAGGGAAAATAAGAAAAGTAACACTTGCTCAAACTCTCTATAAATACACAAAGATTCAAGTTACATAGTTATCTATAAGTCATCCACCTCATATAAATACACAAAGATTCAAGTTACATAGTTATCTATAAGTCATCCACCTCATCTGAAACTCATACAGCTATCTGATCAGCAAACAGTTTTAAGATCACTTTTTCCTTCACTTCACTTCAAAATGGGTATCCGTTTCCGCTCAATGGTTTCTCAATCGAAGCAAATTCTCAAACTACAAACTCTTCTTACTCGACCAGCATCAATAGTAGATGTACCTAAAGGGCATTGTGCTGTTTATGTCGGACACATCGAAAAGAAGAGGTTCGTCGTTCCAGTATCTTACTTGAATCATCCTATGTTTCAAGACTTACTAAGTCGTGCAGAAGAAGAGTTTGGTTTCGATCATCCGATGGGAGGTCTCACAATTCCCTGCAAAGAAGCCGCTTTCATAGATCTCACTTCTCAGTTGAATGCATCATGAAAGAAAAACAAAAGCCAGATGGCCTATTTTCAATTGTATATAACGATTTTGTTAACCATGTAAAAAACTTGTTTACTTTTCTTTAATTGATTGTGTAGAGTTAGTAAAGACTCTCCCATTTAAAGATTCATTTAATACAGTACAATATATACTTCTTCTACTTCCATAATTCCAATTATTTATGTTGGTTCTGCAACAATGGAAAACACTAAACAAAAGAAATTTGTTAAGGTTAGAAAATCTCTGATGATGCACACACAATGGACAGAGTCACCTGCTCAGCAAATTGTCCTTAACACAATAGTCCTCGGTACTCCTCAAGAATGAGAGATGCTATACCCCAACAGAAGAGATGTGTCCAGGATAGAACTGCCCGTTATGATTAGTATAAGCACAATACTAATCACCCTCAAGAACTTAACAGCAAGATAGAAGTGGAAGGGAAATAAACAAGCAATGCGCAAAACAAAACAAGAAGAGGGGAAAAGAAGACAGGATAGTAGCTGCTTCTGGAGTAAATTTTAATGGAGAAATTCGTTTTCTTTTTATAGGTAGAAGAAGAAGAGAATGTGGCAATAATCACGAACATTAAGTTTGAAAATTAATTCCACACATTAATCATGAAGATAATGGTTAAAACGGATATAAAACGGTAAAAAATAATTCTCTCCTAAAGACTCGTCGGGTCATAAGCACCATAATTAAAACAAGATTTGAATTAGTCAAAAAAACGTTTCAAAAAACGTGAGTCTTGGTTGGTCCGCAGCCTCAGCTACGCCCGCAACACACACTCAGACCCGCAGCAGCAGCCACGGTCACACCCGCACCCGCACTCGCACCCACAGCTACAGCCGCAGCCGTAGCCGCAAGTCCGCAAGCGCACAAGCGCACAAGCATGCAAGCCGTAAGCGTGCGTGCTTCGGTGCGAAGCACCGCACATGTGTGCACCAACTAGCTCATTGTCTTAGTCCTCCCCCAACCACAAAAGCTTCTAAACCCTAAGGGCCCTCCCTTAGTTGTAATTTTTGTGGTAATAATGAGAGAACTCATCTCTAGTCTCTCCAATGTGGGACTAAAGGTTCTTCATTCACAATAGTGAAAAATGAGCTATTCACCCTTAGTGACATCTAGGTCCTAAGGTTCATTCTCACCAAGACTAAAATTCATTTTAAAGTTCATTTTTCTCCAATAATCCCCCACATGAATGAAAACCCGATAAAAAATCAGAAATCAGAAAACGAGAAATACCTCTTAGGCAATAGGTGTCCATAAGGTCTTGAACCTTTGCTTACTGAGAAATTACCGGAACTACTTGAAGAACAGTGAACGCGATGTCTTGAACTGCCATCATTTGGTGTAGTTCATCAATAACTTCCACGCGTGATATCTCTCTAGGTGCTGTTAAGTTCGTGCAGTTGTGTCCATTTTGGCCCTGGACATATCCCGTTTCTCAGAATGCTCTAGAGAATCAGCTCAATTCTCATAGGAAGTGGCCCACTTCCTCATTCAGATAGATGAGTTCTATCAAGAGTGTTTACTGCTACACCCCACTTCAATCTTAAACTGAAACTATTGAACTCATTAAGACTTGATAAAATGTCATACTCACATGCAGTCACACTTTCACGTCTACACCATAGGGAAGGGACAGAGATTGAAATTCTATTTGATGAGCTTAAACCTCATCCCCCTTGATGCATTACTAACTATCTCCTTGGATAAACCTTTCGTCAAAGGGTCCGCGATATTCTTCTTAGACCTCACAAAGTCAACAGAAATAACGCCAGTTGAGATTAGTTGTTTTAGGGAATTGTGTCTTTTACGAATGTGTATAGACTTCCCATTATAGTTGCTGTTTTTAGCATTAGCTATTGCATCTTGACTATCACAATGTATAGATATAGCTGGCACAGGCCTATGCCAAAGAGGAATGTCTTCTAAAAAGCATCTTAGCCAAACGGCTTCCTCTCCTGCTTTATCTAACGCAATAAACTCTGATTCCATAGTGGATCGAGCTATACATGTCTGTTTGGAACTCTTCCAAGATACAGACCCGCAAGCTAGATTGAAAACATATCCACTCGTAGACTTAGACTCCTCTGAGTCCGATATCCAGTTTGCATCACAAAATCCTTCTAGGACTGCAGGGTATCTCTCATAACTTATACAAAAGTTCAAAGTGTACTTTAAGTACCTTAACACTCTAATAAGTGCATCCCATTGTTCTTGTCCTGGATTACATGTATACCTACTCAACCTACTCACAGCATAAGCAATATCTGGCCTCGTACAGTTCATTAAATACATCAAACTTCCTATAAAACGTGAATATTCAAGTTGTGAAACTCCGTTACCCTTATTCTTTTTGAGTCTACAACAAGGATCATAAGGAGTACAAACAGGTTTACAATACTAGTTATATTTTCTAAGCACAGATTCAACATAATGAGATTGACTAAGACTATATCCATTAGAATCTCTTCTAATCTTCATCCCTAAGATTACATCAGCAGGGCCTAAGTCTTTCATGTCAAAGTTCTCATTTAGCATGTTCTTAGTGTAATTAATTACATCCATGTTTGTACCAAGTATAAGCATATCATCAACATACAAGCATACAATCACACAGGCTTCATTCACAAGTTTAGTATAAACACACTTGTCAGATTCATTAATTTTAAAACCACTAGAAATCATTACATGATAAAAAAATTTCATGCCACTGTTTAGGTGCTTGTTTCAAACCATACAAAGATTTTATTAGTTTACAAACTTTGTTTTCACAACCTTTCACTATAAAGCCCTCATGTTGGTCCATATAAATTTCTTCATCTAATTCACCATTTAGAAAAGTTGTTTTTACATACATTTGATGTATCTCTAAGTTATGAATGGCAGAAATAGCAATTACCATCCTAATGGAAGTAATTCTCGTAACAGGTGAATAAGTATCAAAGAAATCTACACCTTTTATTTGTTTATAGCCTTTAGCTACTAATCTAGCTTTGTATTTTTCCACAGTTCCATCTATCTTACGTTTCCTTTTGAAGATCCATTTACAACCTATGGGTTTACACCCTAGAGGTAAATCTACAATTTCTCAAGTATCATTCTGTATAATAGAATCCATTTCACTAATGGTAGCTTCTTTCCACCATGGAGCTTTAGAGGAATTCATGGCTTCTCTATAAGTATGTGGATCGGTCTCATCTAAGCATGTTATGAAGTCTGGCCCAAAAGATTTTTCAGTTCTAAGTCTTTTACCTCTTCTAGGCTCAAATTCATCTTCCTCTACAGGTAATGTCTGACTAGTAGAAGGGACATCTAGGGGATCAACACAAATCATGCGAGATTCAGATTTCAAAGGAAAAACATTTTCAAAAAACACAGCATCCCTAGATTCCATAATAGTATTCATACCAATTTCAGATATTTCAGAACTCACAACCATAAATCTATATACAATAGTATGTTCAGGATACCCTATGAAGACAGAGTCAACAGTTTTAGGTCCTATCTTGGTCCTCTTATGTGGAGGAATGAACACCTTATCCAAACACCCCCACACTTTAAAGTATGCAAAAGAAGGTTGTCTACCTTTCCATAACTCATATGGAGTTTTGTCTGATCCTTTAAAGGGTACTATGTTCAAGACATAGCAAGCTGAGAGGACGGCCTCCCCCCACAAGTTTGCAGGTAGTCCTGAACTAATTAACATGGCATTCATCATCTCCTTAAGGGTCCGGTTCTTCCGTTCAGCCACACCATTAGATTATGGTGAATAAGGAGGGGTTACTTCATGTATAATGCCGTGTTATATGCAAAAATCTCCTAAAGGAATTACATACTCACCACCACGGTCAGACCTAACAGTTTTAATGGTAGCAGTCATTTGGTTTTCAACTTATAGTTTATACATCTTAAAGGCTTCTAAGGCATCATCCTTACCTTTAAGTAAATATATGTGACAGTACCTCGTACAATCATCTATAAAAGTGACAAACCATTTCTTACCACCTCTAGTTTGAACTGATTTCATGTCAAATAGGTCTGAATTAATTAATTTTTAGGGTTTAGAATTTCTCTAAATATTTTTCCTATAAAAATTTTTAGCATATTTTGATTTTACACATATTTCACATTTATAGTCATTATCCAAACTAAATTTGGGTATGCAACCTATGCTAGCCAGTTTATTCATTGACTTATAGTTTACATGTCCAAGTCTACCATGCCAAACATTCAATGACACACAAATATAAGCAGAAGAATCAATTTTATTCATTTCATTAGAGGTTATATTTAGTTTGTAGAGACCCTCATTCTTATAAGCCTTTTCCTACATAATCCTTACCCTTAGTGACAATAACTTTCCCAGATTCAAAAACAAGTTTAAAACCCTTATCATTTAAAACACCACAAGATACAAGATTTTTGCAGATTCTCGGAACATGAAGAACTTCATTCAATGTGAGAATTTTGCCAGAAGTGAGCTTTAGCCCAACTTTTCCTTTTCCCGCAACATGTGCTGCGGATGAGTTACCCATGTAGAGTTTCTTCCCTTCCCATACCTTATGATAGGAGGTGAACATATCTCTGTTTCCACAGACATGCTTGGTAGCACTAGAGTCTACCCACCAGTCTCTCACATTGGTTACCAAATTGACTTCAGACACCGTGCCTGAAAACTCGGTTTAGTTGTTTTCAACCAAATTGGCATTGTTTTTCTTATTATTAAAGTCCTTACGTTTTCTACAGTGCATTTCCATATGGCCGGGAGTTCCGCAAACATAACAGGCACCTTTAATTTTACCAATGCCAGATTTGGGTTTCTGAAACATACCTTTCTTTTGATGACCAGGCTTAGGGTTACGTTTGCTGCTGTTGCCCTTTTCAGTATTGGAAGACTTGTGTTCAGTTACATGAGCCTTGTTGGACATGTCCCTTGCAGAAGATACGTTCTTGTCCTTGGAGCACAGTAATTCTTCTACTTGAATATTCTTACCCAATTCAACCATACTGACTTCACCAGTTTCATGTCTCAATCTACGTTTGTATTCAGACCAGGAAGACGGTAATTTCTCAATCACAACAGACACTTGAAACGTTTCATCTATCATCATACCTTCAGCAAGAATTTCATTGATACTACGCTGAAGTTCAAGGAATTGATCAACCACAGATTTTTCATTTGACATTTTGTATTCCAGGAACCTGGCTACCAAAAATTTCTTACTTCCAACAGTTTCATCTTGGTATTTTGCTTCTAAAGCAGCCCATAAATCAAAAGCAGAAAAATTATCTTTTGCATTATAAAAATCATACAGTGCATCTTCTAAACAGTTTAGAATATGATTTTTTGATATATATAGTTCTGTCTAACCCAACTTTCCAACTCCCTTTCATTTCCAGCATCATTCAAAGTCTCATCAAAAGATTTCAGAACTAATTCATCTAACATATGAAAACTCAGAAAGAACAACATCTTGGATTGCCATCTCTTGAAATCTTTGCCACTGAATTTTCTGGTCTGTCAACATCATTTTTACCCATTGTTACAGAAGAAGTATAATATTGTGTTAAGATTGTTGGTTCTGCAACAATAAAAATACTAAACAGAAGAAGATGTTAAGGTTAATGAAATCTCTGAATTGATATCACACAATGGACAGAGCCACCTGCTCAGCAAATTGTCCTTAACACAATAGTCCGCGGGTACTCCTCAATGATGAGAGATGCTATACCCCCACAGCGGAGATGTGTTCATGATAGAACTGCCCGTTATGACTAGTATAAGCACAATACTAGTCACCCTCAAACGAACTCAACAAAAATTTAGATGGAAGGGAAATAAACAAGCAGTGCGTAAAACAAAGCAAGAAGAGGGGAAAAGAAGACATGATAGTAGCTGCTTCTGGAGTAAGTTGAAATGAAGAAATTCGTTTTCTTTTATAGGCAGAAAAAGAGAATAGTTTTAATGGCAATCAATTTCGTGCATGAAGCATAGACATAATGTTTGAAATTCAATTCCGTGCCTGAAGCACGGACATAATGGTTAAAACGGAATTAAAACGCTAAAATTATTCAATCTTTAACTCAGCTTAAATCTCTTCGGGTCAGATGACCCCCCACATTAAAACGAAATTTAATTTAGTTTTATATTCATTAAGGAAATAATTTGAAATAATTTTTCCAAAAGGATAAGTCTTGGTTGGCCCGCAGCCGCAGCCGTAACCACGCCCGCAAACGCAAACGCACCCGCAAACGCAAACGAGCCCGAGCCCGAGCATGCGTGCTTCGGTGCGAAGCACCGTGCGTGTGTGAAAAGTATGGTTGCACCAACTAGCCCATAGCCTTTAGTCATCTTCCAACCACAAAAGTTTCGAAACCCCTAAGGACCCTCCCTTAGATGCAACTTTCTTGGTAATAAGGAGAGGAATCATCTTAGTTTCTCCAATGTGGGACTAAAGGTTCATTCACAAAAGTGAAAATGAGTTAGTTTCCTTAGTGACCCCTTGGTCCTAAGATCCATTCACCAAGACCAAAAAAAAAAACATTATAAGTCCATTTTCTCCAACAATATGTACATGAGCAAGAATTTTAGCACACAGAAACTAACCAATTCTTGTTCTTTACAATGTCTTTGGTGGAGCATTCTCAAATAATTTCGTTAGTTTGGCTTGCAAGTTCAACCACAGCCAATAATTTGCTCAAACAAAATGTAAGTTCCTAACTTGGGACTTCGTTTTAATAACCTGGCCATTTTGAGGGACGGTAAACAATAATTTTTGGATATTTATTTAAACCCATCTGAGGACAAAGGATAAAGGGTGTCTAAAAATACTAAAAGTACTAAGTTATCCTCATTAGTTCAATATATGTTTTTATCCTTTAAACCTTGAACTATTTTTTTATTTAATACTTTTATATATTTTTTTAAAATAAAATTTATATTTTTTTATTTTTTTCTAATTTTTTTTTCTAATTTTTTAATTTTCTTTTAAGATTTTTCGTTTTTTTACTAATCCAAAAAAAATAAAAAAAGTAATAAAATATAAAACTAATTACAAAATTAAAAAAAAATCATGCTAGTCTATTATAATCGGAAGTATGGGATTTTGTTTAGCTACTGATTATATATACTACAATCGGTTGCTAATGTAAAACCACAAACCACCGATTATATATAGAAATGTAGACAAGTTTTTTATGCACAAAAATAACAACAATCGAAGGGTTAAGTTTTAAGACTACTACCGATTGTAAGGTAATCAGTAAAAGTCTATAACCCATTTACTACCGATTGTAACAAGAAACTAGTCAGGTTTCTTGAAAATCAGTCTAATCGGTAGATATAATTTTCCAAAACTAAAGATTGTGAAAGTAAAAATTCCCAATTTTCAAAGTTTTGTAAAAATTATATTTGGCGATACATTCACAATCGGTAGATATATAATTCGCCGAAACTACCGATTGTGAAAGTAGAAAAATTCAAAAAAAAAAATATTTTGCAAAAATTATATTTGGGGATACTTTCACAATCGGTAGATATATGATTCGCGGAAACTACCGATTGTGAAAGTAAAAAAATTTGAAATTTTCTAAATTTTGAAAAAATTATATTTGGGGCTGATAGGTGCATTATTTGTATTATTTTGATACTCTATTTTTTTTTCTCATTAGTTTTCATATCATTATGCTTTAGTTTTGTTTTTTTTTTGAGTTTCTTAGGTATTTGGAAGTATATTCAAACAAAGAAGAAGAAAGGAGTTCATTACGACATGAAATGAATAAGGAAGTCAAGTTATACAAGTGAAGAACAGCCAAAGAACAAGTTCAACTTGTTCAAATCCAGAATTTCTTATCATACTCTTGAATATAATTGAAATACAAAGCCAACGCAAAAAGAATAAGGTCATTCCGAGTTCGTATGAGGAAGTTATAAGCAAAACAGCCGAGAAGAAGTAAGTAAAACGCTCAGCAAAATAATCGGTAGATAATGGGAGCCCGTGTATACCGATTATGGACCGTTTTGAACCATAAAACTGTACACTTCACAAAAATAATCGGTAGATAATGAGGGGGCCGAGACTACCGATTATGGACGTTTTGGGAACATGAAAACTCTGTATATTTGATAAAAATAATCAGTAGAAAGGTGGGGAATGAGTCTACCGATTATAGCACGACGGGAGCCACTTCTAAGACACATTTTTGACTTCTAAATCAAGGTGTAATGGTCACATTAATACTCTAACACCTAGATTTGATGAGGACTATATAAAAAGACTTTCAAAACTCTTAAAAAGGACACAATACACTTTATAACATAGGGAACAATGAGCTAGGGATTGGAGTTGCGATTGATCATCACGATTTCTAGGGTTTCCTTTACTTGTTATCTTTTATAAGGATGTAACAATTATTTTATAAAGTCATGAACATGTTATTCAATTAATGCATTAGTTCCGTTATACACTCTCTTGTATATCGTTCAAGTTTTACTACGCATAACAATTATTTGATTGTGTCAATATATTATGATTAGTTATTTCGCATGTTTGAGTCGCGAATTAAATATCTTAATAACTTCTCATTATCTAATTAGGATTCTTGGGTAATTTTATCAAGAACCCTAATAAATAGTAGTAATTTGTGATCACTAGCGGTGCGAATCATGAAGGAAGTCACAAGTAAAACTTGGCCTAGGTTGAATATGCCACGATTGTATTTGTATTGCCTATGAGTAATCCGTCTCACAGAATTTAAAGCTTTCTTCAAGTTGAATCTCATAGCGATAAAGCATTAGGTTATTTGGTGGAAAAGAATTCATATACTAGTGATTGCAATATATGTTGAGTAGTGGATACGTAATGAAGTGTTGAGAATGATTGGGGATACTTTAGGGTTATTGGTAAATGAGAAAGTGAATGATGATATTGATGTTGGATTGCATAGCATGTGTAATGATGGACGGTGAATTCCTTAACCAGCTTTCTCTCATAATATTTTCTTAAACACTTTTAGCTTAAGTTTTAGTTTAAACTACCTTTGAACATCAAAAACCCCCTGTTTACAATAGTTTTCAAATATAATTAAAAACCCAAGTAAGAACGTGGATGATAACTGACCAGGGGCTACTTTCATAATCGGTTGATATATGATTTGTCAAAACTACCGATTGTGAGAGAAGAAAAATCCAAAATTTTCTTAGTTTGGAAAAAATTTATATCCGGGGCTACTTTCATAATCGGTAGATGTTGAGTTTCACTAAACTACCGATTATGAAAGAAACAAATTCAATATTAGGAAAAATTTCAATGTGAGGCTTATTATATAATCGATAATTTACATATTTATTATTTTATTTTTAAATAAAAAGTTACTAAAAAAATAAAAAATATTTAAAATATAAATAAATAAATTAAGTATAATTTAACAACTAATACGATTAATTAATACTAATTAAACTAGGTGGATAAGGGGTTCTTGAAATTATTTCATAATATTCCTATTTTATTTTATTATGTAGCCCAAACTAGTTTTCATCAGGCCTTAAAATGGCCAGGTTTAATAACTAGACTAGATTTAGACAAAAAAAAAAAGAATATTTGTTTCCTTCCAGTTCTGGTGAAAACCATAAATCAAATTGAGAACATTATAGAATCACATTCCATCTAAGAATCTAGTAAATTCTCAAATGCTAAAGAATGAAATTTATTATTGGGGCTGCAGTCCCTTGCTTTTGAGGGATTACAAGTGATAAGTGCATATTTACGCATCTTAAGTATCATTTTCTTACACTTATTTGCTAGCTTTTGTGTGAATTATCTTGTATTATTATTACTTTTGTAGTTTATGTCTTTCGTTAGGTTACATCTCTAAAAGAAGTGAAATTGAGCATTATAAAGAAGAATTTCCAAATACCGAGTGGAACTCAGTCAAATCCAGGATTTTTACCCACCATGTCGAGGAGAACGAGAAAACGAAGCAAAGGGCGAAATAACGAGGTCATTCCGAGATCGTATGAAGAAGTTATAAGCAAAACGAGAACCAAGGGCAAAATGGTTATTTCAAGGCACTCCGTCATATGTTAAGGGGCAGATGAATTCAAAGAGTTTTAAAGGCATCATATCCTTCTACTCAGGGATGCCACCTATTTAAATAGTGCTAAAGGCACCATCAATCTGGATCTGGGCCACCTTCTTTTTCTCCCAAACTTAAAACGCAGATTTAGTTCTCTATGTAACTACGGGTGATTTGATGATCATGATGGCTCAATGTTTGATCATTTAAGGATTGATTTTGAGTATGGATGGATCAGTGGAGTTAGAGAGGCTGTTATAAGGCATGGGTTAGAGCCAAGATTAAGTTTTGAAAAGAGAAAACCTAAAACCTAGTTAGGGTTATTTGTTGCCATATTTGATGGTTGGTGATGAAGAGAGATGGCAGTTGGTTTGGATAGCTGTGATTACATAAAATCTGGAGACTTTGGGATCACAACCGAAAGTAAATGAAACAAAGTGAAGTATGATATCTTAACTTAAATCGTTTCACAATGCATTTTAAGATGATAATTTATCAATACAAGAAATGAAATAACACAAAGATTTAACGTGGTTCAACAGTTAAACTGTCTACATCCACAAGTAAAATAATTGGATTCATTAGTATGATCAAATTTCCATCAATATAGAAGAAAAGAGAAGAGGAATCATCTATTCCAATGTGATGAATTCATATAAATCATAATCATGTTAATCATGAATCAAATGAACTAAATAATTACATAAATTTCATACCTAAGCTCTTTGTTCTCACTTCAATGTCTTCAGTCTAATTTCTCTTTAAATTTTCCAACCCCTTCTCATGTTAATGAGCTTGGTATTTATAGCTAAATTGATGGAGTCCACCAATCTACATTTCCACCTATTTATTCTTATCTATTATTTGTGCGATATGTAGTTCCGCAAAGCCTATTTGCAATTCCCGCAAGGCCTGATCATTCCTTCCGCAAGTCTTAGCCTGCGTACTTCCTGTTTCCCGTAGTTTCTTACGGATTATCCCGCACTTCTTATGCGGTCTTGTAGTTATGTTATTGTTTTGGATTGGAATGACTGTTGCGATCTTATTTGAATCATAGCATGTTTGACACGTAGTTATTTAAAGTGATTCGTCATGCATTAATTCTTTGCGTTCCGCTGCTTGCAGATTCGATACATGTCAGTCATGCATCGATACTCATTATTACTCTTTATTGTGTCAGGATTTCCCCCAACCTGTTGTTAGTCGAGCAATTAAAGTTGTCTGTCTTGATCAGTGCACTTTACTTTCCCGCTACCTACGTGTTGGTCAGGCAGCAAGGCTATCTGTTTTGTGGAGTGTGCCTTACTTTCCCGCAACCCACGTGTCGGTCATGCATTAATGCTGTCAGGATCAAACTTTAAAGATTTTGTAGCTGTCATTTCAACGTTTTCAAAAGACTTTGTTAGTGTTTCTCATCTCATCATAGCTTGTTACTTCTCCAATAGTTTTTACACACGTGTACCTTAAAATTTATTCTCTCACAATTTGCCTCTTTTTTTCCTTTTTTGGATTTGCTAGTTGTTAAAAAATTTGAAAAAAGGAAAAATAATAATTACATTTCCACTTCCCACGCCTGTAATAACTTCTTTTCCCACGTTACACTTTTTCTTGCTTTTTTGCTAGAAGTAACTTTCCTTTGTACTTTTTGTCAGTTGGCATTTTTCGAGGAAATCAAATCTCTGAAATTTATTTCTTTTCAGTTTTCGACGGTTCGACGGTTTCAGTTTTCTCCCATTTAAAATCAATTATTTTCTTCATTCCGTTCTTTATACCTCTTGTCTTCTTCTTCTTAAAGTTTGGGTGCTTTTCATTCCTTTGAGCTTTTCAAAGATTCTTCAACACCTTTTCATTCTCCTGAACTTTTGTGATCTAAGATTCTTGCATCGGAATCTAGGCTGTTACATATCGGATTTCGGTCTATATCGGTCGAGAGCGATACACTGGTACGCCGGTATATCGGGGAAATTTCGGTTGAAATTTCGGCGAAATATCGGTCCATTTATTTTATACCTATAATTTTATAAAAAAAATAATAGTTCACATTTTATAAGTATAAATTTATTTCAAAACGTTATAGTAAATGTTTTTTCATCCAAAATATATAAATCCATAGATTTCATATATAGTTCAAAGTTCAAACATGAAACAACAACTTCAAAGTTTACTGTCTAAAGTACTAATTAAACAACCATAATACAATTTTAATCAAACTCATTAGATTCATTATAGATATCATCGCCAAGTAGTCCTCTATCCGTGTCCAACATCAATTGATCAGTATCATATGCATCAATGTCAGTGTCGGTTGGATAAATAGACTTACTTTGAGAGCTACGAACTGACCCACTTGCTTCACCAATATTCTCCTGCAAATCATCCAAAATTACATTATCACCTTCCACATCCAAGTCATCCAAATTTTGTGGATCCAACCATTCATCATTTTCGTCCTGTTCATCCAGAAAAATAGGATCACGAGCTTTCCCATCATCGTTATATTGTTGGATTTCTTTGTATCGACGCTGCAATTTCTTGTTATATTGGATAAAGACACTATCATTCAATTTTTGTTGTGTTAAACAATTTCGTTTCTTTGAGTGCAACTGAAATACGAAACATATGACAGAATAGATAGTAAGCAAATGATAGAATAAATATGTGCATTTTAGTATGACAGGCAAAGGGGACTAAAACAGATGAAATCAAAGATAAGAATACTTACATTCTGAAATGTGCTCCAGTTTCGCTCACATGGGGAAGCAGAAGAAGTCAGACTCAATACCTTGATTGCAAATTTTTGTAGACATGGGACATCCATTCCTCCATATGTAATCCACCAATCATCTTCATAAATACATACACAAAGTTATATAACACAAACATAATCATATTTTAAAATAATAGAATATAAAAAACTTACGAGGTTGATCTTTATCTCTTCTTCTTATGCAAGAATGACTTCCCAAGATCCCAACAGCATCACTGTATAGTCTCAATTCACACATAGCTTTATCTAGTTCATCTTCATCGGTTATTAGCCTTTCCATTGCTTTATGAAGACCCCTTTTGATTTCTTTATATTTTGAATCATTATCCATCTCACGAGCATCGATCTTGTAGAATATTGAAGGATTCAAATAATAAGCCGCACAATGTAGATCATGATTAAAGTTTTTCTTCAATCGATTATCAAAGACATCCTGAATTATAGCCCAAGTATCTGTATCTTTACTGAAGTTCTTCTCCATTTGATCCCATGCTATTCTCATTGCATCAATCAAATAAGGCATTGTAGGTTTGAGCTCAATATCCACTAACCTTACAACCTTAACTAAAGGCTTTAGCACAGTACAAGAATACTCAACATCTGCCCAAAATGTACCACTTGTAACAATTTTAAGTGCATTAATTCCTACACTTTCTTTTGCAGCCCTACTTTTTGCCCACCTATCAGCCACAAACAACATCTGCAAAGGGGTTTTATACTTATGGAGACTTTCTAGTGTGTAGTATTGAGTTGCAAATCTAGTTTTTGTGGACCTATGTAAGTCTCCCTTTGTCATCTCCCTCATATGAGCCAATACTTGAAAGTGAGAATAAATATAGGTAACGAGTCTCTTACCTAATACCACGGCTTTCTTGATTCTAGGAAGCTTGGAACCAAGATCTTCTAGCATCAATTGAACGCAATGAGCAGCACAAGGAGTCCAATACATATTTGGGTAATCAATCATTAAGTCTTTTCCTGCCTTCTTAAAGTTGGAACCATTATCTGTAATGAACTGAACAACATTATCTTTCCCAACATCATTAATTACCTCTGTTATAAGCCCACGTATATAATCAGCATCATTGGTTCTGTTTGACGCATCTACAGACTTCAAGAAAACTGAACCTTTCGGACAATTCACCAAAAAGTTAATAAGATGTCGCTTTTTCCCATCCGTCCAACCATCGTACATAATAGAACATCCAAACCTCTTCCAATGTACCCTAAATGTATCAACAAACTTCTTCATATCATCTAATTGTTCCTTGAAAAGATTTGTACGAATCTGATGGTAAGATGGTGAAGGCATAGCTAACATCAAAAGAAAAACATACAAAAACAGATCCAGTTAATAACTAATATAGAGCAAGTTAAGTTATACACAAGTTAATTTAAGCCAAATGCATACCTTTCCCGTATTCGCCAATTGCATAGATCATTTCTTGGAAAGTTGGGCTTCGAACGGTATTAAAAGAAATTGAATTCTCAGTCATCCAAGATGAAATGCTTTTCCATGCAGCTTTTAGTAACTTCTCTTTCGCTACACTGTTCCTTTCAAGAGTGGCCTGCTGAGTTCTCGCGTGATCTGTCTTCATGAATGAATCCATCGGACCTCTACTATTACTTTGGCCTATTCGTTGTTTCTTCTTAGTTTGTACAACTAGTCTACTACCACTGGCCTCTTTTTCTTGCACCTCAACATCAGTTGAAGCATCAGATCCTTCACCTGAGTTTGCATGATCATACAATAAATCAACAGTAGCCCGGATTTCTTTTTTGGTCCTCTTTACAGAATTCTCCTGATTAAGTTTGTTGATAATATCAGGTGTTGCACTACCACATGGTTTAACATTCCCTGACTTCTAAGATATGATCCTTAAGCCTAGTGATTCCACCACCACGGATTTCTTTCAAACATAACAAACAAGTAACCCAGGTTGGATGATTTGGATCTCTCTTTTCACCCCATTGCCATGCTATATCTTTGGATGGATTTTATTTAGTTGGTGTATCTTTGGTTTGTGTAGACGATGAAGGCAACAATGAGCCACATGTAGAGGGTGTAGTGCATGAATTTGATGCATTAGAAGAATCCATAATCACAAGTGTCCTGAACCTGGAAAATGAATGAGATGGAGCAAACAAAACAAAAAATGAGCACATATTAAAGAACACACTGTTTTTAGCACTGCATATCAATATTGTCTACATCATTTTGTAAGCTTAACCAAAAAATAAGTTCAACAGATTTGCGGATTTTCTTAAACACAAATAGAAGCCAACAATAAGTTAAAAATGTGCAGATTTTCTTGGAAGCTAGTGGAACTAATTGCGTTGCAAAATATATTAGCAGGAACACCTGAACCAAACCTTATGTTCGTTTGACTTCTGGGGTTGGAACGACTTAATGCGTAAGTGAGTTTTTGATCAGCCTGCAATTTTTCAAAGAAATGGAATTTCATAAGCAACATTTCTGAGATACAAACTTCTAATTTATAAGTACTTCATTATTTTCATATGATCTAGCTCATGAAGAAGAACTAATAGACAAAACAAAGTCTAAATATGTTCTACATTTCCCAACCACTGTTTCATATGTTTTTCCTTGATAACATTAGAAGGAACCATATACTCCTTATAATGTCAACTCTGCCATATTGCATCAATCAAGAACCAAATATTGAGAACTGATAAAACATTAACACATAATATCCACATGAAACAGCAGATGTATCTCCTTGAAAAATAATTGCTTCTCGTAAGCAAAACGTAATCGACGAACATAAGGAAAAAAGCTACTATGAAGGACTATTTTAGTCATAAGCATTGCAAAACAATTCACTGGAACAAAAAAAGTTTGTGCGTCACAGCTTCAACATTTCATATTTCAGACTCTTGTTTGATCAGATCTCATTCACGAAATCTAACATTTAAGGAATTTGCTAGTTAATTAGCTAGTTTCTCGTAGTCCTGTACTTTCTCAAAGTGCCACTCACACTATGAAACAAATTGCTATCCACTATCAGTTCCAAAAGAATTATGGAAAGCAAACTGCCAGCTTATAAAAACCACATAACTAATATTATACCATATAGGAAAACGAGTCTATTTACTCAAATTACATAAACCAGCTATAAAACTAAACCATACATGCTAACAAGGAAAGGTACACCAACACAAAAACAGTACACAAACGTCTAACAAAAGAACTAGGTTCATTTCCAATTAATTAACTCTTAGCATGATAAAGTCTAATTGTAAAAGCTTACTTTGAAGGTACATCAAGCTCACCAGGAACCTATAACTCTTTTCTTTTTGCTTGGGGATTTTATCGAACAATTTATGAGCGTCTTATTGTTGGTAGAGAGATAGGCCTTTAGTTGATGTGGTTCGCCACTTATATAGCTTATCTTCAATCTACAAACTCAAATTAGATAGGAACCCAACAATTCCAGTTATGTACAAAATTTAAAACACTAAAAATCGCATCTCTTCATCCAACATCCATCTAATGCTAACTAAAAAAAGTGACAAATCTGGTGAAGTTTCTAATACGTATATCATTTGGCCAAGTCTGTTGGCTTTATGTGTCAAATGATAACATACAAAACTTCCTTAGAATTTTTAACCTTCCCATTAACAAGTACACAAAGAGTCAATAAACCTATATAATGATCAGTACCACTAGACTAGCAATAACCAACAAAAATCAAACAACTACTTCCCAAAATCAACTCCACTGCATAAACCATATGGTACCCATTATTAGAATGAATTTAATCAAACTAGATTTTCAAACCAATGAGAAATTAACTTTATTTTTATCATTAAACACAGATTGAATGAATTCTGTCAAACCCATATAAGCATTTAAAATGAATTAGCCATTACTAACAGATTTGGGGGGAAAACCAAATCCAGAAATGTCCAAAAATAAATCAACAGCAGATCATGTTGGCATCTTCTGTACAATGCTTAATAAGAACCAGAGCAGTTAACATAAAAAACAATAATCAAAGTAATAATCAAAACAATAAGATATTAAAATTTCATTATAATTAGGCTTTTAAAGTAATAATCAAAACAATATCAAGTTGAATTGAACAAACCCTAGCAATACTATCAAGATTTTTTGGTCTGTCTGGGACTCTGGGGTATTGAGAATGATGGGTTCAGAGGATCAAGGTTTTGTAGAAGCCAGGTTATACGCATCTAGAGAAGAAATGGGGTATTGAGAATGATGGGTTCTTCCTAATTAATTAGTTCATCAAATCAAAACACAACAGAACAACAAAACAAGATCCTTCTGTAACTCACCTTCTTCTTATTCATCGAATCAAACAGAAAAGAAAAGAAATAAAAGAAAGAACATACCTTCTTCTTCTGTAACTCCCTTCTTCTGTAACTCACCTTCTTCTGGAGCTGCCGGATGCTTGAAACAGGAGAGGATTCAGGAAAAACGAAGATGGAGATGGAGTGAAAGAGTGCATATTTTTTAGGAAGGTTGAAGACGAATCGAAGACGTTGGATTAAAACAAAATTATCATCCAACGGTCAGCAATCGATTTCGGAAATATCGGACATTTTCTATAATATCGGCCGAAATACCGATTTTACACAATTTCGGCGAAATTTTTGCTTAAATTTCGTTTCGCCGATAATGCCCAAAATGTTTCGGTTTCGTCCCGAAACCCGAAATTTCGGCGAAATTTCGGCCATTTCGGCCGAAATTGACTGCATAGATCGGAATCAAGTTTTTAGCTTTTCAATCAATCAGATTTTTCTTCACTGTAAGTAACTCTTTTTCTTGTTTATCATTCTCTGTAATTGTACCTTAATCATTATAGATGATGTCTTTATTTGTTTGTTTGCATGGATGAATGATGAGTTTAAGGTTGTTGATCTTTCTTTTGATGATTAGTTGTCTTATTTTTCCTGATTAGAGAATGTGTGGCTGATTTTCATCTTGATGTAATGATCCTATTGTTGTTCTTTTATTTTGTAACTTTTCTGCTTTGTTCTTGTTTTGTGATCTTGATAAACTTATTTATTTATTTTGCTTTTCTGTGTAGATAAGAATTTATCATGAATGGAAAAGGTAAATCCAAAGTTACGGGTGATGCTTCTCATCAGGATGATCAACTTTTACTCAGGAAACCATCTCGTTATCCTGTATCGAGGAGTCATCCTTCGGAACCTTTAAGGCCCGCAAGTGTCTGTGCTGTAGTGAATAATCCTGCTCCCAAAGACAAGCGTGCTCATGAAAGATGTAGCTTTAGTTCTATGAATCTTGAAGAATTTAAAAGGATCCATGGTCTTCATGGATTCAAAGTCTCTTTTTACGATTGCGTTGACGATGAAATTTCCCTGGAAATGATATAGGGTTTTCAATACACCAACAATAGGTTATTAATCCCTGCGGGAGCTTTAGATGCGGGTCTGCAGATTCCTTTATACCAAAGGGACAATTCTTATCAGTTCGAAGTTCTTGCCAGCCGTAATCAATCCCACCAAGGCTTAGTGCGGTCTATCGTACAATACAATGGAAATTGGTGGCGAGTACTTAATGAATGAAGCTTGCGTAGCCAAGGAAAAACCAGGTTTACATGTTACATTCCGAACCTTGCATTAAGAAAATACTATACAATGAAGAATTTCCATCCCACTTATGCGGACAATGTTGCCGCAAAGAATTTCAAGAGGTGGAGTGTTGGCACGTACTACAAAGGTGGTGAGGGGTTCCGTTTACTAGCGGAAATTGGCAACACGAAGCTGAAATATATTTCGGGGACGACGCGTCCTCTCAGGGAAAGAGTTCGGGAAGATCACGACTATAAATGGTACCGCACCCCTTTCCTCATTGAAGGTCCATGGGTTTTCGGGTCCGTTCCCGATAACGTAGTTTACGATCTTCTTACTCGCTTCAACGGTTATTGCCCTTGGCGATTAAATTTTTCTGATTTCAAGCTCCCGCTTGTCATTGAGGTACGTAGAGTTTCTCTTTATTTTTGTGCTTTATATGTTGCTTTAATGATTAGAGTTTCCATTTGTCGATTAAATTTCGTTCTTCTTTTTATAGCCGCAAGTTGGGTCGGAGACTGATCCGCTGGTTGATGAAGATACACGAGATGATGCGGGGGTAAAACGCAAGGCCTCACCCCTTCCAGAAAAGGTATTACTTTAATCCTATGACTTCTTAGATTGCTTTAGAATTTCATCTAATGAGGTACTGCGGTGCATCTATAGGGTCAGAAGAAAGCGAAGGGTACACCTCATGCTTCTTTAGATAGGAAAGAGGGAGAGATCCATGATTCTCCTCCTCATCGTCCACGCTTAAGGGGTGAAGGAAGCTTTGCCGCAGAAACACAAGAAAATGATCAACATATTCCTCTTCAATTAACGAACTTTGAATCTGCGGAACAAGCTGGTGCCGCGGAAGAGATTTCACATGCTACCAACGATTTCTCGCACCAAGCTATCGCTCCTGATCCTTCTTTTTACCTTCAATTCTCCCCTTTGCCTGATGATGAGCCGCTTGAAGCCGCTTCTGATGAAGATAATTCAACTGATGAAGAGGATCGTAACTCTCAAGGCGATCCCATAATTTCTTCAGCATAAGTGAATCCGCAAGCACATGTTGCGGAAGCAGATGAGCCAGAAAGTACCAGTACAATGGGTAATGTGCCCCCAAGCACTATGGCATAGGTTGGTCCTATCGGGGCTACTGTTGCGGACAGGGTTGATGCTGATGGAATACAGCAAAAACATGGAGTTTTTGCAATCAAGCAGAAGAGGGGGGGTTGCAGAGGCTTCTAATCTCTTGGATAAGGAAGAAGAATCCTTCAGATGGTTCATGTCAAAGAATCTTCTGTCCGTTCCATTCAACTCTCTACCGGTTAAATACGATAATTCTTCAGTTTCTCGGTTGCGCAAATCCATGGAAGC
Source organism: Papaver californicum (assembly GCA_023531435.1). NCBI lineage: Eukaryota > Viridiplantae > Streptophyta > Magnoliopsida > Ranunculales > Papaveraceae > Papaver > Papaver californicum. The sequence continues at coordinate 1,272,693 of JAJJMC010007171.1, read as the reverse complement.
TGTACCATACGATGTGGTCAGGGATGCTTGGTTAAGAGACCAAGGTGAAGCTGTTGATCATTCATTATGCACCATCGAAACCTCTTCACTTGCGGAAACACTCGCACTTGCGGATGGACAAGTGTATTCCTTCCCTCAACCTGGAATACTTTTAATTCCGCAGCCTGGACGGGGTCAAAGCGCCGTACATACTGTGTACCAATTCTACAAGGCGCAGTCCTCCATGATGGAGTCCCAATTCAGAGTTGTAGAAAATAATGCCTTAGATTTAAGGCGGGAAAATGATGCGCTCCGCCAATAAGTGCTGAATCTTCAGAATCAAGGTTTTATTATTTCTTCCAGTTACTTTTTCCTTATTTTATTTCTCTTGTTTTATAAACTACTTTATGGGATCAGCGGGGGATTCAGAACTTGTATCTAGGATGGAGCATATGATTACACAGTTGAGAGATCATGTTATAAAAGTTAATAATGAGAATGTGGAAATCAAGACGAAATTCAATGATCTCGTAGACAATCATGATTCGGTTATTCGGAAGTATAATGAATTAGAATCACGACATCGGCTTTTATTCGTGGAAAAAGTTCGCAAGAAAGTAGAGTTTGATGCCACTTTGCTGTGGACTAAAGGTTGCGTTTCTGAAGTACGGGCAATATCTGAAAAATTGGAAGAAGAGAGCCGCAAGCTTTGTGTGGAGCGGCGAAATATTCTTTCGGGATTTTCCCATTTCAGATCTTATCATCATTCACAACTTTCTTCGCATATAGCTCAGCTCATTGAAGATAGAGACAACTCAGCTTCTGAGGCTTATGCTAAAGTAAAAGCTCTTACGGATGCTCAGGTTATGATCCGTAAGTTATCCGATTTTGTTCTTCAGCGCGACAGTGATATTCTTCGACTGCACAAAAAAATGGCAAGATGCACATCCAAATTGAACCGTTTGCGGGATAATGCAGTAGAGTTAACTCAATGTCAACAGCATCTTGAACAACTCAAGATCAATTACAACAAACTTTCGGGAGAATATGATTTCCTAGATATTACAAAAGATTCGATGGGTCGTTAACTAGTAGAGTTTGAATCCCTCGCAAGAGGTATCCCATTTTACCGCAAGCTTAAAATTCGATATTATTCTTGCATTGATTAACCTGTTATTTTTATCTCAGGTTTTGAAGAAAAAATTAAGGATGCAACTGTCAGAGCTGATAAAGCTGAGGAAGAACTCATTGCGGCAAATGCCAGGATGGAAGAACTAAATAAGCAGTTGAAGCTAGCCTCAATCAAAGCTAATGAAATACAGACCCAGCTATAGCTTGCTTCTACGAAGGTCAGCGAAGCGCTTGCTCAAGTTGAGCTTTTATCTTCTAAGGTTAAAAGTGTTGAAGATACTCTAAAGCATGAAGCTTCAAAGAATGAGAGCCTTATTCGGGATTTATCTACTGAAAGAGGAAAGATAACATTTTGGAAGTCAAGAGTCCAAGCTTGCGAAACTGAAGTAAATCAATTCAAAGTGGAGATTGAAAATAGAAAAGTTTATATTAAATGGTTAAGAACCGAAGCTAAAGCTAAAATTGCTCAAGCGTTCAATAACACCCTTGACCAAGTACGAGATGATGGATTTAAAAAAGTTTACAAGCGCAGAAATGTTCCAGAAAATCCTCCTTTTGAAGGCGTTCTTCCCGCACCTTAGCTTCCTTTACTGTTGTTTCGTTCTTCTTTATCTTTAGATTGTAGTTGCATTTTCACTTTTCCTTGTAATTTTATCCCTGCAAAATTTTGATTATATATTAATTGTTAATTTAAGTACGAGTGTGATTTATTTAACCGCAAGGAAATTTTGTACCTTGAGTTATATTGTGGGTGTAACACATGTCTAACTTCACTCGAGCCAGGAGGAAGCTAGGATGCGGTCCCGAAAGTCTCCTAAAATGGAGAAAGATACAACAATTAAAATCACATTAGGCACCCCTGTTGGAAAAAGAACCAATAGTCATACACTCATAGACATTCACATGGACTTTCTTAGAGAGGTTACATTTGTAGCTTTACCTAACGTGAAACCGAATTGTCGTATAATTGTATTGCTAATTGTGAGCACTTCCTGAAGTGGAGAGTACCTGATATAAAAATCAATATAATGTTAGACATCTCTGTTGCGAAAAATCTTATAGTCATAGATATTTATTTGAATCTTTTAGGTATATTGCATTTGATATGCTTTACCTATTACGAACGCAGGCTTTTGCACAATTGCATTATGGATCAAGGATAGTATGGTTTGAGATATTGGGCATTCCAAGGATGTTGTAAAATTCCTCCATCCATATTTCGCAAGTGGAACGATCCTTGTCCTGCAACACCTTGTATAATATAAGGTCCTCCCCACGTAGGTCCAAATATTCCCGCTGCTTTATCTCTTTGGTATTCCGGGATTTGCCGCAGAACATACTGTTCTTCCACAAAATTCCGCATCTTTACTTTTTTACTGTATTCTCTTGCCAGTCTCCTTTGATAATTCTCCATTTTTTGAAGTGTAACTTCTCTTCTTTCTTCTAGGTCATCCAACTTTTCCAACATTAAATCTGAATTTAAATTTTTCTCCCATGCTTCTGTTCTTGTAGCGGGTAGAATGACTTCCGTTGGAATAAATGCTTTTGTTTCGTAAGTAAGAAGAAATGGTGATTCACCAGTGGATTCCCTTCTTGTGGTACAGTATGCCCATAATGTATTATGAAGATGCTCACACCACCGTTTATGGTAACCATCAAGAGTTTTCTTTAGATTCATGGCAATTGTCTTATTTGTTGCTTAGGCTTGTCCATTACTTTGCGGATAGAGTGGGGTTGACTTGTTTTTTTGTATATTGAATGCTTCGAAAAGAATATCTATATTTTTCCCTTGTAATTGCTTTCCATTATCAAAGTCTATGGCTACCGGAATTCCAAATCTACAGATTATATTTTCAAATAAGAACTTAAATACATCAGTATCCTTGATTCGTGCAAGAGCTTTGGCCTCAACCCATTTAGTGAAATAATCTGTGGCTACAATCAAATATTTTCTCTTTTAGTTCCTTCCACCAATGGCCCGACAATGTCTATCCCCCATTTTACAAATGGCCAAGGGCTGAGCACCGAATTACGTTCTGTTGCGGGAGCTTTTATTTTTTTCGCATAGCGCTGGCATTCTTCACACCTTTTTACCATGTTTTCCGCATCCTTATGCATAAATAGCCAATAATATCCCTGTGTTTTTGCCTTTAATGCTAGTTATCGTCTTCCACTATGATTTCCCGCATCTCCATAATGTATATCCTTGAGAATTCGTAACCCTTCCTTTCGTGATAAACATCGAAGTAACTGTCCCAAAAAAGACTTTGGTAAAGAATTCTATCCCGCAACTGATAATATACAGAATTTGATTGCACCTTCCTTGCTTCTTTATAATTTGTGGGTAATATCCCATCTTGCAAATATTAATGGACTGAAACTCTCCAATCTTCTCCAGTTAGGTTATTTTCTATTTTTTGTGGGAAATTTACATCATTTTGGACAGATACATCTTCAATATCTTCCCCAATTTCTTCTTCCATATTTTCAACTGTCCTCAACTTGATTGATGGTTCATATATTCTCCCAATTTTTACGGCTGATGTATTCCGATCCTTTACCATTGTAGACATAAATGCCAATGCATCAACATGGAGATTCTTATCTCTAGATAGATGTCGAAAAGTTAGATTTGGAACCTGAAGCGGCAATTTTTGTACAAGATTCTTGTACTCTATTAGGTCTTCATCATGCACTTGATATTTTAATTCAACCTGCCGAATTACTAATTGTGAGTCACTCGTGAGTCGCACATCGCTTATTCCTAATTCAATAATGAGTCCAAGGGCATGAACCACGGCCTCATACTCCACTATATTATTTGTATGCTAGTCAAATTCAAGTCTCAATGAATGTATTATTTGGTCCCCCGTAGGTGTTTTAATCACAATTCCAATTCCCGCACCATCTTTGTTTTTGGACCCGTCAACAAATACCTCCCATCAGTGGGGATTTACAGAGTTTAGGATGTCCTGAGGGTCATCATCTTCAAATCCGGGCAAACCTTGAATTTCGATATCATAAAATAATAAGTAACTAAATTAATAAAAATTAGGAAACGAAGAATGAAACAAGGTTGATTATCATTTTCAAATCCGGGCGAACCTTTAATTTTGAAATCTTTGTCTAAAGGAAAATATGCAAGGAAACCAGCCAAAATTTGCGACTTCTGTGCAGTTTGTAATTCGAATAATATGTTGAATTGTTCAAGATGTGCGTTCCATTTTGCTATCCTTCCGACTTTTCCTGCATTCTTCAGTACCGACCTCAATGGTGCTTTGCTTGGTACCCGCACATAATGTTTCAAAAAATACGTACGTAATTTTTGGGTAACAAATACCAGCGCTAAGATTAACTGTTCAATTTTGGTATAATTTCTTTCTGCGGGGTTCAAAGTCTACTGATATAATACACAGTTTCTTCACTCTTCTCATTGGTTCGGACTAACACCGCACTTACTGCGTTTTCGGTTGCCTCAATATATAAGGCCAAAACTTCTTCAGGTTTTGGCTTCCGCAGTGCAGGTAATGTTGCGAGGTAGACCTTGATATTTTGGAAAGCTTGCTCACATTTATCATTCCATTCAAATTTATTCTTCTTTTTTAGAATATCGAAAAAAGGTTTGCATCTTCTCCGATGATCTTGCGATAAACCTGCTGAGTGCGGCCAAACAACCATTTAGTCTCTGCACTTCTTTAACGTTCCTTGGAGATGGCATGTCTACTATTGCCTAAAATTTTACGGGATCAACTTCAATTCCTTTTTTAGTAACCAAATACCCCAGAAACCTTCCTGAGGTGACCACAAAAATGCACTTATCGGGATTAAGTTTCATTATGTACTTTTGCAAGGCTTCAAATATCTCTTTCAAATCTTGTAAATGATCCTTTGAAAAATTACTTTTTATCAGCATGTCATCTACATAAACTTCGAGTGTGCGGCCTATTTATGGTTTAAAAATTGCATCAACGAGCCGTTGATAAGTTGCTCCTGCATTTCTCAGTCCAAATGGCATTCTGGTTTAACAGTACAAACCGCGAGGAATAAAGAACGCAGTGTGATCTTGATATTCTTTAGCTAGTGCGATATGGTTATATCCTGATTGTCCATCCATAAAGGATAAGGCTTCATGACCTTCAACAGCGTCCACCAACTGATCTATGCTGGGGAGTGGATAACTGTCTTTCGGACATGCTTTGTTCAAATTGGTGAAGTCTATGCAAATTCTAACTCCGTCATTCTTTTTTGGTACAATCACCATGTTTGAAATCCAAGTTGGGTACCGCACCTCTCGGATAAATCCCTCATCCATGAGCTTTTTTAATTCTTTTTTAACTGACACATGATATTCGAGCGCAACTTTACGTATGCGTTGCCGAAAAGGTGTAGCTTCGAGGTGTATATGTAACTCATGATGTACAATGTTTGGGTCGATGGCTGGCATGTCCTCCATCTTCCATGCAAATATGTCCATAAATTCTCGAAGTAGTATGATCAAATTTTGCTCCTTTTCCACCTCCATCAGCGTTCCAATCTTTATCAACTTGGGAAACTCTTCTGTTCCAATATTTACGTTTTTGGTCTCCTCTATTGGGGTAAAGGTGGGTTTGGGAGCTCCTAAAAGTGTGGGAGCCCCCTTTGATTGGTATGCTGGAAGACTACTTTCACCAATCTTTGGTATGGTTTCCTTTATGGTACTCCCTTTAGTTACTTCATCTATTGCTTTACTTCCCGCAGTCTTAATCATATACTGGTTGAAGGCTTCTTCTTTATCCTTCGTCTTGCGCTCTTTCTTCTTATTTTGTTGTTGTTGTTGCCACTCTTCATTCATGCGGACTTCTGCCATGATGCAAGATTTTGCCTCCTTTTGATCTCCTCTTATCTCCATTTCTCCTTGCGGTGTTGGAAACCGCAAGTACTGGTGATACGTTGAAGTTACTCCTTTCAAATGATGAACCCAGTGCCTACCGATGATAGCATTGTACGGAGATGTAACCTCCACTACACTGAATTTGTCAAAATACTTATCGGACCCGCCGCAACATCAAGCAAAATTTCCCCCTTCGGTTTTGAAGCTAATCCGTTAAACCCATAAATTGTATAGCATGAAGGAGTTAACTGATCATATTTTAACCCCATCTTCCGAAAGGTATCATAAAACAATACATTAAGTGAACTGCCCTCATCCATAAGAATTTTCCTTACGTTCTATCCAGATACAGGCAATGTAAGTACCAACGGATCGTTGTGCATTTCAACATCTTGATGAACCTCATCTGCAGAAAAAGTTAATGTGGACGCCATCCATCCTTCCCATGACTCAGTAACTCTTCCCGCAACCTTGAAGACTTCATGATTGCGGACTCTTTTATGCAATTTCTCATTGATAGCTACACTCAAGGATGATTAATTTGACTCAGAATATGTGATCATGTTTATAGTTTGATTATTCTGGGGAATATTTATAACTTTTCCCTTATTAGACCTTGGTAGTGGATCATTTGATTGAATGAATTCTTTTAACTCCCCCGCATCGATCAACCTTTGCACTTGCATTATTAAATTCCTGCATCGGTTTGTGGAATGACCCCGATAACAATGGTATTAACAATACTCCTTAGAATTCTGTGTATGTTCTGGTTGTTGTTCTTTTATCCACGGCCACTGAAAATATGGTATTTTTTTAATCGCATTTAAAATTTCAAAATAAGGAATATTGAGTTTAGTAAAAATTCGCTCCTCAAATTGCTGGATAAATTTTCTTCTTTCATCCATCTTAGTTCGCTTTGGTTCATTATTTGGAATTTTTCCCGCAATCCTCTTCCCGGATCCGGATTATGGCTTTATAGAATTGGCTCTTCTTTCATTCCCTTGTTGTTGTGATGTTATTCTTGGATGTTTCCTCTGAATGTCCTGCAATCTTGCACATTTTCAATGATATCTCTGAGATCTCCTTTGCTTTTTGGATTTGTATTATGGATATCAACAAAGAGTTGGCTTTCTCGATTGGCTATTCCCATTTATAACTATTGATTGCGACTTCTGGGGTTACATCCCCAATTTCTTGGAAGATCGTTTGCCAACGATCTGTATAATATCGTACGATTTCTTCTGTTGATGAGGCAAGTGAGTACAACTTGTCCATTCCTGCATCTGCGGGCCGATTGTACATATATGCAATCTGAGAACTTGCGGGTCAACTGTGTGTAAGAATTTATCGACCCTTCTGGTAAATTGTCATACCACGCAAAAGCTATTCCTTTTAAACTCGAAGGAAAAAACCGGCACATAACAACGTCATCTTGTTCCCAACGTGTCATGGTGCGATTATAATATTTCAAATGAGTCGTTGGGTCTTTTGTTCCGTCGTAGCATTCGAAAAGGGGAATACTACATTCATGCAGTATTGATGTATATGCCAGGTGTGGCGCTAATGGTGTCCGTCTTGCTTCTTTTAACACTTCTTCTAACCTTCCACCCTTTTTATTCTTCAAATTCTTTATTTCTTCTCGCATTAATTCCATGTCCTCATAGCGTTTTTGCCACCTGTCATTCTGCAACCTTGATCCATCAAGATTGTATCTGTCTGACTCATTCTGCTGGCGCAGGGGTTACACCACCATTACTCTCTGATCTCTATTAACTTTCATCTTTCTTCCTGCGGGTCTGCTGGAGCTTGCTTCTTGCCCTGTGTTATAGTTGTAGATGGTTCCGCACCATGCTGGGCTCTTTCTTTAAGTGCTTGATTTTCTTTGGTCAAAAGTGAAATTTGTTCCGCACAAACTCGTTGTTCCTTTCGCATCGCATCCATTTCTTCCATTAATTGTTGAATGTGATCCATACTGTTTTGAGAATTTTCTTGGGATGAATGACTAGTTGAGTGGCCTTCAGAATTATTTCTATGGTTATTACTGGGTTCTTGCTCTTGTGATCTTCTCTCCATTTCCCTCTGTTGAGGAGCACCTATAGCATTACTATCCTGATTTCCTAAATTGGCATCTTGATCTTGTACGCTTCTATGTGACACTGTCCTCATTTGTGTATATACTTTTGTGGTGATGTAATTTCTTCTTAACTCAAACTTGTGTTGTTGTAGGGATTTCTTGTCCAGTATTCTAAAAGAGCTCAGATAATAAATTATGTGTTTCAAAATGCTTTATCATTCTCAATAAATTTACAACACAATTTGGTTGAAACCAAATGGTACATATTACTACCAAGCTCAAACACTGAATTAAAAATTTATTTCACTGATCTTTGTAGGTATCCGAAATTTTAGTTGAACATAAAAATCAATTACCTAATAAATATGACATGTTGTTAGGTGAAAATAAAGTACAGACTAGTAAGGTATAGACTAGTAAAAATAAAGAATATGATCATAACCACCAAATTTATAGATTCATCAATTGACTCGTTTAGAATAAAATTATGTATACAACTTTTTCATATGAACCTAAATTATTGTATTTTAAAGAGAAAAATTTCCAAATAGAAAACGACTCAAAATTTGAACAACAAACTTTTGTCAGGTTGAATAAATTCTTTATTCAATCCTTGTTTTTAGCGCCAAATTGTGATTACCAAAAATCTGGAGACTTCGGGATCACAACCAAAAGTAAATAAAACAAAGTGAAGTATGATATCTTAACTTAAATCGTTTCACAATGCATTTTAAGATGATAATTAATCAATACAAGAAATGAAATAACACAAAGATTTAACGTGGTTCAACAGTTAAACTGTCTACATCCACAAGTAAAATAATTGGATTCATTAGTATGATCAAATTTCCATCAATATAGAAGAAAAGAGAAGAGGAATTCCAATGTGATGAATTCATATAAATCATATCATGTTAATCATGAATCAAATGAACTAAATAATTACATAAATTTCATACCTAAGCTCTTTGTTCTCACTTCAATGTCTTCAGTCTAATTTCTCTTTAAATTTTCCAACCCCTTCTCATGTTAATGAGCTTGGTATTTATAGCTAAATTGATGGAGCCCACCAATCTACCTTTCCACCTATTTATTCTTATCTATTCTTGGTGCGATATGTAGTTCCGCAAAGCCTATTTACGATTCCCGCAAGGCCTGATCGTTCCTTCCGCAAGTTTTAGCCTGCGTACTTCCTGTTTCTCGTAGTTTCTTACGGATTATCCTGCACTTCTTATGCGGTCTTGTAGCTATGTTATTGTTTTGGATTGGAATGACTGTTGCGATCTCATTTGAATCATGGCATGTTTTACACGTAGCTATTTAAAGTGATTCGTCATGCATTAATTCTTTGCGTTCCGCTGCTTGCAGAGTCGATACGTGTCATTCATGCATCGATACTCATTATTACTCTTTATTGTGTCGGGCTTTCCCGCAACCTGTTGTCAGTCGAGCAATTAAAGCTGTCTGTCTTGATCAGTGCAATTTACTTTCTCGCTACCTATGTGTTGGTCAGACAGTAAGGCTATCTGTTTTGTGCAGTGTGCCTTACTTTCCCGCAACCCATGTGTCGGTCATGCATTAATGCTGTCAGGATCAAACTTTAAAGATTTTGTAGATGTCAATTCAACACTTTCAAAAGACTTTGTTCCAGTGTTTCTCATCTCATCATAGCTTGTTACTTCTCCAATAGTTTTTACACACGTGTACCTCAAAATTTATTCTCTCACAATAGCTACAGCGAGTCTGTGAGATCGAGAGAAATAGAAGGGATAATCTCGAGTCTGTGATTTCGAGATTGGCAGATGAGGTTGTTGGTTGATCATCATATTGATGGCAATGTCGAGATGGAGTATGTAGAGACGCTGATGATCATGATGGACAAAATCGAATTGATGGTGAATGACGGTAATTAATGAAGGCAGTGAATTTGATGATGATAGCTGTGATCATGGCGAGACAGGAGGAAGCTTGAATTCTTATGGTATTAATGACATTGAGGGAACTGTTCTTCTTGGTTATGGAACTGGTGGGATTATTCAGAGTTGTTAATGGTGTAAATGGTAATACTCGAGTTCTCAATTGTTTGTTGCAGTGAACTCGAAGAGGAAATGAAATGGTTATGTTGTCTGTGGTGATGTTACTCGAGTTGAAGTTGGTAGTTGAGGTTGTGTTCGAGTGAGGCTGTGATGGTGATGTTACTGGAGTCAAGAGAGAAGTCAGGAAAGAAGAGTTTTAGTGAGATTCAAATACATGGGTTATGAACGGAGACAATTCAGTTGAAAGTGGGATAAATTTTTGATGGGGGCGTTTTTGGATAGGGGCGTACGGGACAAATGATATGTTGTCATTTGTCTTTCCCATTAAATGTTTCCAACCAATTTTGTTGTTAAAACCCAATTTTATTTCTAAAAATAAACCTCCTTTATATATTTAGAAACAGAATTAGTTGGAAACAGTTAGTGAGAAAGATAAATAACAACATATCATTTATCTCCCACGCCCCCATCTAAAAATGCCCCCGTCAAAAATTTATCCGTGAAAGTGGAACCTAGTTGAAGCGTGTGCAAGTTTTTAGGAAAGAATTAAAGTGTGAGCATCTGAAATCCGTGTATGATACACGGGAGATTGGTTGGTCGGTGATGTGATATGGCTTACCAAGAGTCCTATTTCATGTGAAACTCTAATGGAGGCGGCAAGCGGCATCTATAAATAGAATTCGTGAAACCAATTTTATATACCTTCATACAGAGAAGTTTGGAGACACAAAAAAAAAGCAGAGAAAGATCTTGGAGGATATAGTCTAATAGGAGAAGCTAGAGTTGTGCTGGAGCGTGGGATTATCTTTCCCACGTATTCGGTTTGATTTATTATTTTTTTAAACTATGTGTAGCTAAATTCTTTTATTGGTTAAAGATGTAGTCGAATTTTACAAGCACGTTATTTAATTGATGAATTAGTTTTCTCTAGTTATTATCGTTCATATTCTACCGTTTATAACAATTGCATGATTAATATTCTGCAATATGATTGAATATTTGTTTTAGTTAAGTCTAGAATTAATTGAACTCACATCCATATCTATAGCTAATTTAGGGGTTTATTACAAGCAAAAGTGATAATCCTTGAATACAAGTAGCATGATGTGGTTATTGCTTGTAGTGATGCATCCTAATAATTGCATGTAGAATTTGACCTTTGTTAAATTGATTAGTGCTTTTTCCACGTCAATTCAATTTATTAGCCTAATTTCATAAATCTTAATGCTCCCTGAGAATTGAACTTGATTAGTGCTTTTACACGTTAGGTTGTTCTCTTGGTACAATTCATATTCACATCTTTTAATGTGTTTGTTGATGACTTGAGAAAATTTACGGGATATTCTTGCGATCAAGGTATTCTAGGAATTTTGATAATTAGAGATTAAATTTTAATTCTAACATTTATTCAAGTACATATTTATAATTGAAGATGAAATCTTAACTAATATTCTCACTTATTGATTCGTTAACTTTATTTCCTTGTTTGCTTTTAGTTAGTTTAGTTTTCATTAAAATCAGAAAATCCCCCTTTTTTCATATAATATATCGAAATCATATAACAACTAAGACCTTCCTGTGGAAACGATCCTTTTTCACCCTTGCTTCATATAAATCTTAAGTAGTGAGAAAGTAATAAATAATTTTGACGTGCTGCGACACACATCAACAAGATGATAAAATAGGATCATCAAGAAGCAAACCCCAAAAAACCTTTATCCTACTAATTTTGATATTGGCTAAAATGCCCTTTATTTATTGGTGTTAATAAACTAGATTAGTTAAATTAATTAAGATTAGTGATTAGATTAGATTACTGTTTGATTTAAAGTTAGTGTTTAAAAAATCAAAATCTTTCTTCTTCTTTTTTTGCGTTTTTAGAAGGAAATCTTGGATTACGGATGGGAAAATAAGAATTCTTAGCCGTAAAGAATACCTACGTCCAGGAATGATAACCGTTGAAAAAATTCATTGTCACCTACGGTTGGATAATATATCAAACCCAGCCATAGATGTTTCCTTAAGGTTAGGTTTGTAGGCGTCGACCCAGCCATAAGTTTTGAATAACTAGCTTACGGTTATGAATCCAAACTGTAATGTTATTAATTGTGTCTTCTACGGTTGGCTTTTGTACTCGAGCCAGCCGTAGACACCACCCAGGGTCATTTATGGCTAGTTTTTATGGTAAAACCAGCCGTAAGTGATCCTGAATATCTTTGATTTTTTCCAATGTAATTGAGATGTAACACTAATACTCATTCATTGACGCTAAAAAGGATATTCATAAAAAAAAAATATTAAAGGGAAAGATATTACAATAAGGGAAAAAACCTAAACTAGATAAATTACACATGAATACTCAAACATCGAAATACAAGTCCCTATTTTTCAAAACTCTATAGAACTCTTGATTCCTGTATTTTTGGCGAAAAATTTGCTTATATCTGGCAAGAGAAATTTTACAGTATATTTGAGATGCATTTTCTTCACTGTTGACAGTAGGATACATCAACTTGTAGTCGCACATAACCAATCTAAAATCCTCACATCGCCTATAGAATAATTTGAATTTTTTCTTGATGCGTTGGAATGATCTTTCATTTTGATTGCCGTCTAACGCGACAAAAACTATGAAGACACGGTTCCAGAAGTTATCCGAGGGTTGAGTTAAGTTAATTCTTAGTTGTTGATCATACTGTGTGTTCGTCGCCCATACGCGAGCTATGGCAACATCTTCTCTAGTAGTGAATTTAGCCGCCATGTTTTTGAGTTTTTGGATTATGAATAAAGTGGTGTATTTGTTGAGAAACAATTTGAGAAGTAAAGAGGTGTATTTGTTGAGAGGATATTGATCTATCTATATATATAGAGAGAGAAGAAAGACCCAACGGCTAGAAATTTTGAAAAATCAAGTCGTTGGGTGGTAATTAGACTGTTGAAAATAAAAAAATATATCATTTCGAGAAAATTTAAGTACTGTACGGCTAGGAATTGAGTATAATAACCTAGACATAGACATCAATCATGGACTACTACAGTTATGATGGTTTATAAACCCACCCGTAGACGCAACTCAGGGTCACTTACGGTTAGGTTAGGTTATAAACCTATTCGTAAGTTAAACCTTGGGAATTTACGGTTGGGTTTTGTAATTAAGCCAGCCGTAAAACTAACACAATTTAGGGCATGTCATGTTTATGGTTATGATTCTTGACCGTAAGCTAAATTCAAGGTCGCTTACTGTTAGCTTTGTTACTGAAGTTAACCGTAAATATGACGGATTTTATGTTTGGTTGGCTTACCGTTAGGTTTTTCAAGTACTTGACCTAGCCGTAAGTGACTCTGAATTTCCATTTTTTGCTAAGTTTTTGTGATATTTTTTATTGTATTTGGAATGTTGGGATGACACAATTAAAAAAAACTAAAAAACATTCATTCAAGCTAAATTAATATCCATAATTAAAGAAATGTATCCTTCAAATCCATAAACCAACACTACTATAGCTAAATTGAAAGTACTAAATATATATATATCTGTAACAAATTAAGGAAAAACGAAATTAACAATAATCAATCTTCATCTTCACCATCAGTACGACCTCGACCACGGGTACATGCACCTTGACCTCGACCTTGATCTTATCCTTTACCTTTATCTTCACATTTTCCTCGACCTCGACCTCCACCTCTTCCTTTACCTTGAGCTTGATCTTGAACAATCTCTTCATTTGAACCTCCGCTAGATGAAGAACCAGTGGGCGTAGTTGATTGACCGTTAAAGGAAGTACACCTACCTCTCTTGGAACCCCTCGGTATTCGTTATCAATGTACGTATAGAGATATGCTTTATCAGGGTTAGGTAAATTATCAATTCGGTTTCGCAGTGTTCTTTGATGTTCAACCCTCAACATTTTTTAATCATTGATGCAACGACTCATGTCCTTGGCCAACCACTTAACTCGGTCGACCTATTTTCATATCAAAGTGTCCAAACTATAAATACTTATACAATAAGAAATGAAATTGTATACGTACCATCATTGTGTATCTCTCCTTCCACCAACTTGTAGCCTTCGAGGCAATTGGATGATCCACCTTGCTGTTGAAATATGGTATCGCTTCCGGCTCCATTTTTATCATATAAGAATGACCAAATTGGGAAAACCAAGTCAAGTAATCGTCTTCGACTACTTTTGTGCCATGAAAGGCACTGAACCCAGTCATATCCATTCGGTAATGGGATTGAATGCGTTGGTTCTAAGCGTCAACCGATACAGCAGGGTCGTACAGCAATCTCACATTACTAGTTGGAAGACTGGAGTGTGTTTTTCCACTCTAAAGTGAACATGCATGCCTAATAATTTTCTGGACAATGCCAATTTGAAAGAGATTTCTACGAATGTTGTAAATCACGTACCATATTGGATAAAACAGTAGTCCATTGTAGGTTCCCACATGTGTAAATTCACGAGCATCATCTCTATTATTATCGAGCTTGAGGTATGGGTCAAACACCATACCGAAAGTAATCAAAGTGTCCAATTTACTCCTCATCTCAACCATCTTAGTCTATTTGTCCTTTTGTTGATTAACTAAGAAGGGAAATCTGTTTCCTGTAAGACTAGTGGAACGCTAGTTTTTATCCTCCTTTGATCTCCTCAAGGTAGGAAAATGGTCGTAAACCAATGAATATGCAAAAAGAGAATTATACTATACACAAAGCAATATAAAATTAGAACAAATTTTGAAAATAAAATACAAAAATTACCTGGAGGAGGCCAACATTCCTCGCAATCTGTGTGGCATTCCACCTTGAAGCTTTACCAAGACTGTCAAGTAAGAAAGAAAGGGTGGCAATTCCCCACGAGTATTATGTTACCTTGTTCTGCTCTGGATCAAGACTGAGATATTCCAACATCTGTAGATAGCAAGCGTTCACCCTATTACTCGAGAGATTGGGAAAAACTATGGTGCCAAATGCATATAACAAGTATGTTGTAGTTGTATGTCTAACACTTGCTACATCCATCTTCCTTTACTTGAAATTATTGAACTTGTCCCTCAGACGACTCAAATTTATTTTTCTTGATGTAGGAATGACCAAAAGTTCACCATCCTTTTCTTTTATCCTAGTTTCCTTCAAATTTGCTTCGCCTCCTATATCAAACTCTTCTTCAGCTTTATTCTTGTTTCATCCTAGATATTCTTCGACCAACTTATAAAGAACTTCAAACTTAATAGCATTGTTGAAACCCCCATGCACGACTTTTCCATCCATGGCCAGGCCTGTAATTTGGGGAGTATTGTCTGGAGTGTTATTCATCTCGTCGATCGGAAGATGAAAATTTGTTTTCTCAGGATAGAACTTCTCCCTAAAGGAACAAACAGTAACAACATCATATTGTTTCTACACTGAGGATATTCTAGGTCATAACCCGAAGCTCGTACCAAGGCTAACACCCCTTCGCTCTCTGTATCCAATGGCGAAAAACTCGTCCTCTGGTGTTTGAGTTTCGGGATCGCTGTCGTATGATCCTACAAAAATGATGATATAATTGCTTATAAATAAAAAAAATGGTAAAAACACTAATAATAATATATAAAGTTATTTAGATTAGATTAGATTATTACCTAAGCCGGAAATACCCTTACAGTCCATGAATGTTGGTAACCAAATAGGACGGAATACCTATCATTTGTCTCACCAAGGTCTTCTATTCACCTTATCAAGAAAAAAACTCATACCGTTAATGAATTAAGATGTTGTAGGAGGAGTTGGCTTCTTCACTTTTCCTTTTAATTTAGCATTTGTTTCGGCCCTATCTCCTTCTTGAATCTCATTTTCTTTTCTTCAAAAACCACAAGTCTACGTTTAGTTTCTTCTTTTGTAAGTTCACTAATGGTAAGTGCACTTGGATTCCTTTTTTCTTCACCCAAATATTTTTTATAACGAGGGGTTGGAATCGAGTCATTTCTTTGTGTTCTTCTTTTCTTGTATTTTGGTCGCTTCCTAAAACAGTTTAAGAAGGCATGTTCAGTACATATAACAAGAAAACAGAGGTCAAAAATTGAAAAACAAACAAAACTCAATTTCAAAACAGGAAACCCAGGATCACTTACGGATGGAAAATAATACTTACTGTTAAGAAAATTTTGTTTACGGTTGGGAGATATAGACCTACGGTTAGGTCGTATAAGCTTAAATTTGGATTTTCAGCCATCAAACTAGCCGTAAGAAAGTGGAATTTTTTAATTGAAACTCAGGGTCCCTTATGGCTAGGAAAACTTCATACGGTTGGGAAATGCTATACCTACGACATGGTTCTCCTTATTTCCTAGCCGTAAAATTACTACAGTCATTAAATTAATGTTGATTTTCTAGTCGTAGGCAGTTCTGAAACTGAAATTCTAAACCCTAATTTAATCAAATCTAACCTAATTATGCAATAATATTCATTGAAAAAATGGTGAGTTTTTCGATTCCTCCCTTATACGAGCCATTTCAGTCGAATTCACGGGAGTTTGCTGGTCGATTCGTGTATAGGTGGCCACGCAGAATTCTTTCTCAATGTGAGACTGCTATAAAGAACTTTCTTTGGACTGGTGATGCAGAGGTAAGGAAAGATTTGGTTGTTTCTTTTGACCGCATATGCAGTCCTTATGAGGAAGGTGGGTTGGGTTTGCGTAGAATGGCTGTGGTTAATAGGGCTATGCTCATGAAATTATGTTGGAATATCAGACACTCCAACAAGACATGGGCTCAGTTTATTCGTGCCAAATATCTTAAAGTTAATGGGGACCTTATCGATTACAAGTTTAAGTCCTCCTTGATTTTTCTGTTCGGGTTCTTCATCCGAACATGAAGTCGAATTAGATTGATGAATTGTTGGTTGTTTTCCTGTTCTTTGAGTACCACCTTTGGTCACTTGCTTCAATCTCATTTTTTTTTATAGAAAGAATTTAATCATTGATGAATAATTTTTAGAATCGACGATTAATCGTTGTTTGAAGAGGAGAGGGAAAGTGGAGAAAATGATAAATGAAGTAGAAAAAATGGAGGAGAAAAAGAAAAGGGAAGAATAAAAGTTGAATTGATTTAGGTTAGTTTTTGTTTTTCAATTAGAGTTAGGTTTAGTTATGGAAGGGTAATAGGGTAATAAGACAATCCAAAATTTAATCCTGATAACATTTGCTATCTAAATAGAGTATCCCCTATCCACATATAGGACAATTATATCCTATGCATCCCTCAAAACCCAAGGACTGTAACCCCAATAATGGGTTTCTGAAGAATATATGTGGAGCAATATATGAGGATCCGCTCCACGATCTTTCTAATTTTAACCTCAAAGTAGATTTGTCTAGTCAATGTCACTGTAATACAGTGGTAAATTTATTGGGTGATGATACTAGTAACCTGAGTTCAACACTCGTTAGCACCAAATTCTTTATCGATAAAAAAAATCTAAACAAGGATAATTTTCTAAAAGAATTTATATGAACAATGAAATAAAAGTAAACAAGAATCTAACAGAAGATTTGGAAAAACTCCATTGCTAAATTTGCATGCATCTATGAGATAAGTGATCATGTCATATTGAACACATACATGCAATTCTTAACTAGTCAGTTTCAATCATTTCCTTACCTTGTTTGGTACAGTAGGCTCGGAACTCTTGTCATCCTGCGATTGTTGGAACTTACCAACTAACAGTATCACATGGACTTGCTTTTTCTTTTTAATTTAGCTTATAACTTCACAGCTACAATCGGGATTGAAAACCCTGGATTGGATGAAAGATGTGACTACCAAAAATCTAAGTCTTTGGATCACAACCATCAAGGTCAGAAACATAGTAAAATCGAATCTCTTAAATTGAAAATGTAACATGTTAACAAATTGAACAAGGAATTAATACAAGTATCAACATAATGATTTAATGTGGTTCGACAATCAAATTGTCTACATCCACGGGTCATAAAGATTTAGATCATTTCTTATTCATGTTTATATGCTACAGATAGACTTTAAGCTACATAATTAAAGTCAAATTAATCAAAGAACAATTGAACTAATAGATTAACACAAGTCTCGTACCTAAACTCTTTGCTTTGATCCTATTCCTTATGTCCAATTTTCCCATATTTTTCCAGTCCTTCTTTCTGTATGAGAGTTTGGTATTTATAACAAATTTCATGGGTCCCTCCAATCTAACTTTCCACCTATTAGTTCTTATCCAGTCTTTGGAACGAAGTGTATCCCGCAAGACTTATTTGTATTTTACGCAAGACTTGATTTGCGTACTTCGTATTTCCCTTAGTTTCTCGCTTAGTATCCCGCACTTCCTCTGCGGATTTGTACTCAAGTTGTTGTTTTTTTTGGATTTGGATGAACGTGGCGGTCTTATTAGAATTATGGCATGTCTGACATGTGTCCATTGAAAGTGACTTGTCATGCTTTAGTTTCTTTTGTTCTGTAACTTGTACAGCTGAGACGTGTCTCTCATGCATTGATGTTTGTCAGTTCCCTTACTGTGTCAGGCTTTCCCGTAACTTGTGTGTTAGTCATGCAACGAAGCTGTCTGTTTCGAGCAGTGTGCCATGCTTTCCCGCAGCTTATGTGTCGATCATGTAATAATGTTGTCTGTTTCAGATGTCTATTTCAGTACTTCTTAAAGGGTATTTTTTTCAGTGTTTCCCATTTTATCTTAATCTGATATTCCTCCCATAGTATTTGAACACGTGTAGTTAGGGATTTTATACCCTCACAACTTGCCCCTTTATTCTTTAATATTTTGGCATACAGTAAACATTTGAAAAAGGAAAAATAGTTATTACTCTTTCGATTTTTACACCAGTAATAAATTTTCTTCCCACGTTTAACTTTACTCTTCCCGATTTTCACGCCACTAATAAATTTTCTTCCCACGTTTCTGTCAGTTGGCGGTTTTCGAGGAAATCATATCTCTAATAAATTTTCTCTCTCTTTCACTTTTTGACGGTTTCGTCAGTTTCAGTCTTCTCATATTTAATGTTAGTCACATCTCTCATCTCATTCTTCATCTTATTTGTCTTCTTCTTCTTAAAGTTTTTGTGTTTTTCATTCTTCTTAACCTTTTCAAATATTCCTCTACGCCTTTTCATTCTTTTGAACTTTGTGATTAAGATTTCTTTGCATCGGGATCAAGCCTTCTTTTCATCCAATTATTTGACTCAATCACTGTTCTTTACTTTGTTACAGGTAATGCTTCTAATTTATTCCTGTGATTTGATTTCTGTTCTTTTCTTTAATGTATTTGTTTATCTATCAATCTTTACAAATGGATCTTTTGGAATGTATGATGATGATGATGTTGATGATGTTCTTGTTCATCTGTTTATTATCTGTTGGAGTGAATGGTGATAATGATGATGATCTTGTTTATTTGTTTCAAACAAGTTCTGTTGTATTCTTACTTTTCTCCTGGCTAAATCCATGATGATGGTTTGTGATTGCCTCATTGAATCTATAAATATTTTTTTTTCTTGATCAGAGAGTTGTCACTTGTTTACATTCTAGTTCAATAATAATCATCCTGTTGTTCTTCTGTTCTGTAGGTTTTCTGTTTTGTTTTTGCTTCTCATCATGATGAACTTATCTTCTCTTATTTTCATATGTAGATAGAAATTTATCATGACTGGAAAAAATGATAACAAAGTTGCTGGTGGTGTTTCTCATCAGGATGATCATCCTTTAGGAAGGAAGTCATCTCGCTATACTGTGAAGAAGAAGAGTGTGGTGGATTAATCTGGTACTTCAGGAGTTCCACCTTCTGACTTAGTAAGGTCCGCAGATGTATCTGTTTCGGCCAACAAACCAACTTCTAAAATAAGCGGTTAAACAAAAATTTCAACTTTAGATCGATGAACCTTGCGGAGTTTAAAAAGAAACACAATCTTCAGCAATTTAAAGTTTCCTTCTGTGATCCTGCTGAAGGAGATGAAATTACGTTAGAGATGATGGAGAAGTTTGAGTACAACAACAACATGCTATTAATACCCGCAGGAGTGTTGGATGCGGGCTTGAAGCTTCCTTTGTACCAGAGCGGGAATTCTTTTCAATTTGAGTTTCTCTCAAGCCGTAACAAGTCCAAGCACAGTTTAGTCCTATCTGTTACCCAATATAAAGGAAATTGGTGGCGCGTGTTGGATGAATGTAGTATGCGTAGCAGGGGAAAATCCAACTTCACATGTTACGTTCCCGACCCTGCGGAACGTAAACACTACACAGTAGATAACTTGCATTCTACATATTCGGACAATATAGCTGTGAAGAATTATAAGAAATGGAGTGTCGGTCCGGGCCGCAGAGGTGGTGAAGGATTTCGTTTGCTCTGGGATATTGATAAATCCAAGTTGAACGTCGTTCCTGGACGCAGGATCCTTTACGGTAAAAGATCTGAAATGATCATGGTTTCAGGTGGTACCGCACTCCCCTGATCATTGAAGGTCCATGGGTTTTCGGGTTCATCCAAGAAAGCGTGGTTTACAACCTTCTATCGCGTTTTCATCCTTACTGCCCTTGGCGGTTGAACTTTGAAGGCTTCGTTTTTTCGCTTGTCAATGTGGTACGTAAAATTCTCTTTATCTTTCTATATCCTGCTTTAAACATTGTTTAATTGTTTTTCCTTTTTTTATAGCCGCAAGCTGAAGGAGGTTCGAAAGTAGATTCGAGCGTTAAGCGTAAATCCCCAACTCCGACATAAAAGGTATTGGCTTATCCAAATGAATTCTTATGATCCTTATGAATTTTATTTAATAAGTTCTTGCTGTATATTGACAAGGTCGGAAGAAAGCTAAGGCTACGCCCCGTGCTTCTACTGATAGGGAGGAAGGAGAAATTCGTAATTCTTCCCCTAATCAACCAATATCGAGAGCTGAGGATAGCTCTGTTCCTGAGAGAAATGATGAAGAGCAGAATGTCCCACTTCATATGACAAATTTTGAGTCCGCAGAATTAGTTGGTGTTGTGGTGGAAGCTACAGATGTTGCGGTCAGTTTCCCGCACCAAGCTGTTGATCCTGAACCTTCCTTCCTTTTCTCAACTTTCTCCCTTGTTTGGAGATGATCTTCTCGAATCTTCTACAAGTGAAGATGATTCATCTGATAAGGAGGATCTCCTCATTCAAGGTGAACCGGTAAGTGTTGCAGTTGAAGAGGGTGAGCCGGCAAATGTCGTAACCGTGGAGGGTGAACCAGCAGCCATTACAGTGGAAGCAGCTTCTTCTGAGGGCAATGTCGCAAGCACAACTACAGTGCAAATGAGTGAAGAAATCCCGCACAAGGATATAGGCAAAGGGATAGCAGAAGATCAAAGTCTTTTGGACGAGAAGGAGGAATCCTTCCATTGGTTTATCTCGAATGAGCTATTGTCTGTTCCGTGCGACTTCCATTCGGTGGCAACAGATAATCCTGCGGTCACTAATTTACGGGAGTACATGGGGTCTGCACCATATGAGCAGTGAAAGAAGCCTGGTTAAGAGGCCAAGTCCATCCCGTCGACCCCTCTTTTTACATAAATCAACCTTCCTCTCTTGTAGAGACGGTTGCGCTTGCAGATGGTGAAGCGTACTCTTTTCCTCAACAAGCTCTCTTGCACGTATTTTTATTGTTTTAATAACCTTAGATTTTATTTTATTTTCATCGTTATTTATAACTTTAATCATGTAAATTGCAGCTTGCCCAGGGTCAAAAAGCCGCACATATGGCTTATAAGTTTTATAAGGGACGATCCATGAAGATGGAGACCCAATTTAGGACTATGGAGAAAAAAAGCTGCGGGTTTGAAGCGGGAAAATGATGCGCTTCGTCAGCAGTTGCTTGATCTTCAAAATCAAGGTTTAATACTTTTCCTCTCGTCATTTTTCTTATTTTATTTATATGTTTCTGAATTATTTTATGAGATCAGCGGGGGATTCAAACCTTATATCTAGGTTGCGACATAGAGAAACGCGTCTGAAAGAACATGTGTTGAAAGTTAATAATGAAAATATGGAGATCAGGGGAAGATTTAATAACCTGGTGGATAAGATGAATGAATCAGAATCAAACCACCGGCTTTTATATGGAAATTTCATCCACAAGAAGAAAGAGTACAATGCTAATTTGCTATGGACCAAGGATTGTCTTCTTGAAGCGCGGGCACAATCAGAGAAGTTGGAAAAAGAAAATCGCAAGCTCTGTATGGAGCGTCAGAATATCCTTGCGAGATTTTCTTGTTCCGGGTAACATCACAACTTCCAGCTTTCTTCTTATATCGCGCAACTGATTAAAGATAGAGATAACTCGTGCTTTTGCCAAAGGGAACGCACTTGCGGATGCTCAAGCTAAAATCCGCAGCTTATCTGATACCGTTCTTCATCGTGAGAGTGATATTTTCCGCTTGCATAGAGAGTTGGAAAAATGTACAAGCGAATCAAATCAGTTGCGGAACAATGATTCATTGAAACAAACATAGTTAAATCAGTGCCGTCAAGATCTTCAGCAACTCACTGCCAATTATCATAAGCTTTCAGAAGAATATGATTTTCTTGATGTTTCTAAAGACGCAATGGCCCACGAACTAAAATAGTTTGAATCCCTCGCAAGAGGTATCTTATTTTTTCTGCATACTTGAAATTGAATATTATTTCCGCATTGATTAACCTGTTATTTTTGTTACAGGTTTTGAAGAAAAATTCAAAGATGCGGCCGCAAGAGCTGCTAAGGCTGAAGGAGAGCTTGGTGTTGCCAATGATAAGATGGAAGAAATCAAAGGGCAGCTGGAGCTTGTTACTGCCAAGGCTAATGAGGCGCAACATCAGCTGGAACTTTTATCCTCTAAAACCAAAGAGGCGGAGGACAAATGGAAGCTGGAAACTTTGGAGGCTGAAAGCTTAGCTCAGGACTTGGTTTCGGAGAGAGGGGAAATAATTTTTTGGAAGGGGAGTGTCGAAAATTCTGTCGCCGAGGTAGATAAGTGCAAGAAGGAGCTTGAAGCCGCAAAAGCTTACATTTCTTAGTTTTTCCTTCGTTCAAATTGTATTTGCACTTTCCTTTTGTCTCATATTATTATTCCTGCAAAAAAAAATTAAATATATATATTGATTGTTAGTGCAGTAACTGAATGTGTATTGATTAACCGCAAGGCAATTTTGTACCTTGAGTTACTTTGAGGGTTGAAGCGCATGTAACTTCTCTCTGGCCAGGAGGAAATTAGGATGCAGCTCCTAGAGCACCTCCTGAAATGGAGAGTACCTGATACAATAATTAATGTCATGTTAGGCATATCGTGGCGAAATATCCAATAGTCATATACTTATAGACATTTATATGGACTCTCTAGAAAGATTGCGTTTGTTCTGCTTTACCTAGTATGAAACCAAATTATTGTATGATTGCATTGTTGGTTATGGGTAATATGGCTTGAGATATTATGCGCTCCAAGGATGCCGTAATATTTCCCCATTCATATTCCGCAAGTGGTATGAACCTTGTCCTGCAATATCTTGTATGACATATGGCCCTCCCTATGTGGGTGCAAATTTTGTTGCTTTTTTGTCTCTTTGATATTCTGGTATTTGTCGCAGTACATACTTCCTTTCAACAAAATTCCGCAACTTGACTTTCTTGTTATATTCTCTTGTCAGTCTTCTTTGATAATTCTCCATTCTTTGAAGCGTAACCTCCATTCTTTCTTCTAAGTCATCCAACTTTTCAAGCATTAAATCTGTGTTTAAATTATTTTCCCATGCTTCTTTCCTTGTTGTGGGTAAAATAATTTCTGTTGGAATAACTGCTTCCGCTCCATAAGTAAGAAGAAATGGTGATTCTCCAGTGGATTCTCTTCTTGTCGTGTGATAGGCCCACAAAGAGTTATGAAGCTGTTCGCACCACCGTTTATGATGACCATCTAGAGTCTTCTTTAGATTCATGGCAATAGTTTTATTTGTAGCTTCCGCTTGTCCGTTAATTTGAGGATAAAGTGGAGTGGACTTGTTCTTTTGGATATTAAATGCTTCGAAAAGCATATCAATATTTTTCCCTTGTAATTTTTATCCATTGTCTGAGACTATAGCTACCGGGATCCTGAATCTGCAAATTACATCTTCGAATAAAAACTTGAAAAAATTTGTATCCCTAATACGAGCAAGAGCTTTGGCTTCAACCCATTTAGTGAAATAATCAGTTGCTACAATTAAGTATTTTCTTTTTTGTGTGCCTTCCAATAAGCGCCCAACAATATTTACTCCCCATTTTGCGAACGGCCATGGGTTGAGTACAAAATTAAGTTCCGTTGCGGGAGCTTTAATTCTCTTTGCAAAGCGTTGGCATTCTTCGCACTTTTTTGCCAGGTTCTCCGCATCTTTATGCATAAATGGCCAGTAATACCCTTGCATTTTTGCTTTCAGTGCAAGTGATCGTCTTCCACTATGATTTCCCACATCTTCATAACGAATATCTGTGAGAATACGTTGTCCTTCTTTTTGTGACAAACACCGAAGTAATGGTCCCAAAAAAGATCTTCGGTACAAAATTTTATCCCGCAACTGATAATTTGCAGATTTTGATTGCACTTTCCTTGCCTCTTTAGTGTCTGCGGGCAATATCCCATTTTATAAGTACTGAAGTATCAGGATCCTCCAATCCTCTTCAGATGATTTATTTTCTGGTTTCTGTGGATGGTTTGCATCATCTTTAATGGCTGCATCTTCAATATCTTCACCAACTTCTTCTTCCATGTTTTCAACTGCCCATAACTTTATTGATGGCTCATAGATTCGCCTAATTTTGACTACTGAAGTATTTTGATCTTTTATCATTGAAGAAATGAATGCTAATGCATTAGCATGGCGATTTTTTTCTCGGGATAAATGTCGAAAAATTATGTTTGGAATTTGGGATGCCAATTTTTGAACAAGATTCTTGTATTCTATCAAGTCTTCATCAAGTGCTTGATATTTCAATTCAACCTGCCGAATTATAAGTTGTCACTTGTAAGCCGCACATTATTTATTCCCAAATTGATGATAATCCGTAAGGCATGACCCAAAGCCTCATCTTCTACTATATTATTTGTGTGTTCGCCGAATTCAAGACGAAATGCATGTACCATGCGATCTCCTGTAGGGGTTGTAATCACAATTTTGATTCCCGCTCCTTCTTTATTCCGTGTCCCATCAACTACAGAACTCAGAATATCTTGGAAATCATCGTCTTCTATTCCGGACAAACCTTGGATTTCAAAATCATCATCCAGTGGTAAATCCGCAAGGAAATATGCCAAGACTTGTGATTTTTTTGCAATTTGTATTCCGAATATGATGTGGAATTGTTCCAATTATGCATTCCATTTTGCTATTCTCCCTATTTTTCCCGCGTTCTTTAGTACAGATTCTAACGGATCTTTACTTGGTACCCGCACATAGTGTGTTAGAAAATATGTGCGCAACTTTTGTGTGGCAAAAACCAGTGCTAATATCAATTGTTCAATTTTAGTATAATTCCTTTCGGCAAGGTTGAGAGTTTTACTGATGTAGTATACTGGTTTCTCTACTTTCTCATTTGTTCGTACCAATACTGCACTTACAGTATCTTCTATTGCAGCTATGTATAAGGCCAGCACTTCTTCAGGCTTTGGTTTTTGTAGTGCGGGTAATGTGGCGAGATAAGCTTTGACGTTTTGAAAGGCTTGCTCACAATTTTCATTCCACACAAATTTGTTTTTCTTCTTCAGTATGTGATAGACACATTTTAGTGTCTAAATTGCACCTTAATTTCTAGTGAGTTAGTATTCGATTGTGTGTCTATTACGTGTTTTTATGCTTTTGTAGGTACATTAGAAGAATAAAGATTTATGGAAAAATTGGCTCAAAAAGTGTTCAAAGCACCCGGGAAAATGGATCAAGGCACCCACACTTTGGATTGGGGCACCCTTGGATCGGGATGGGCTGGATCGGACCAACTCAGCGGGTCAACTCAGCCCAGTCAACTCGGTCAAAGCCAGTTGACCGAGTCAAACCCAGTTGACCGGGTCAAAGCTTCATCGGCAAACAGGAACCCCTCTGACTCAAATCAAATCGCAAATTTGATGGGATTTCAGCCAAATTGATAGGTACCCAATCTAATTAAAGGTTCGTAAAATCGATTGGAAGCTCTAGAAGCCGAAGATAAAGGTCAGAGGAACATGAATTTGGACGGGAATAGGAGTACATCCTTGTTTTGGATTGCTATTGATTTCTCATCAAATCACCGAGTTATAATGGGATTAGAACATCCTAGAAGATTCACAGGGCCTATATAAAGAGTTTACAAGCCTCAGAAATAAATACAAAAGCCTAGAGATCGATTCAGAGAAATTCCGGTGGAGTTCCGGCGCCGCCGGTCACCTGCTGGTGCATCGCCGGCACTGTTCTTCACCCACCATCGCTGAAGAAGACGACTCAGTAACATTTATAAGTGTTGCTGTTCCACTGTTACAACTCTGCTCCTGTTGCCTTAGATTTTGAACATTTTTGTTGCTTAAAGCTCTCTGTAACAGCTGAACCCTGTTCTGTGACACTTATATACGTATCTGTTCAGCTGTTGCACTATTCTTTAACCTTGTAATCAATATTTTGAGCAATGAAATCAACTTTTGAGCAAGTTTTCTTCACCATGGGCTAAGTTTATTTACTGGGATGATGGATAAGGTATTTTTCTCAATTTTATGTGATTTAATTATTTTCTAATAATTATTTATAATTCTTTTGTTATTAAAATTGCATAGTTTTGAATAGTAAAAACGGTTTTCTTTCAACAGTTGTGCTTTTGCTTGATGGATTATGCTTAGTTAATTAATTTTGATAGTCCATGCTTGTGATTTACCTCTGTTTGTTAGCATAACAAAACCAATTTTGGCAATTATTTGGGCTTCAATTAATTTAAAAAGAATTATCTGATTAATCACATAGGTTGTTAGAATTAACTGAATCTTGATTCCTGGTATTTTTACTTACTCCTGAAATTTTCTAGAGTTAATTAGAATCATTATTTTCTAAAATCATTACCTTCACAAGTTCGAGAATCGAACCTTTATTTACCACTTTCTAAAATCATATCAGTATGTCAAAAAATAGTTTGCATAATGATGACCTGGAAATGAATCTGCTAAGTGCGTCTAAACATCCATTTAATCTTTGTACTTCCTTTACATTCCTTGGAGATGGCATATCAACAATCGCTTGTATTTTTGCTGGGTCAACTTCGATCCCCTTTTTTGTAACCAAGTAACCCAGGAACTTTCCGGATATAACTCCAAAAATACATTTGTCCGGATTGACTTTCATTCTATATTTTCGTAGAGCTTCAAATATTTGCCTCAAATCTTGTAAATGATCCTTTGAAAGTTTACTTTTTATTAACATATCATCTACATAGACTTCCAAGGTGTGGCATATCCATGGTTTAAAGATTGCATCTACCAGTCGTTGATAGGTTGCTCCCGCATTCCTTAACCTAAATGGCATTCTAGTATAGCAGTACAGACCGTGCGGGGTAAAAAATTAAGTATGTTCCTGATCCTCTTCAGCTAAAGCAATTTGATTATACCTCGATTGTTCATCCATGAAAGATAAAGCCTCATGCCCTTCAACTGCATCTACTAGTTGATCAATACTAGGGAGCGGATAACTATCTTTGGGGCATGCCTTGTTCAAATTGGTGAAATCTATACAAATCCTTACTCCTCCATTCTTCTTTGGTACAATTACCATGTTGGATATCCAAGTTGGGTAGCGCACCTCTCGAATAAATCCCGCATCCATGAGCTTCTTTAGTTCCTTTTCAACTGGCAAATGATATTCGGGTGCCACTTTGCGTATGCGCTGCCAAAAGGGTGTAGTACCCGGATGTATGTGCAACTCATGACGAACAATATTTGGATCAATGCCTGGCATGTCCTCCATTTTCCATGCGAAAATATCCACATAATCTCTAAGTAGAGTGACCAAATCATGCTCCCTTTCCGATTCCATTAATGTTCCAATTTTGATTATTTTCGGAGCTTCTTCCGTTCCTATATTGACATTCTTGGTTTCTTCAACTGCTGAGAAAGTGGATTTGGGAGCTCCTAAAAGTGTGGGAGCTCCCTTTAATTGCTATTCTGGAATACTGCCCCTTTCTTTAGTTTTTGGCATGTTTGCTTCTGATGAAGTGTTTTCATTTGTTTCGTTTACTGACCCTCTTCCCGCAGTCTCAATCAAATATTGGTTTATTGCTTCTTCTTTGGCTTTTATCTTTCATTCTTTCTTTCTGTTTTGTTGTTGCTGAACTCGTTCCTCATTCATGCGAATCTTTACGAGGATACAAGATTTTGCAACATTCTGATCCCCTTTTATCTCCATCTCCCCTTGAGGTGTCGGGAATCGCAAGTATTGGTGATATGTTGAGGTCACTCCTTTCAATTGGTGGACCCAATGTCTACCAATGATGGCATTATATGGAGACGGTGCCTCTACTACACTGAATTTAGTCAAAATGCTTATTGGTCCTGCCATAACATCAAGTAAAATTTCCCCTTTTGGTTTTGATGTTATCCCATTAAACCCATAAATAGTGTAGTAAGAAGGTGTAAGTTGATCGTCATTTAATCCCATTTTTTGGAATGTGTCATAAAATAACACATTAAGGGATCTTCCCCCATCCATGAGGATCTTTTTTACGTTCCACCCAGACACTGGTAGAGTGAGCACCAATGGATCATTATATGTTTCAATTTCCTGATCAACCTCGTTCGCTGAAAAAGTTAACGGGGAAGCCATCCATTCTTCCTATGTTTCTATGACTCTCCCCGTAACTTTGAATACTTCATGCCTGTGAACCCTTTTACGCAGCTTCTTGTCAATGGCTGCGTTCATAGATGATTGAATCGACTCGGTATAGGAAATCATATTGATGGTTGGGTTATTCTATGGAATATTTACAGTTTTTCCTATGTTGAGCCTTGGTGGAGGATTGGGAAAATAAAGAAATTATTTCAGCTCTCCCATATCAATCAATTTTTGGACTTGCAACTTCAAATTCCTGCATCTGCTTGTGGGATGGCCCTGAAAGAAATGATATTCACAATAATCCTTTGAATTCTGTGTGTGTGATGGTTGCTTTCCTTTTGCCATGGCCATTCAAAACCTTGCATGTTCTTAATGGTATTTAGAATTTGTGAGTTAAGGGTGTTGAGTTTAGTGAAAACTCGATCCTCAAATTGGCGGTTGAACTTTCTTTCATCATCTGCCCTGCCTCGTTTGAATTCAATATTAGGATTTTCACCTGCAACCCTCTTTCCGGAACTTGTTGATGGTTCTACAAAATTTTCCCTGTTGGCAACCCTCTGATGTTGGGAAATTATTCTCGGATGTTGTTTTTGAATATCCTACAACCTTGTGTATTTTTCAATAATTTCCCTGAGATCCCCTTCGGTTTTCAGATTTTTTCCGTGAATATCTACAAAGAGTGGGCTCATTCGGTTGGCTATCCCCCATTTGTAGCAGTTAATAGAAATTTCTGGATTTACATTCCCTATTGCTTGACAGATCGCCTGCCATCGATCTGTGTAGTCTCGGATAGTCTCCTTTGTCCAAGACGCAAGGGCAAATAACTTGTCCATCCCAGAGTCTACGGGCTTATTATACATATATGTTTCCAAAAATTTACGAGTCAGTTGTGCGTACGAATGTATTGACCCTTCTGGTAAATTATCATACCATGTTAATATTGTGCCTTTCAAACTTGAAGGAAAATATCAACATATAATTGTATCATCCTATTCCCAACGGGTCATATTGCGGTTGTAGTACTTTAAGTGAGCCGTTGGATCCTTTGTCCCTTCATAACATTCAAAGATGGGAAGATTGCATTTATGCGGGATTGACGCATGCGCAAGGTGCGAGGCCAATGGTGTTCTACTGGACTCTTTTAACACTTCTTCAAGTCGCTCTCCCTCTTGTTTATTTTTCAAAGTTTTGATTTCTTCTCTCATTTGTTCCATGTCCTCAAAATATTTTTTCCATCTATTGATTTGCGGCTCTGAATCATCAAAATCTAGTCTATCTGGTTCATATCGCTGATTTATCTTGTTTTGTCTTGAGTGAAAATATGTGTCATGTGCGGGTTCCACTACCATCACTCTTTGATCTTTATTGATTCTTGCTTTAATTTTTACGGATTTGTTTGAGCTTACTTCTTGCTCCTGTATCTTGGTAACAGATGCTTTCGCATCTTGTTGGATTTTATTTCTAAACATTTGATTTTCCGGGGTTAAAAAAATAATTTTTTCTGTACAAGTTTTTTGAACCTTGCGCATTTCATTCATTTCTTCAAGTAGTTGATTAATGGGGTCAACCCTGTTCTGTGATGCTTCTTCATGTGGTTGATTAATTGATTGATTAACTGGAATATTTGCCTGAGCATCCAAGGGTTGTGGTCCTTGGGATTCTTTTACTATTTCTCTTTCTGGAAGAGTCTCTATTGTCTGGTTTCCCAAATTTCTTATATCGCCATCTTGTTCTTGTACGGTTCTATTGCAACTGTTTCCATTTATGTAAGTTCTTTTGGAATATAATAATATCTTTTTTGTTCAATCTTGTGTTGTCGTAGAAGTTTCTTTGTCAATGTTCTATCAAGAATTCAGATAATGAGATATGTGTTTCATGAAATTTTAACATCCGTAAATATATAAAAAACAATTTGATTGATAGAAAATATCTAGCTAAAATTAGATATATCACGTAAAAGCTAGACAACTTACCAATTTTAACTCAGGTTTTATGTGTTCATCAAATCATTTTTTACAAACAAATCAAAAGCAATTTCAGAAATTTAATTCAAAACTTATTTTCTGTTTTGACAAGAATCAAAACTAAGTAGCTGTAATACAATTTTAATTCATACAATCAATTGAATCAGAGGCACATAAATTTAATGGTTTCAAGCTAAATTCTTTTACAAAATCATTAAAGAAAATAATATTATGGTGGGAGTTTATAAACAAAGTTTTCAAACCCATGATTAAGAGAACACATAAGGTAACCAAGAATACTAAAATAAAAGGTATCAATTAATGAAGTGTTGTGTAAGATTATAACAATTAAATCTGTATGAACATCAGTTGAAAGAATTCCTGACTAAAAATGTTGTCATAGAGGATTTTATAGGAACAAAATTTAAAGTTTCAAAAAATAAAAATTTGGACATGTAGAATAAATTCTTTTACCTATCCCTGTTTCTAGCGCCAAATTGTGACTACCAAAAATCTAAGTCTTTGGATCACAACCATCAAGGTCAGAAACATAGTAAAATCAAGTCTCTTAAAATGAAAATGTAACATGTTAACAAATTGAACAAAGAATTAATACAAGTATCAACACAATGGTTTAACGTGGTTCGACAATCAAATTGTCTACATCCACGGGTGATAAAGATTTGGATCATTTATTATTCATGTTTATGTGCTACGAATAGATTTTAAGCTACATAATTAACGTCAAATTAATCAAAGAACAATTGAACTAATAAATTAACACAAGTCTCATACCTAAACTCTTTGCTATGATCATATTCCTTATGTCCAATTTTCCTATATTTTTCCAGTCCTTCTTTCTGTTTGAGAGTTTGGTATTTATAACAAATTTCATGGGTCCCTCCAATCTAACTTTCCACCTATTAGTTCTTATCCAGTCTTTGGAACGAAGTGTATCCCGCAAGACTTATTTGTATTTTACGCAAGACTTGATTTGCGTACTTCGTATTTCCCTTAGTTTCTCGCTTAGTATCCCGCACTTCCTCTGCGGATTTGTACTCAAGTTGTTATTTTTTTTGGATTTGGATGAACGTTGCGGTCTTATTAGAATTATGGCATGTCTGACATGTGGCCATTGAAAGTGACTTGTCATGCTTTAGTTTCTTTTGTTCCGCAACTTGTACAGCTGAGACGTGTCTCTCATGCATTGATGTTTGTCAGTTCCCTTTACTGTGTCAGGCTTTCCGCAACTTATGTGTCAGTCATGCAACGAAGCTATCTGTTTCGAACAGTGTGTCATGCTTTCCCGTAGCTTATGTGTTGATCAAGCAATGATGCTGTTTGTTTCAGTACTTCTTAAAGAGTTTTGTTTCAGTGTTTCCCGTTTTATCTTAATCTGATATTCCTCCCATAGTATTTGAACACGTGTAGTTAGGGATTTTATACTCTCACAAAAGAGTTTGAGAAATTGTTGTTAAATTGGATGAGCAAAGCCATGTGATCAATAGACAGGTAGGTCCTGAAACTTAATCGATTGCCGGTTTAATTTCAGAACAGAAAGTCCACTTGAAAGGGCGAATCCAAAATTTAGGCACTTGCTCCAACTCTATAAATAAATAGCCATAGAGTTAACTTATCCAAAGCCATCTACAACTCCTCATTAGCCTCATCCTAAACTCATACAGCTTTCAGCTAGCTATATTTTAGCAAACCATTTTAAGATCACCTTCCTTCTCTTCGCTTCAATAGGTATCGGTTGCGTACAATGGTTTCTCAATCAAAACAAATTCTCAAACTACAATCTCTTCTTACTCGACCATCATCAATAGTAGATGTACCTAAAGGGCATTTTGTTGTTTATGTCGGAGACATCGAAAAGAAGAGGTTTGTCGTTCCAGTATCTTACTTGAATCATATGTTTAAAGACTTACTAAGTCGTGTTGAGGAAGAGTTTGGTTTCGATCATCAGATGGGAGGTCTCACAATCCTTGCAAAGAAGCCGTTTTTGTAGATATCACCTCTCAATTGTCTAGCTAAACAATAGTACATAGTGATTTTTTACTTTCCTTTTTTGAAAAAGAGGGGTGCTTCCATCCCATGTAAAAAAAAATCTATTTAAGTGATTGTGTAGAGTTAGAAAAGACTCTCCAACTTAAAGAACCATTGAATACATTTTTTCTCCTTCCATCAAATTATAGTATGTTGAAAATTTGTTTGTTTGTTTGTTTTTTTCTGTCTGATGAGCATGAACCTCCTATAAAGCTCTGCAACTTCAGAGCAGTAGTAATAACCTTAGTGTCTATTGCAATCTTAACACAAATATAATACATGCTGAGATATATATTACTTGACTTTCATCCTGTAGTAGTCCTAAAATGTGAGTGCCAGAGTTCATTTTAACATTTTTGTTCAGTTAAGCTGTCAAATACGGATAAAACGAGTCGCAAACTCACCTTATGAGCAGCATTTCTTGGGTTTTTAAGTAAATGAATGAATCTAAAAACGGGTTGTTAGTTGAGAACAACTCAGACCACTAGTTAAAGAGTCCTAGTATTCAACATATAAAAATGTACTTATATTAAGAGCAAAACTGTAAAGTTTTAATCACCATGACAGAACCTTTATGGATTTAAACCCGTCTTTTTGATGATTGACTAATCTTAGATTGTGCAATTGTAGGCATGGACTGGGTCTTATGAGAACCTGGCAACAATTATTCGGCTTTAACGGAAAGAATCAATCGTAGTTCTTTTTGTAATCCTTGGAATAGATACATCTTGTTAGGTGCTTGTAATTGAGCCACAACCAAGAATTTTCTAACAGAATTGGTTCACATGCCTACGTACATGAGTCAATTCTGTTCATAATTAGATCCATTTTGGAAGATAAGATTGTGCGTTGCGTTCGTCCCTACTAGTTACTAGTTTGGTAGTGAACATGGCTAAACCAGAACTTAATGTTGATAGACAGAGATATCGATAAGGTAGTTATTATTAATGATTGTAAGAGATGATTGAAAGAGACTTTACATGATTACATTTATAGGACAAAGACAAAGCAAATGACTATGCCCTAAAGCTATAAACCACAGGATATTCCTAAGAACTAAAGACAAGGCAATGGATAAGGCTATTTATAAATAGTAAAACTAAACTAGAGTAACTAGTAACTAGTAATAAGTAAAGACATTCTAACACTCCCCCTCAAACTGAAGCAGGGGAGGTAATGAAATGCATCAGTTTGGCACGCAGACTATCTAACAGTGGTAGAGGTAATCCCTTGGTCAGCACATCTGCAATCTGTAGAGAAGAAGAAATGAATACGACATCTACTGTACCAGCTTGGATCAGATCCCTGACATAATGATAGTTGAGCTCTATATGTTTGGTCCGAGCATGGAAGACTGGATTCATAGCCAAGGCTTTTGCACCCATGTTGTCACAAAGGAGGTGATGAGGACTAGTGACTGAGATGCGCAATTCTTCAAGAAGGGTTGCCAGCCACATGACTTCAGAAGCAAGACATGAAAGTGCCTTGTATTCAGCTTCAGTAGAGGACTTGGAGACTGTTGGCTGCTTATTGGACTGCCAAGAGACAATAGTAGACCCCAAAAACACACAAAAACCCGATGTAGATCTTCTTGAATCTGGGCATCCAACCCAATCAGTGTCAGAGTAGCCATATAGTTGAGTTATGTCACCAGATGAGATGATTATACCTGACCAAATAGAGGATTTTACATACCTAAGAATTCTTTTGACCAGTTGCATAAGTTTATAAGTAGGAGAGTACATGAACTGAGACGGTAGTTGACAGCAAATATGATATCTAGCCTGGTTAGAGTTAAATACTGAAGAGCCCCAACAATACTTCCATATTCAGAGGGATTGGGTAATAAGTCACCATCATAAAGAGAGACTCTTCCTCCACTTGCAACTGATGTAGGACATGGCTTGCAATCCAGCATATCAGTTATTTCAAGAAGATCAAGACAATACTTAGATTGGGTAGAAGGAGAGATGTGCTGCACGTAGACTTTGTAGCTTCAATGCCCAAAAAGAGGTGCAGGTCACCAAGATCTTTCATAGCAAAAGACAAAGTCATAAACCAAGGTAGTGGAGCTTCCAATAAGAAATATGTCATCAACATATAGAAGTAGAAGCAAGGTATCTCCACTAGAGAAGAACATGAACAATGAATGATCATAATCACTCATGATGAAACCATAGTCTACCAGGAATCCACCAAATTTCTCAAATCAGGCTCTAGGGGCCTATTTGAGTCCATAGAGTGACTTGTTAAGCTTGCAAACATAGTCAGGCTTGTTAGGATTCGTAAAACCTTGGGGCTACTTCATGTAGACATTTTCATGTAAATCTCCATGCAAAAAGGCATTTGAGACATCAAGTTGTCTCTTAATCCATCCATTGGTGACATCAATGGTTAAAATGGTTCTTATAGTACTAGCCTTTACCACAAGGCTAAAAGTTTCATTGTAATCAAGTCCATCAACTTGATGGTAGCCCTTATCAACAAGTCTAGACTTATATCTCTCTATACTACCATTTTCCCTGTATTTGATCTTGTACACCCATTTGCACCCTAAAATATTCGTATAAGGCTCTGGATTTACCAAAGTCCAAGTGTCATTACTCTCAAGAGCCTCATTTTCAAGCACCATACACTTCATCCTTTGGGGTCTTGAGAAGCTGTTTTGAACGTCTTTGGTTCTTAAGGTTTAGAAAGCCCATTGTGAAAAAATAGAGTGAGTTGGATGAGCGACAGTGAAATGTGTGACATAGTCATGGAGGTATTTAGGTTTGTGAATGCCCAATCTGGACCTGTTAGTCATTGAATGAACTGGTACATTAGAGATGGTTGGTTCTGGTAGAGGAATCTCACAGCCAAGTTCAGAAGTAGTGAGACTCAGTGGTACTGACTCAACTGATTGATCAAGAGGAATAATTGGTTCAGAAATAATAGGTGCAGGTGATATAGTATGAAAAATGGGAATACGAGCAGTATTATCAATCTGAGGGGTGATTCAGTGAGACAAGTACAGAATGGAAAGACATTTTCATCAAATAGTACATGTCTAGAGATAAATATTTTCTTAGTTGAGTTCCCATAGCATTTATAACCTTTGTGCATAGGGTTATAACTTATAAAGGTGCATTTGGCAGACTTGGGGCTTAATTTATCCTTTCTATAAGGACCAATAAAAGGGTAAAAAGCACATCCAAACACCTTGAGAGTATAAAAATCAGGAAGTTTGTGTAGTGGTACCTCATAAGGAGTTGTGTAGCCAAGTAGTCTTGAAGGAGTCATGTTTATCACAAATGTAACAGCTAGAAATGAGTCATACCAAAAATTCTTAGGCATACAAGATTGAAAAGACATAGTGTTTCCCATCTCAGTGATGTGCCTATGTTTTCTTTCAGCAATACCATTTTGCTGAGGAGTATTGGGACAAGAAACACAAACTATAATACCAGAATGATCCAAGAATTATTTTAGTTTTCCTTTAACTAACTCATAAGCCCCATCTGCCTGAAAGATCTTGATGTTAAGAGACAAAAGATTTTCATTTAGCCTCTTGAAATGCTGAAAACACACTAGACTTTCATCCCTTGTGGTCATTGGATAGATCCAATGAAACTTGCTAAAATCATCCACAAACAAGATGTAATACATATAACCTAAAGTAGGCAGAGTTGGAGAGGGTCCACATATGTCCCAATGAATCAATTCAAGAGGAGTAGTGGTAGTTCTTGTAAATGTGTGAAAAGGTAGTCTTTTACTCTTACCAAGCTGACAAGGTTCACATAAGGAGTCAGAAGTAGTAGATGTGAACTCAATTTGAGAGGATGAACATACCTTCTGAAGAATTGCATTAGAAGGATGTCCAAATATGCAATGCCATGTAGTAGGTGAAGCTTGAAGAGACACATGAGCTTGAACATCTGAAGAAGTTGCGGTAATAATAGGATACAAACTTTTATCCATTTTACCCTAAGCTAGGATTTGTTTTGTGGCCAAATCAGTAATACGATATCCCCTTGGTAAGAACTCAATAGAGCAAGAGTTTCACTAGTGAACTTGCCAACAAATAAAATATCATAGAAGCAGAATCTCTATGAATATTTTGCAACTGATTCCTAAGCATAGTTTTTCTGGCCACAAATTGATCTGAAAATTTTTATCTAAGGCAAGCCATACCTGTTTGGATGTAGATAATCCCAATACAACAAAAGAAACAGAAGGAGAGAAAGTAGCATTTAAGCAGCTCATAACAAAACGATCCCACTTGCGCCATTTCACATATTCAAGATTAAGAACTTCTGCTCATCCAACTATAATAGAGGGTACTGGTGGAATAAAACTGTCATCAATGAAACCATATAGATCTGAAATGATGAGAATATATTCCATCTGATTTTTCCATACCAAGTAGTTAATCTCATCAAGTTTAACAGAAACAAAAGGAACTATGGTATTAAACGGAAGTGATTGAAACGTGAAGTCGAAAGAAGTATTTGGTGGAGTGGATGGTGGAGTAATTGTTTCAGATCTATCTTTAAAATTATTATTTTTAAGTGATGGGTTAGATGGTGTCGCCATTTAAAAAGAGGTAATTATAATGATGAGGTATTGATAGTGACGATTGAAAGATATACACAGATCCCAAAAAATCTTAATGATTTCCTTCTGATACCATGATAGACAGAGATATCGATAAGGTAGTTATTATTAATGATTGTAAGAGATGATTGAAAGAGACCTTACATGGTTATATTTATAGGACAAGGACAAAGACAAAGCAAATGACTATGCCTTAAAAGTATAAACCACAGGATATTCCTAAGAACTAAAGACAAGGCAATGGATAAGGCCATTTGCATATAGTAAAATTAAACTAGAGTAACTAGTAATAAGTAAACACATTCTAATAAATCCTGACCAAATTAATTCAAGTTCTTGACTAAACACTAAAATGCTTTAAACGTGTATTGGAACAGTGGGTTTGTATCGAAGAAATTTGAATGTGATTGACCCTTTTATTAGATTAGTTGGAAGTCAATATGGGATAACAGGATTGCTTTAATGTTCGTTCTTGTTCAAATGAGGCGAATAATCTATATTTATTTGTACTTATGAAATACACGTTGCGTCGATCTTAAATGTCCCTGCAGAAATATATAATCCCAAAAAAGAATTATATGAACAAACAACGACAGTTTGTTAAGAACATAAAAGAATTGTATAAAAAATTTAACAAGCTAGACAGGGGAATCTGCTACTAAATTTTCCTGCTTTCATGAGCAATCATAATAGTTTTCTAATTTGCTACGACAACGAAAACAAACGTGTTCCGCGTAGGCTCAGAACTTGTGTCATCTCCTCTTTCTCATTGTTGAGAAATAACAGAATCACATGGACTAGTTTTTCTTACGGATAATGGCTGCCTACAAGTGGGGGTGTGGGCTGCATCCTGCATAACCATGTATTGGATTAGAGAGATATAGATTATGTTAGTTGCTAATGAGCAAAGCCATGTGATGACTAAATTTGATGGGTCCTGAATGCATCTGATTGGTAAACAAAGTCCATCTAAAAGGACAATCAAGAAACTGAGACACCCTCCAGTCTCAGCCTGCCAACTTAGTTAATTCATTCTGTGTCCATCTACTCATTCATTTTTTTTTCTTTAATCCGACTGCCGAGAGGTGGAAATGACTCTCCAATTAAGAATCATTAATAGAATTTCAATTTCACTAATAATGAATTAGACACCAAATAGACGAAACAAACAACTATTCAAAAAAACAAAAAAAAACACCAAACTAAAATTTCTCAAAATAGCAAGTAGCTAAGAAAAAAAAATTAAAATGAAAAACTATGTATGAAAAGGAAGGCATCATGCTAATTTAATTCAATGGGCTCATAACCATACTCCTGTCTCGGCTTCCCGGTTCTAACCTTTCTCAAGTTCATATGAACTCGTATGATACCTGCAGCTTCATCATGACGGTTTGCTCCAACTACACGTATCCACCTACTTCACCTTTCATTGTATGCTTGTATGTTGATGATATGCTTATACTAGGTACAAACATGGATGTTATTAATTCCACTAAGAAATTGCTGAATGAGAACTTTGACATGAAAGACTTAGGCCCTACTGATGTAATCTTAGGGATGAAGATTAAAAGGAATTTTAATGGCTATAGTTTGAGTCAATCTCATTATGTTGAAACTATACTTAAGAAATATAATCAGTTTAATTGTAAACCTGTTTGTACTCCGTATGATTCCTCTTGGAATCTCAAAAAGAATAAGGGTGAGGGAGTTAACCAACTTGAATACTCAAGAGTCATAGGAAGTCTGATGTATTTGATGAACTGTACGAGACCAGACATTGCTTATGCAGTGAGTAGGTTAAGCAGGTATACTTGTAATCCAGGGAAGATGCATTGGGATGCACTTATTAGAGTGCTGAGGTACTTAAAGTACACAATGTCCTTCTGTTTGAGTTATGAAGGATACCCTGCCGTCCTTGAAGGATTTTGTGATGCAAACTGGATAGCAGACTCAGAGGAGTCTAAGTCTACGAGTGGGTATGTATTCACTCTAGCAGGAGCGTCTGTTTCTTGGAAATCTTCCAAACAGACATGTATAGCTCGTTCCACTATGGAATCGGAGTTTATTGTGTTAGATAAAGCAAAAGAGGAAGCCGAAAGGCTAAGATAATTTTTAGAAGACGTTCCTCTTTGGCATAGGCCTGTGCCAGCGATATCTATACAATGTGACAGTACGTCTGCGATAGCTAGATCTAAGAACAGTGTTTATAACGGGAAGTCTATACATATTCGTAAAAGACATAATTCTTTGAAACAACTTATCTCTAACTGGCGTTATTACCGTTCCTTAGACCCTTTGACGAAAGGATTGTCTAAAGAGATAGTTAGTGCTGCATCGAGGGGGATGGGACTTAAGCTCATAAAATAAAATTGCCATGAAGGATACTCAACCTTACTGACTGGAGATCCCAAGACGAGGTTCATCAGATAACTAATTTGTGGTGATTAAAGGTATGCACTATCAAGAGAATTACATTCTCTGTCCCTCCCTATGGTGTTTTGTTGTGATAGTGTGACTGCATGTGAAGCATGACTTTTAAGAAGTCTTAATGAGTTTTATAGTTTCAATTTTAGATTGAAGTGGGTTGTAGCAGTAACACTCTTGATAGAACTCACCTATCTGACTGAGGAAGTGGGCCGCTTCCTATGAGAATTTGAGCGAATTCTTTAGAGTATTCTGAGAAACGAGATACGTCCATGGCCAAAATGGACACAACGGCACGAACTTAGCAACGCCAGGAGGATATCATGCGTGGTTGTTATCGCAAATTGCATCAAACGCTAGCAGTTCAAGACATCGCGTTCATTGTCTCTAGCAAGTAGTTTCGGTAACTTCTCACTAAGTAAAGGTTCAAGACCTGATGGACACTTTTGCATATATGGTATTTTCCGCATTCTGATTTTTTCGTTTTTACCGAGATTTCATTCATGTGGGGAATTGTTGGAGAAAATGAGTTTTCAATAAATATTTTGTTGGTTTTGGTATGGTTTTATCTTAGGACCTAAGGGTTCTATGGATGCTCACTCATTTCCTTGAGTGAATGAAACTCTTTAGTTTAGTCCCACATTGGGTAATCTAGAGAAGGATGTCCACTATATAACTATTCTCATATGGATAGTATGTAAAACGTGGGTGGAATGGGGTGGGCAAACTATACATGGCCCAACCCATGAAATATGCACATACACCATGCACCAAGCCCTATGTCTACACGAAATAATTTTTTGCAGCAATTTTCTTTAGGAAATTAATTCCAAAAAATATTTTCGTTAAGAGTTTTATTTATGGAAAATTCTTTTGTTTTCGGTTTTAATTGTTTTACAAGAAACAAAACCTAGTTTTATAAGAAAACCTAAACCTAACTTGGTTTGCAAGTAACTCTCTCCTATAAATACAACTCTTAAAATTGTTTTCAAGATATCCCAGAAGCGGCTACTATCCTGTCTTCTTTTCACTATCTTCTCGTTTTGTTTTGCGCTTTTGAGTGTTTATTTCCCTTTCTTCCCTGTTGCTAAGTTCAAGAGTGGGTAGTTTGTATTGTGCTAATACAGGCTATATTGGGCAGTCTTATCCTGGACACATCTTCGCACGTTGGGGTTTAGCATTGCTCTTCTCGAGTATACCCGTGAACTAATGTGTTAAGAAAAACTTGTTGAACCTGTGATTCTGCCCTTGTAGTTGTCCGTGGTAGAGTTGTTTTTAATTCAGTTCTTTATATATTATTATGATACATCTAACGTTGTTGTTCATTGTTATAAGATTCCAACAATAACCAGTTGAAGTTCCAACATCATCGCAAACCATTCGATTATCTCTAACGATTTCTAATATCAAAAATGCCTCATGACACTTTTTTAAAAGTTATTATCTATTGGAAATCTTGCTCCTATACGATACTAATTGAGGCATTTTCCATCTATGGATTTCCATTTTTGTACAGTTTGATCTTCGGTTGTTGGATTTGGTTAACTCTTAAAATAACAGTATAGAAAGGAGAATTGTCACCTGATGTAGGTTTCGGGGTTTTTTGTTGATCTATGCGTTCCCCTTCTATTGCATTAAAGGTTAGAAAAGCTCTAGTATTGATGGTTTCTTCTTCATCTGACGAAGATGAAGAACATAATTCTATACAACGTTTCCATTAGCATTTGTCTCCATGACTGCTGAAGCCTGAAAAGGATTTATGGATAGATGTAAGCTAAAAAAGAGTTTATAGTCTTAAAATAATGCAAAATTCTACCTATTTTATCGCATTTAGACTTTATTATTTTATGCAAAATCTGTATAAGATCAACATGTATACTTATTTATTTATTGCCAAGAATGAAAACGTATGGTATGGGGGGACTACTAGATTTGTTTTTGGGTCGTTATATCTAATGCACCTTCAGAAGATAAACGCTACCCAGTTATTTTTCTGCTTGGTCAGTTTTCATATTTCAATTAAGCGTCAATGTCTTTATGCACTCGCCCGTTATTGTGGCACGTGCGACTGAGCTTGAACTGCAGAAAAATAACAGTAGTTTTTATTTCTCTGATGAGCACAAACCTCTATTAATGTCTTCAACTTAATTCAGAGTCTTGTTTCTTTGAGCTGTATGTATTGTGCATCATTTATAAGTTCCGAGTAACTCATTCATTCGGCAGGGTCACTCATATCCTAAGTACCGTAAATCTTAGCAATAAAAGCAACATACCTTAATAAATTATAGAAAGGGACAATAAGATAAATCAAAGAATCTAGTCCTAGAATCCAAATAAGAGCCCCACATAAGTTCACAGTTTGCACCAATATTTATTAGTTACCGCGGCAACACCTCTAGGAGTATCTTTTTTTTTACCCGATTAATTTAAGGTCTATCCATTTTATTTTAAGGTCTACCCAATTTTACTCATAACTAGATGGTGTGATAAGGGGTGTCTAAAAAGAATAAAACTACTAAATTATCATTACTACTTAAAATTAATTTTATTCTTAATACTTTAAATCTATTTCGGTTCCTTTCAAAATCGATCACAAATTGGATATTTTATTTTTTTCCAAAACAACTTTTTAAAATTTGAAAATTTCAAAAAAAAAATTGGGTTCAAAAACAATCGGTCAATAAGGAACTTCTACGATGGTCGATTGTTCTAGATGTTTTTGATCCATGGAGAACATCAACCAACAATAGGCATATGTTCTTCATTTTTATGGACGATTGTTCTTGATGTTTTTGATCCAAAACAATAGTTTATTTGCATAAAAATACGTCAATAATCGGTGGATAAGGTTCTCCACATGTGCCAATTGTAAAAAAAACTCAAATTCAAGAGTTTTACTACAAAAAAAAAAATATCTCAGAATCGGCTTATATAAATGCACTTATCAGCCGATTGTAAATCTGATATTTACTTCGATTGTTTTGCGCATAACTTCTCCGTACGAAGTCGGAATGACCTCATTCTTTATATGTTGAAGTCATATTTTTGTTCTTTACAAGATAGAGCTAAGAATTCCTAAAT
This sequence comes from Papaver californicum, assembly GCA_023531435.1. Lineage (NCBI taxonomy): Eukaryota > Viridiplantae > Streptophyta > Magnoliopsida > Ranunculales > Papaveraceae > Papaver > Papaver californicum. Next base: position 1,229,665 of record JAJJMC010007171.1, on the reverse strand, counting down.
TTGGACGTGTACAGTTTTCCATTATAATCGTTATCGTCCTAAATTTTTAACCATGCCGACTGTTTTAAATTTCAAAATAAAAACTGACCATAAAAAGCTTTTACGGTTTATATTTGTACTATGACGAACCATAACTGACTTTTTATAAAAAAAATCAATATTGTTGACTTAACGAGAAATCGTCATAGTCGTAATTCAGTTTCTATACAACTTTTCACACAAATTTGGATTAAAAAATCAAATAAATTTATAAATTAACCCTTAATTAAATAAGATTACCCATAATTAAATAAAATTAATCATAATTTAAAAATGGATAATTTTGTCATTACGAGAAATTATAGATTAAGGGATTTTTATATTTACTTTAAAATAACCTTATTTTATTTGACAATCCCAGTTAATTTACTTGACCCTAATTAAGCCAGGTTAATTTGAGACCGTGGAGAGTTTTAATAACTTTTAGCTAGAGTACTGGAAAAAAGATTTCTTGTTCCTTCCAGATTTGGGTAGAACCAGAAATCAAATGGTTCGCTAGAGTAGAAATGAATCATAATCGATCTTACATTCTTTCTTGACACAAAAATATGAATGCCTATAATCATGGGCGGAGTCAGTTCAAAGCAAAGGTGTATAACTGCACACCTTGCCCAACTGGTTTCCAAATCTTTTTATTTTTAAGATTTGGGTTTACAAGCCTATTTTTACTTTTTTTTACCCCTCAACAGAATTTTACTTCCCCTTAGTGAAGTTTATGGTTCCGCCCCTAGATTATATAGGTCAGTGTATTGGAATAGCGGTTTTATTCATCGGAAATTGAATGTCCCGACACACCCATACAAAGTAAGAAAATAAAAATGGCTAACAATAAGAGAAATAAAGCATTGATATTTTCAGTTACCATGACTAAGAATGTAGTAGAAAAAGATTTACCTTAATAAAAGCAAATGTGGATGATCCAGAAAATTCTCAATTGCTTAAGAATATGAACCCACTCCTTGATCTTTCTATTTCAACCTCTCTAAGTAGACCAGCATGCCTACCTAAAAATGGACGAGCATTTAGATGAAAAGTGAAAAAAGAAAAACAAGAATCTTACGGGAGATTCCGGAAAATCCATTACAAAATTTTCATGTATTGATGACAAGTCCTTTTCATGACAGGGGGAAAATCTGTGCGGCAAACAAATACATGCACTAAATATTAGTTGGTTGCAATCATATCCTCACCTTGTATAGACAGTCATTTTCTGATTGTTGAAACATAAACTATCAGTTTCACGGGGTTAGATGCTGTGATATCGCACGTATACACTAAAAATATTTCCCATGATTCTATTTAACATATTGAAACAAAATCAGTTTTTTAATACTCTCTCTGTCTCTGGAACGTTTCTGGAACAGTGTTACTATCACTTTTTTATTTTAGCCTAAAAATAGATCAATTTGAAAAAATTATAAGAACTCTTTTCCTGATACGGAGGTAGTATTACATTAGAGCATCTCTATTATAAAGGGTTAAAATCTTAAGAAACCTTGTGTTTTTAGGGGCTGAAGAGAAGTAATTAAGGACTACTGATAAGATAAAATAATTTCATTTGAAAGAATTTTTCATCACCTCTTGTCCACATATTTTATATAATGGCTAATTTATCCTAGTTAATTAGTGTTAATTAATTGTATTAGTTGTTAAATTAGTTTAATTATAATTAATTAATTAAAATTTTATTAATATTTTTTAATAAATTTGTATTTCAAAAAAACACTAATAAACGGTAGTTTGTAGTCCCAAAATAATTTATCTTCTTTACAATTTTCTTTTTTTCTTTTAATAATATTTATTAAAAAAACATTAATAACGGTAGTTATAAACTACCGATTATACCATTAGCCCCAAAATAATTAATTTTTTACCAAATTTTCAATTTTTTTTCTTTCATAATCGGTAGTTTAGAGAAACTCAATATCTACCGATTACGAAAGTAGCCCCAGATATAATTTTTTTCCAAAGTTAGAAAATTTTGAATTTTTGTATTTTCACAATCTGTAATTTTGGCAGATTAGATATCCATCGATTGTGAAAGTAACTTCAAATATAAATTTAAAAATTTTCTAATTTTTCTACATTCACAATCGGTAGTTTCGACAAATCATATATCTACCGATTATGAAAATAACCCCAAATATAATTTAAAAAAAATAGAAAAGTTTGAATTTTTCAATATTCACAATTGGTAGTTTTGATTAATTATATATCTACCAATTATGAAAATAGCCTCAAATATAATTTAAAAATTTTAGAAAATTTTGAATTATTCTACATTCAGAATCGGTAGTTTCGAAAAATCATATATCTGCCGATTACGAAAAAATAGCCCCAATATAATTTTTGTAAAAATTAGAAAATTTCATATTTTTCTACATTCATAATCAGTAGTTTCGACAAATCATATATCTACCGGTTACGAAAATACCCCCAAATAGAAAAATTTCAAAACTCAGAAAATTTAAAAAAATTCTACATTGACAATCGGTAGTTTTGACAAATCAAATATCTACCGATTTTGAAAGTAGCCTCACATATAAATTTTGCAAAACTTTAAAAATTTTAAATTTTTCTACTTTGACAATCAGTAGTTTGTGGTTCTAATTAGCAACTGATTATAGTATAAACGGTAGCTAATTAAAATCATGTACTTCCGATTATAGTAGGCTAGCTTGATTTTTTTTTAAAACAAATTTAATATTTTCTTTAAAACAAATTTAATATTTTTTTATTAATTAATATATTTTATTTTTGGATTCAAAAAAAAATAAAATAAAAAATATTAATAATAAGAAAAGTAAAAGAAAATTATAAAAATATATTATAAAAATATTAAATAAAAGAAAATAATTTAAGGTTGAAAGGGTAGAAACATAAATTGAACTAGTGAGGGTAACTTAGTACTTTATCCATTTTTAGACACCCCTTATCCTTTACCTTTGGATGGGGGTAAATAAGAAGCCCTGAATTATTATTTTTCAGCCTCTAAAATCGTCAGGTTAAAAAAGTCTGGCACCTAGGATTTAAGACATCTTCTACTAAATTTTCATCTCCAATACAAGGGTAAAAGTCATAAAGAAAGATGACATGTCTAAGTATGGGTAAAAGAGAAAATCTATATTAGACTTTCTCCATGTCCTTGAGTTTCAGTACATATCATTATTTTGTTTCTAAATTTTAACAAAGTTTGTTAAATATAACCTTACACATTGGAGATGAATTTTATGACGAAAAATTTTATTTTCGCTTTTTTTTTATCATGAAGTGATAACCCACAAAAAAAATTACTATTGGGTTCTTCCGATAAGATAACTTCAACCTCTAACATTGGAAATACTCTTACACACATAGTCAAAGATTCCTGAGTCATGCCCTGACTCTTACCTAAATTTACTAAGAACAACATTTAATAAAACTCACCCCGACTCTATCCTAAACTTACCTAGCTCCTTGTTTTCCTTCTCAATGGGTAAAAGATAGTATGTAAAAAGATATCTCTCATCTCCTTAAAAATGTCCTTTATATATTATTTCAAAATATAGAAGAACCCGTTCTCAACTCCCGGTCAAAATAGGTTTCAAAAATATCAAAGTCGTGCATAGAAGAGGAAAATCCGCAATAATCTAAGTCTGGTCGGCTACAAATTGTTGTTGTTCTGGATTTCAGTCGGCCAAGTCTGGCCGACTGTAATACCTCCTAGTCGTCTGAGTCTGGACTACTACGACTCCTTCTAGTCGGCCAAGTCCGGACTATTTTCTTCTGGATTTTAGTCTGGCCGACTACAGCTCTTCATGGTCGTCCAATTTTGGATGACTGGCTTTTGCACTTCGACTTTACACACAAATCTTCTTCATACGAAGTCAAAATGACTTCGTTCCTTCGTCGTTGGCTTCGTTTTCTCGTTCTCTTTGAAATGGTGATAAGAAATCTTGGATTCGAACAAGTTCCACTTCCTTTTGGGTGATTCACCAATAAATACATAAAATAGAAAAGTAACGATAATACAAAGTAATTTACATAAAAACTAGCAAATATGTGTACGAAAATGATACTCAAAACATATAAATTATGCATTTATCAGCTCCCACAAAAAAATGGTGGTTTTCGAAGAGGATCCCAATGGATTGGACCCAAGTGAAATTATTGGTTCTGCAACAATAAAAATACTAAACAGAAGAAGATGTTAAGGTTCATGAAATATCTGAATTGAGATCACACAATGGACAGAGCCACCTGCTCAGCAAATTGTCCTTAACACAATAGTCCACAGGTACTCCTTAAGAATGAGAGATGTTATACCCCCACAGCGGATATGTTTCCAGGATAGAACTGCCCGTTATGACTTGTATAAGCACAATACAAATCACCCTCAAGAACTTAACAGCAAGATGGAAGGGAAATAAACAAGTAGTGCGCAAAACAAAGCAGGAAGATGGGAAAAGAAGTCAGGATAGTAGCTGCTTCTGGTGTAAGTTGGAATGCAAAAATTCGTTTTCTTTTATAGGCAGAAAAAGAGAATAGCTTTAATGGTAATTGATTGAGAATCAATTCTGTGCATGAAGCACGGACATAAATTTGAAACAGAGTTAAAACGGTAAATTTATTCAATCTTTAATTCATCTCAAATCTCGCGGGGTCGGACGTCCCCCACATTAAAACAAAATTTAATTTAGTTTCAAATTCTTTAGGAAATAATTTAAAATATATTTTGTTCAAAAAAGATAAGTCTTGGTTGACCCGCAGCCGCAGCCACGCCTGCACCTGCAACCACAGCCACAACCATAGCCACAGCCACAGCCGCAAGCGCACCCGCATCCAAAGCCGCAAGCGCAAGCGCAAACGCAAACGCACCCGAGCCCGAGCCCGACCCGACCGACTGGACAAATGGCGGCGGCGTGCGTGCTTCGGTGCGAAGCACCGCGCGTGTATGAAATGAATGGTTGCACCAACTAGCCCATATCCTTAGTCCTCTCTCATACACAAAATAGTTTAAACCCCTAAGGGCCCTCCCTTAGATGCAACTTTCTTGGTAATAAGGAGAGGAATCATCTTTAGTTTCTCCAATGTAGGACTAAAGGTTCATTCACAAAAGTGAAAATGAGATAGTTTCCTTAGTGACCCCTTGGTCCTAAGATCCATTCCCACCAAGACCAAAAACCAAAACATAATAAGTTCATTTTCTCCAACAATCCCCCACATGAATGAAAACCCGATGAAAATCAGAAATCAGAAAGTGAAAAATACCATTATAGACAATAGGTGTCCATAAGGTCTTGAACCTTTACTTAGTGAGAAATTACCAGAACTACTTGATGGAAAGTGAACGCGATGTCTTGAACTGTCATCGTTTGGTGTAGTTCATCAATAATTTCCACGCGTGATATCATTCTAGGTGATGTCAATTTCGTGTTGTTGTGTCCATTTTGTCCCTGGACGTATCTCGTTTCTTTAGAATGCTCTAGAGAATAAGCTCAATTCTCATAGGAAGCGGCCCACTTCCTCATTCAGATAGTTGAGTTCCATCAAGAGTGTTTACTGCTACATCCCACTTCAATCTTAAATTAAAACTATAAAACTCATTAAGACTTAATAAAAAGTCATCCTTCACATGTAGTCACACTATCACGTCTACACCATAGGGAAGGGACAGAGAATGAAATTCTCTGATAGTGTTTCCTTTAACCCACCACAAATTAGTTATCTCATTCAAAATGTTGATCTTGGGATCTCCAGTCAGCAAGGTTGAGTATCCTTCATGGCAAGTTTATTTAATGAGCTTAAGCCCCATCCCCCTCGATGCATTACTAACTATCTCCTTGAACAAACCTTTCGTCAAAGGGTCCGCGATATTCTCCTTAGACCTCACAAAGTCAAAAGAAATAACGTCAGTTGAGATTAGTTGTTTTAGGGAATTATGTCTTCTGCGAATGTGTATAAACTTCCCATTATAGTTGTTGTTTTTAGCATTAGCTATTGCAGCTTGACTATCACAGTGTATAGATATAGCTGGCACAAGCCTATGCCAAAGAAGAATGTCTTCTAAAAAGCATCTTATCCAAGCGGCTTCCTCTCCTGCTTTATCTAACGCAATAAACTCTGATTCCATAGTGGATCGAGCTATACATGTCTGTTTGGAACTCTTCCAAGATACAGACCCACATGCTAGAGTGAACACATATCCACTCGTAGACTTAGACTCCTCTGAGTCTGATAATTGGTTTGCATCACAAAATCCTTCAAGGACTGCAGGGTATCTCTCATAATTTAAACAAAAGTTTAAAGTGTACTTCAAGTACCTTACCACTCTAATAAGTGTATCCCAATGTTCCTGCCCTGGATTACAGGTATACCTACTCAACCTACTTACATCATAAGCAATGTATGGTCTTGTACAATTCATCAAATACATCAGACTTCCTATAACACGTGAATATTCAAGTTGTGAAACTTCATTACCCTTATTCTTTTTGAGTCTACAACAAGGATCATACGGAGTACAAGCAGGTTTACAATCAAACTGGTTATATTTATTAAGCATAGATTCAACATAATGAGATTGACTAAGACTATATCCATTAGAATTTCTTCTAAACTTTATCCCTAAGATCACATCAGCGGGGCCTAAGTCTTTCATGTCAAAGTTCTCATTTAGCATGTTCTTTGTGGAATTAATTACATCCATATTTGTACCAAGTATAAGCATATCATCAACATACAAGCATACAATCACACATGCATGATTCACAAGTTTAGTATAAACACACTTGTCATATTCATTGATTTTAAAACCACTAGAAATCATTACATGATAAAAAATTTCATGTCATTGTTTAGGTGCTTGTTTCAAACCATACAAAGATTTTTTCAGTTTACAAACTTTATTTTCACAACCTTTCATTACAAATCCCTCATGTTGGTCCATATAAATTTCTTCAGCTAATTCACCATTTAGAGAAAAAAAATTACATCTATTTGATGTATCTCTAAGTTATGAATGGCAGCAATAGCAATTAACATCCTAATGGAAGTAATTCTCGTAACAGGTGAATAAGTATCAAAGAAATCTACACCTTCTTTCTGTTTATAGCCTTTAGCTACTAATCTAGCTTTGTATTTTTCCACATTTCCATCTACCTTACGTTTCCTTTTGAAGATCCATTTACAACCTATGGGTTTACACCCTAGAGGTAAATCTACAATCTCCCAAGTACCATTCTGTATAATGGAATCCATTTCACTAATTGAGGATTCTTTCCACCATGGAGCTTCAGAAGAAGTCATGGCTTCTCTATAAGTCTGTGGATCAGTCTCAGCTAAGCATGTTATGAAATCTGGCCAAAAAGATTTTTCAGTTCTAAGTCTTTTACCTCTTCTATGCTCAAATTCAAACTCATCTTCCTCTAAAGGTAATGTCTGACTAGTCGAAGGGACATCGAGGGGATTAACACATATCATGCGAGAATCAGATTTCAATGGAAAAACATTTTCAAAGAACACAGCATCCCTAGATTCCATAATAGTATTCACACCAATTTCAAAAATTTCAGAACTTACAACCATAAATCTATATGCAGTAGTATGCTCAGGATACCCTATGTAGACACAGTCAACAGTTTTGGGTCCTACCTTGGTTCTCTTAGGTGGAGGAATGGACAACTTAGCCAAACACCCCCACACTTTAAAGTATGCATAAGAAGGTTGTCTGCCTTTCCATAACTCATATGGAGTTTTGTATGATCCTTTAAAAGGTACTTTGTTCAAGACATAGCAAGTTGAGAGGACGACCTCCCCCCACAAGTTTGCAGGTAGTGCTGAACTAATTAACATGGCATTCATCATCTCCTTAAGGGTTCGGTTCTTCCGTTCAGCCACACCATTAGATTATGGTGAATAATGAGGGGTTACTTCGTGTATAATGTTGTGTTCTATGCAAAAGTCTCTTATAGGAATTACATACTCACCATCACGGTCAGACCTAACAGTTTTAATGGTAGCACTCATTTGGTTTTCAACTTCTAGTTTATACATCTTAAAGGCTTCTAAGGCATCATCCTTACCTTTAAGTAAATATATATGACAGTACCTTGTACAATCATCTACGTGACAAACCATTTCTTACCACCTCTAGTTTGAACGGATTTCATGTCAACTAGGTCTGAACGAATTAATCCTAAGGGTTTATAAATTCTCTGAATATTTTTCCTAAAAGGTTTTTTAGCATATTTTGATTCTACACATACTTTACATTTATGTTCATTATCCAAACTAAATTTGGGTATGCAGCCTATGCTTGCCAGTTTATGCATTGACTTATAGTTTACATGACAAAGTCTACTATGCCAAACATTCAATGACACTCAAATATAAGCAGAAGAATCAATTTTATTCATTTCATCAAGGGTTACATTAAGTTTGTAGAGACCCTCAGTCTTATAACCCTTTCCTACATAATCCTTACCCTTAGTGACAATAATTTTCCCAGATTCAAAAACAAGTTTAAAACCCTTATCACCTAAAACATCACAAGATACAAGATTTTTGCAGATGTCCGGAACATGAAGAACTTCATTTAATGTGAGAGTCTTGTCAGAAGTGAGCTTTAGCCCAACTTTGCCTTTTCCTGCAACCTGTGCTGTAAATAAGTTACCCAGGTAGAGTTTCTCCCCTTCCCCTACCTTTTGATAGGAGGTGAACATATCTCTGTTTCCACATACATGCTTGGTAGCACCAGAGTGTACCCACCAGTCTCTCACATTGGTTACCAAATTGACTTCAGACACCGTGCTAGAAAACTTGATTTTGTTGTTTTCAACCAAATTAGCTTTGCTTTTCTTATTATTAAAGTCCTTACGTTTTTTATAGTGCATTGCCATATGGCCAGGAGTTCCACAAACATAATAGGCACCTTTAATTTTACCAATGCCAGATTTGGTTTTCTGAAACATACCTTTCTTCTGATGACCAGGCTTAGGGTTGCGTTTGCTGCTGTCGCCCTTTTCAGTATTGGAAGACTTGTGTTCAATTATATGAGCCTTGTTGGACATGTCCCTTGCAGAAGATATGTTCTTGTCTTCGGAGCACAGTAATTCTTCTACTTGATTCTTCTTACCCAAATCAACCATACTGACTTCACCAGTTTCATGTCTCAATCTACGTTTAGAGGGTATTCTTCTTAAGGAGTACCCGCTGAGACATTCGTTATGACTTGTATAAGCACAATAAGAGATTTCATGTCTCAATCTACTTCAACAGTTCTATCCTGGACACATCTCCGCTGTGAGGGTATAGCGGGCAAGAAGAATACCCACACAGTTCCAACGGGTAAAAATTCCATATCAAGTAGCATCCGATATACTGGATTAAATTGCACCTTACTCTTTTAGTTTGTAGGAAGGGAAAGGGAAAGGGAAACGCTTTGTAACATCCGTATTTTTCGCATGACGTTTACTCTGGAATGCGCCATTACATTGGATGGACTTTCATCTCACGCTTATGAAGCTTACTCAGGGATGCATCAAGGTGGGGATGCATTACTTGGTCTAGTTACAAAATTAGGTTGGCATTATGATGCTAGGATCGTCCTTTGCTCAGAGATGCAGCATTCTACCATGTTGCTTACTAGTGGAAACATTATGATGATACGGCATCATTATGCTTGCCTTTACCAATGTATGCAACATTAACGAATGTTTCTTACCCGAGAAAGCATTATAGTGTTAAGGAACTATCATGCTGTGATGCTTACTAGAGGAAGCATCACAGCCCAAATGTTGTTTACCCGAGATCCCATTAAAGTGCTAAGGCACTATTATGACGTGATGCATACTCGGGGATGCATCACTGGTGGTGGAAGTCGATGGATTCCCTTTACTTTTCCTTTCTCTACTTGTAGAAATATCGGTAAGACATATATAGGGGGAGGCATCATTGCCCCGTATATCTTATCCAAGAAAGCATCATAGTGTTAATGCACTATTATGCTTGTCGCAAAAGTGGGTGGTAGTTGGTATATGGCACTTATCCTTTTTTTTCAAATATATGGAAATGCGCTTAAGACATATATAGGGAGGGAGCCTTGATTGAAGGTACATGAATGGTAATGTCTTGTTTATGCGGTATGGCCTATACGTTGGTGCATACTTGGTGCATAAGCATCAATATGCTTGTAGCTCAGTCGATAAAGCTTGAATTATGCGAAAGCATTATTCATTCGTGTTGCTTAATCGAGAACGCATATTTGCATACTAAGTGGCCTTGATTATACACAACTTTGTGCATATATTGTGAAAGTCCCTTGGCCTATATGTATTAGGCTTTGCTTGGCACTTGGTCTTACGACTGAAGTTGGAAATTGTTGGTGACGCGGATTTTATATGCCTAAGCATATACTTTCGAAACGATTGGCCCTTAGCATCGATGTTGGTTTTTTCCTTATTAAGCTTAAGTTGCTTGGTCCATTAGAAATTACCTTTTGGATGAACTACGGTCATGCTTGATCCCTTCAAGGTACGGGTTGGGTACGTAGGCAGCCGCAATGCAATGCATTTTTGGTGCAGCACTTTGTCGCTCATATCATCTAATTTTGAGGTGATTGCAACACTTTGGTAACTCATATCTTCTGGCTCGGCAGTTCGAGGCAGGAGATGATTGTTGCCACACTTGATGAGGTAGTTGCATTTCATTTTACTGGATGTTCATACTTCCTATCAAATTATACGACGAGAATGGCATATGCCTGGCTGATGCACTCTTGGCAAGAGCAAGATCAGTGCATGCACCCACCTCATAGTCGGAACAGAGTTGAGGAAAATAGTAAATAGGCTTTCAATGGCCTATGTGTTGGTCCAAGATATGACTTAGGCCTGGACAACGCTTGTAAGTATGTGATGCATGCTTAAGGTATCCATCATTGGCTTTTATAGTTTTGTACCCTTTGTAGAACAAAGGTAAGTTGGAACGGTATGGAAACTACGTTTTGAGAAACATGCTTACAAAAGCATGCTTGGAAAGGCAAATCGACGTTATTTGCTTAGTGAAAAGTGAAGTTTTAAGCCCCAAATTCTTTCGTTTGAATAGCGCATCGGGGAGCTCTGGTTTGCCCAGCACATAACACCGGAAGCGGAATTTCCAAATACGCCTCTACCGAAATAGTGAGCCACATGAGTATGAGAATCCCTAAGGTTAGCCTCAAATGCAGTAAGAAACTCCTTCTCACCATAAATGCCATTTTGCGCTCGTCTACAGCAATGAGATGTCTATACTCCATTAATTCTCTAGTTTTTATAGCTTCTACAATTCAATAGAAACGCCCTTAGTGAGTTAGGGTCATGTTTTCTATTAGCTTTCTTCTTCCACAAATGAAAACCCATGTTGTTAAAGGCCTGTGTACCGATATTATGATTACAGTATGAGGGTTTAACCGCGAGTTTTTGCTTTTCTTGTTGTTAAAGTAACAGAGTTAATTGTAATGCTTAAAAAGAGTTCAAGGTAGAACTAGCTAGGCATGCATGTCGGCAACTCAAAACATGTTTTTCATTTCTCAGGAAGTTCTTTGGGCTATTTCAACGCCCATTATGTTCACCTTATCGTGGGATACAGTTTTTTTTCCTCTTGGCTCTTGATTTTATTTTTTTCCATAAGAAAATGTGATCTAGAAAATTTTGAATAATCTAGAAAATTCTGGATTGGTTAAGAATATGGACCCACACCGTCATTGGTCAACCTCAAAGTAGACCTGCATGCCTACCTGAAAAAATGGACAACTCGTTATTAAGATAAGAGCGTTCATATGAAAAATAATGAAAGAAGAAAAACAAGAACCTAAAAAATCCATTACTAAATTTTCATGTACCGATGACCAATCCTTTTTGTGACAGGGAAAGATATGTAAGGAAATTCATAGTAAGCCATGTACGCAATAATCATGTCACTGTGCCTTTTCCGACGCATACATGCAACAATTAGTCAGTTTCAATCATTTCCTTACCTTGTTCTGTTTTGTTCAGATTTTGGCTTCACGGCCACAAGTGGGATTGTGGATTGTTTATTTCTTACAAGGCAAAGCATCAGGATTAGCGCCATGGAGTCAGAGTTATTCTCCTTTGATGAACTTTCCCTTTAACTTCGGTCAGGATCTTTCATTGGGCAATTCTGGATAGGATGAAATCGAGAGAGTGTCGGACATATTCTTGCTGAATTGGATGAGCAAAGCCATGTGATTAATAAACAGGTAGGTCCTGAAACTAACCTGATTGCCGCCTTCATTTCTAAACAGAAAATCCACTTGAAGGGGCAACTAGAAAACCCAACACTTGCTCAAACTCTATAAATACCTATAGAGTTAAGTTACTCATAGCCATCTACAAATTTTGATCTAACTCAATTCATACAGCTTTCAGCTATCTTTTACTTTAGTAAGCCATCTTAAAGATCACTTTTTTCCTTCTCTTCACTTCAATGGGTAACCGTTTCCGCTCAATGGTTTGTCAATCAAAGAAAATTCTCAAACTACAGTCTCTTCTCACTCGACCAGCATCAGCATCAATAATAGATGTACCTAAAGGGCACTGTGCTGTTTATGTCGGAGACATTGAAAAGAAGAGGTTCGTCGTTCCAGTATCTTACTTGAATCATCCCACATTCCAAGACTTACTTAGTCGTGCAGAAGAAGAGTTTGGTTTCGATCATCCGATGGGAGGTCTCACAATACCCTGCAAAGAAGCTACTTTCATAGAATTTACGTCTCAGTTGAATGCATCATGAAAGAGGAAGGAGCACAAACCTGATAATTAATCTAAGCACTTGTATGTAGGAATGTATTGAGATAGAGGGTTGTTTCCGATGCAACCCATGTAAAAAAACTTGTTTATTTTCTTTTTCTTTAATTGATTGTGTAGAGTTGGTAAAGACTCTCCCATTTAAAGAATCATTCAATACAAAATTTCTATTTCCATAATTCTGCTTAATTATTTACATTATATAGAATCTTGAAAATTTATGTTGGTTTGCATCTGATGAGCTTAGACCTCCAGGTAAGCTCCACAACCTCAGAGTCTGTCATGATTCCAGTATTGGCTAATAAGGGCATGCAGTAGTTAACCTTCTTTCGATACATCATCCTGTTCTTTTAAGCTAACTAATATGCTTCCTACCTTAAAAAAAATTACTATCAGTTCGACTCAATATATATCCTTGATACTGTCTGACTAACTTTGTCTGAACAACTATGTGAATCTATATGTAATTATTATAATTACAATTGTGTGGGAGGGACATGGTTTTACATGTATACTCTAGCAACAAATAGTTAAGTTTACACTGAGAACCAATTGTAGTCTTCTCGCTAGGTCGCCTATATCTAGTTAGGTGCTTGTAATCTTCAAACCTCCAGGCAAAATAAAATTAAACCATAGCCAACAACTTTTTAACGAGTTTTTTTCGTGTACGTTCATGAGTTAAAGAGCATTCATAATTAGACCCAATTTGAAAGATAAGATGGTACGTACGTTCCCTTCCTACGTTGTGAACACGGTTAGACCAGAACTTAATGCTGCCCAAACCTAACTAAGTTTCTTCTTGACTAAAAACTGAAATGCTTAACCGTGTGCAGGAACAGTGGTTCAATATCAAAATTTGAATGTCATATTGATTGAACCTTATATAAATTTTTGGAAAATTGGGAAAATACCCCAACGTTACTAATGGGATGGCATCACAATTCCCTGCAAGGAAGCTGCTTTCTTAAATCTCACTTCTCAGTTGAATGCTTCATGAAACAAGAAGCACAAAGCCACCAAGGCAAAATCAACCAAATAGTTCAGTTTTAAGCGATTAGAGTTAGGATTTTTCTTAGACAGAGGGTTGTTTTCCAATCAATGTAGAAAGGCCTGTTTTTTTTCCCTGTCTTTTAAACTTACTGGGGTAGAAGAGTAAAAGGAAAACCTCTCCTAGAGAAAGCATCATTAATACAAAGTTACAAAATGTTCATCTGTTCTGGTGCTTCTTTGTCCAATTAGCATAAAAACCATTGCAACTTCAGAATCTGACTTGTTTCTTGAACTTATATTGCAAAATTTGAGAAAAACAAAAAGGATAAACAGCACTTCTAATTACTTAATCATGCCTTCTATCAAAGGTATACCACCAGTTCCGTGGAACTGGGTTTAAGGTTATACAAGGAACGATTTTTTGGGACCCCTCATAATTTGAGGGAACCGTCCCCCTATTTTGCTAAGGTCATTAGGAAGAAATTTCTGGCTTCCCATAATCATAGAATTTTACTAATAGTAAAAATACCCTCACTTAATTAGGAGGTAATAGTTAGAGTTAGTTAAACTTAGTTAATTTTCAGTGTTAGATGAGATTAAATATTGTTGTGTTAGATGATGAATGTGTTCTTCCCGCAAACTCAACCCCAAAATTAGGGTTTTTTCGAGATTACTGAGACGAAGAAGATGAAGATTATAATGTTTGGGATACTCTGGTATATTTGTTAATGTGTTTTTAGCTTAAATTTGGCTTAAATTTGGTGAAAATATCAAACTTTATAGCTTGGATTCTGCAAGCTCGATATAAGTTGGGCTAGTATAATGAAGAATACAGATAGCCGAACTATCTGAGTTCATGGTAGTATCCGAACTATTAGTTAAAACTATTGGTAATAGCCGAACTTAGCTGGTAGTAATACTAATGGTAGTAGCCGAACTGAGATGTTCGGTTAGGACTTTAATAGAGTTTCAAACCGAACAATGTGATTCGTAACCAAACTTTCAATATAACAAAGAATTTTATCAAGTAAAAAAGTTCCGCTATCTCGATAATAGGATTTTATAACTGGATATTTTTAATTTACCAGGTTATTTTGTGTCAGAAGTTCGGTTAAACATTATTTATTGAAGGCAGCCGAACATTTATGATTCACCAGGGATTGTTGGTGTCAGAATTTCGGCTAGGGTTGATATTTTACTCCCTACGAACATTACTCTGGATTGTGCAATTCCTATACAAACTTATTCTCTCTAGCCGAACATTTAAATATTCACCAGGGATTGTTGGTATCAGAAGTTCAGCTAGGGTTGATATTTTCCTCCCTAGCCGAACATTACTCTGGAGTGTGCAATTCTTAGCCGAACTTATTCTCTCTAGCCGAACATTTAACGAAATATCAAACAATTTTATCATGTAAAAAGTTCGGTTGTCTCGATAATAATATTTAATAACCGAACTTTTCTTTTAACAACCGAACTATTTGTTCGGTTTGTTATGTAATAGACTTTATGAACCGAAAATTTTACTGAACTTAAGAAATTCATTAACTAAAGTTTCAAACCAAGTTACGAAGTATTAACGTCGAATACAAACCAACTAACAAAATTTAAATTATGTAATTGTTTTAAAATATTGAATTCAAACACTCATTCACCACGTTGACGATTGCGATGAACTCTTTTACCATGTCCAAGTTCTTCGTCGGATGGGGTCTCATCTCCACTTGGTTCCAACATAGCAGTAGCAGCCACACTTGAGCTTTCCCCACGTGGTCCCCTTCTAGTAGCAGCAGCAGTTGAACCTCCCTCTTGTACACGACTCCTCTTGGGCGTTTTCTCCTTGATCGGCTCAACCTCATTGTTCGTTATGACCTTGTCCCATTCGTTGTAAATGGATGGCTGTTCTTCAGTGAACATAGGGTCTCTTGTGTGAATTTTAGCCAATATTTTCCTCAATAGCTTCCTACCTTCCTTAACCTATTCCAAGTTAAACATAAAAATTTATTATTTTAGATCAAAGTTTATAACACTTCGAAAAACTTAAAGAGAATAACATTATTTATTTACCACACTCCCCAAAGCCTTCGCCGCAAGTAGGCGTCTTCCCGGTTTCAACTCCCTTATCCTTCGCCTTTGCTTTTCCATTCGTCTTAACCACCTTAGCCTGTTCAACATGATTTATAACATAGGGATGAGTAGTACCTAGATACCAATCCATGTACCCTTCTCCATATGCACTTTGGGTACCCTCCTCCAAAGATATACACGCATCTTCATCAATAATGTACTCAGCCATGTTGTTCCACATCTCTGGCGTTGGTTGTGGGTCATGATAGGGCTTAAAGAAATTGGCGGTGTTCTTCGTACGCCTCTTCAACAATATAAAGTTTTCATTCACCATAGTTGGGATAGTATGCACACAAGCGAGTTGGCGAAATACTCTTCGAGGGTTGTATATCGAGTAACCAACAGGGAAGAATAATGGCCCATAGTAAGCCGCGACTTGCGAAATCTCAACCTCAGCAATAGGGGTGAAAAAATACTTCATGCACTCTGAAATCATCCAACACTCTCCTCACTTTCCGGCTGTCGGCTGCTCATCTTTCCAACCTTTCTTCTCATTAGGCAACTTCATTAAAGGGAAGTGGTCGTACACCCACACCTAAGGGAAAAAAATCAAGTTTAACAAAAAGTTCGGTTAGAAAAATTCAATTCTCAACCCAAGAGAGCATAGTAGCCTCCGATTACCTGGAAGAGAGTGTAGTTGCCTCCGATTTGTGAAGTATTAATCCGACTAGCGCTCCTAAGTTGGTCTTGAAGGAACGCAAGGACCGCAGTGCCCCAAGAGTAATCATTAACCTCTTCGAGGGGATGCAAAATCTGGAGAAAATTGGCATCTACCATGTTTCCATAAGTGTCGGGAAATATAAGGTTGCCTAGATGATACAAAAAGTAAGCGGTGACATGGTGCTTAATCTTGTCCTCGTCCATCACTAACTCTCATCTCTATACTTTATTTCTTGTCTCTCTGAATTCCCTCTTCAAAACGACCAACTTGAACTTCCTCAGTTTCTTGATCGGACGGCCCTTGTTATCAATCTCCATCAACTCCATACCAGGTTCAGGCTCCTTAACAGAGCGTTTGAACTCCAACTTGGTCTTACTTCGGCTCCACCCAAGCGTATTCTTCGCTAACACTTCTAGATCTTCAAAACTCATTTTAGCTTGATTGATAGCCTTCTGCAACAGATTCCTATCCACTTTAAGTCCAGTGATCCTGCGCACGTCATCAGGAGTGATACATATCTCACCAAATGGGAGGTGCAAACTATTTGTCTCTGGGTAGAACCTCTCGACAAACGTTGATACATTCACACTGTCAAACTCGGCGTGTGCAATAATGGATAGCAGACCACAAAGCACATGATTTGACTCTCTCCACCACATGTTTACACTCATCCTCTATATCCCATGAAACCGCCTTCTGGCATCTCAAAAGTCTAGTCGCATTATTATGATCCTACAAAATTAACATAATCATTGACTAACTAACACACATGAAATCATAATTAAGAGGACATAATTAGGAAAATATATATGTATATAGTTAAAATTCAATACCTTGGTCGAAAGATTTTGGCAGCCCATGAATGTTTGTAGCCGAACAACACTTCGCCTCCATCTTTTGGCATACCACGAAGTGGGTTAGTAGGAGTTAAACACAAATCATCATCAGGAATATGTGCATATCTAGCACAAGGTGTCTTAGGCGTCTTCTTATCTTTAACAACAAGAAGAGAAAGATTTCGGTGTGGATCTTCCTCATTATTTTCCTTTTCCTCTTCCTCATTATCTTCCTCTTCCTATTGCTCTTTATCTTCCTCTTTCTCATCCTCTTGCTCATCATCAACTTTATGTTCTATCTCTTGGTTCACTTCACGGATTACAACTCCCGTTAACGACCCCGATTTCTTTGTAGCTTTTGCTCCACGCTTATTTTCCCCTAGGTGTTTACCGTGGAGAAGGGTCGGAGTTCTAAGATTTTCCACCATTGTATGCTTAGATTTACCTTTCGACTTTCCCCTAGAAACAAAACAAAGACTAGTTAACTAAATTCGAACAACAAAGTATGAAATTGGGATAAAGAAAAAAAAAACTTCGGCAAAGAATAACACAAATCGAGTTAACCGAACAAAAAGTTTGGTCAACAATAAAAAAAGTTCGGATAGCATCCATCATTTTTCCTCAAAAATAGTGTAATATTCGGTTGGAATGTTAATTTTGGAGTCTAGCCGAACTTTAAGTTTATATTTTGGACTAAAAAGTTTGGTTGAAAGAACAAAGTATCGATACAGCCGAACTCCTAAGTTCGGCTAAAAAAACTAGAGAAAAAAAATTTTGACTAGACCTAAAATTATTTCTGAACCGAATTGTTCTTCGTGTTC
This sequence comes from Papaver californicum, assembly GCA_023531435.1. Taxonomy (NCBI): domain Eukaryota; kingdom Viridiplantae; phylum Streptophyta; class Magnoliopsida; order Ranunculales; family Papaveraceae; genus Papaver; species Papaver californicum. The sequence continues at coordinate 1,211,409 of JAJJMC010007171.1, read as the reverse complement.
TTAAGAAACAGAAAGTTCGGCTGACATGAAAAGGATAAAACACTATATGTGTAGCCGAACTTTTATCTGAACCTACATTTTGAACCCTAAAAATCGTGAATTCTTCTCGAATCAACAATAAAAAAACGCATGCAATAGAAGGGTTTTTTCGGGAATTACCTTCTAATTTGCATGTTGGGTTGATTAGGAATTGGTTCTTCCGTTTGGGGCTCGATTTCGGGTTGAGAACTGGCTCTTCAACTTCTTCTTGTGCTTGATTCGCTTGATTTGCAATCTCTGTAATCCCATGATTAGGTCGTACATCTCTTTTACAATGTTTTACACGACTCATTTGTAGACGAAAAGATTAATCGATGGTGAAATTCGTTTATAAATCGACGATTAATCGTTTATGGAAGATGAAGAGGGAAAGAGGAGAATAAGAAGAGTTTTTGAAAGAAAAAAAAATTGGTTAGGAATTAGGATTTTGTTTTATGATTTAGGTTTATATTTGTTTCGGTTTGGGTGGTTATATTAGATTAAGATAAAATTAACAAAAGGTAACTTAGTCATTTCATCCTACTAGGATACCCCTTATCTTTGTTGGGTATATGGCCTCAGTAGAAAAGGGTCCCCTCAAAAATGGGTTGGTCCCCAAAAAATCGTTCTATACAAGTCTCAAACACAGGGGGTCAGCACTGAATTTCAATGGGCCTTAAAAACTAATGGTCAGCATTGAATTTGAACTTGTTAGGTGGAACAATTTTTTGGGGACCATCCCATTTTTGAGGGGATCTTTCCCCCATTTTTACCAAGGTCATTATGAAGTAAATTATAGTGCCCTTATCTAGGTATTTTTGTTAATGGCCAAAGTGTCCTCTATTAATTAGTTAAGTTAATTCATTATTAGTTTTGGATTATTGAGTGAGTGAGATAAATGATTTGATTTAGTGTTAGTGTAAGAGGATTAAGATTAAAGATTATTTGAAAGAGAAGAAGAGTTTTTGGAAAAACTTTTTTAGAAACTAGGTTTTGAGATTCTTGTATTCAAAATGGGTGATTTAAAATTCGACTTTAAAGAATACAAATCTTCAATCATTATAACGATTCTGGTAATGAGTGATTTGTGAAAATGAAACTTTTAAAGGGGGATCGACAAAGTAGTTATTGGTTCGGCTAGGAAAACAAAAGTACAGGTAGCCGAACATCCTCTTTAATGGAGTTTTGGACTAGGTTCGACTAGAAAACCAGAAGTACAAGTAGCCGAAGATCCTCTTTAATGGTGTGTGGACCAGATTCAGAATAGAAAACTCAAGAACGGTTAGCCGAATTTTCATATTTTTTTTTGTTTAACAAAGTTATGTTCGACAATGTCGAGACCACCATGTTCATAGGCGAACCTAAGATAAAACCAGAACATACATTTACAGAAAGTTCAGCTAGGAAACTAGAATGTTTGGCTAACAAAATAGAAAGTTCGTCTAGGAACTAGAAAGTTCAGCTAGGAAATATCTTTTTTCGAAATAGCTGAACATACATTTACAGAAAGTTCGGTTAGGAATTTATTTATTTTTCCAAAATAGCCGAAATGTTGTTCATTTCCATCAGATTCGACTAGTTCGACTAGGATTTTTTCACAAAATTCCTAGCCAAATTTTTCTCTGCAACTTCAGTTTTTGTGATTAACTCAATTTACAATCACAAACATATAAAAAAAACATGGATTAGTCGGAAAGTACCTTCTGATATGTAAATTTCTAAAATCCTGATTTAAAACAATTATGGAAGTGGATGAGAGAACAAAAGGAGAAAAGAAGAATTTAAAATGAAAATAGGTTAGTAGAAAAAATTATTTTTTTATGTTTGTGAATTAAAATTTTACTACTTTATTAAGTTTAGGTTATTCATTTTGAAATAAGTTTAGGTTAATTTAAGTAAGGGATAACTAGATCATTTACTTTAACTAGAAAACCCATTAGCTCATCATAATGGATGGCCTAAGTAGGTAAGGACCCCCTCAAAAATAGATTGGTCCGCGAAAAATCGTTCGTGGGGTGAGGCAATTTGTAATAAAATTTTCAAATGGGCCTTAAAAACTAATGGTCGGCACTGAATTTCAATGGGGAAATGGGTGGGCAAGTGGGGCAGTTGTACCCCTTTCCCTGAGTTGTGTTTGCTCCTGACTGTGACTAGGGGTGTCAGTAGTGTGGGTACCAAAATAGTCAATATCGGTTGTTCCGGTCGATATTATCTCTATATTGGGTATCGGGCATAGACCTGTACAATACCCTAAATATCGTTAATATTAGGAACTGTCAATAACGCTCGATAAGTACGATACGAACAAATATATCGAGATACGGGCGATATGGGGATAAAAAGATGAAGAGTTAAAGTAAAAAAAAATGTATAAAGCCCGTTTCCATACTAACATATAAATCTTCTTCCATATGATGATACCTCATCACTTTTTCACCCAATATATATGTAATCGTTTTAATTTAAAATATTAAAAAGAACCAATTTTTTTAAATTGTTTTATGATGATATATCACCTATATATAAGGAGATTCATACTTAAAATATAAACACGGGTTTTATACTGGACAGACTCGGGGAAAATATGTGAAGCAAGATAGAAGAAAGGAGTTTATTTTTTTGGACAAACATGATAAAACAAGATTAACTACACGAATTTTAAGTTTCTTTTGATGTTTGATTTTACATAAAATTAATTATAATTATTATATTATTTCTATGGTCTTAAAAGCATTCTACGTGTACTTGTTTAACTTGCATCTATTTTGCAACATGTGGAATGATTTTGATGTCTTCTAATATAAAACATAGGCAAAAAAACAAAACGGTGAAAGTTTTTTGTTTTCAAAACATATTTGTGGTTCAGTATGTACGATATAAATTAGTCAAATCCCTCGCTTTCGCTGGTCTAGCCATTCAATTTTATCATTTTATATGTTAGTAACAATTTAGTTTGATAGTACATATATTTTGGTCGGACAAACGGTCATCTAATCTTTTGTATAGGTGTTATTAATTTTATTATAGTGATCTTAAAAACATTTAAAATTCTAAGATTAATTATGTATCTTTGATAAATATCGATATAATCTTTTACATAGGTGTATAGATCGACTGGTATAATTCTAATACGAGATAGTAATTACTTTGGTGGATACACGATTACCCGAAGTGAACCAAAACCAGTCTAAACAGTTTCACTCCTAACATCGGATCCACTAACAATTTTAAATTTTTAATACTCGACGGGTAGTTATGTTTAGAAACTGTTAGCTTTCGACCCCTAGTCAGATATATCTGGTGGGCATCCAAACGTATGTCTAATTTTGTGTATAATTAGTCCAAATATGCCAAATGTGATTTCGAATTTATATTATTTCTTTCTTTTACATTTAATTGTCTATTAAAATATTAATATACGATCGACAACAAAACCTATAAAATAAATTGTTGGGTCAATGATGAACAGGACTAGAAATGATACTGAGTCAGTGGTTCACCGTCTATTCCAGTCTGGTTCTCGGAACACTGGTTTGAACATGTTTACGGGGAAAACACGCTAATTATGGAAAAACGTAGATTTTGGCTGGTATTTTTTAATAACGGTCGTTATAACTGTTAAATATAAAAATAAAAATAAAACTGTGATTTGAGATTCTTATCAAACGGTTATAACGTATATGAAAACGTGTCTAACTAATTTTATTAGCACGTTTTTTTTTTTGCCTTTTATTTTTCAAAACAAATATAACGGGAATGAAAACAAAAAAATAATTCTAAAAAAATCCACGTTAAAATATTATTTATAAGAAATAAATCTTTATAATCTTAGAAAAACATTTATAACGTTCATGAAAACGGTTATAAAGGGTCTACATAACGCCATTATTAAGAACTGTACCGGCGACCCTCTCGGGTACACTACATGGGCATGATCCATTTTTCAAACCTGGATTAAACCAAACAATCTTTCCTTATTCATCAGAATAAAGAAATTTAGGTGAAATAAAATAAAAAATTTAAAAATACAATTTAGAGCATTTCCCATTATTTTTTTTGTTATGAATTTCCAAAATCTTCTTTGACATCAATATTTCTAGATATTCAATCTTCATCGTATATGTTCTAAGAAAACTATAAGTAAAACTATCTAACTAATTATATTACGTTCACTCATGAATTTTTTCGATCTTCATAAAAGAGCGAAGTTTTAGTTGTGACTTGATATGAATGATTTGCAACTTCTAGTGCGGATCAGAAGTATTTTCACTGAAAATACAATATCCTTATAAATCTGAACATTGTTATATTGAGGATATAGTAAGAGTTTACAAAAATAAATAAATAAATATAATTATTTTGTTAATGATTAATATGTTTAATTTGTATTAATTAATTGGGTTAGCTGTGAATTAATTGTTTTAGTTGTGAAACTAATTGTTGTTAATGAATAATCAAAACATAAAAAATGAGAAATTTTAATTTATTTTTTTTGTGAGAACATCAACCAAGAATCGGTGGATATTCATGCCCTCGTAAACCGATTCTAGGTTGATGTTCTTCATTGACGAAGAATATGAGGAATTGGCATATATAGGTGTTGATATCAACCGATTTTAAAAAATCACACTCTAAAATTGGTCGATATTGACATTCATATCGACCAATTGTTAAAAAAAAAAACTCAAAAACGATAGTTTTTTTCATAAAGTTTTGCTCAGAATCGTTGATCAAGGTTTCCCACATGTGCCGATTCTAAAAAACTCAAATTCAAAAAAAAAATGGAAATTTTGTTTGCGCAGAATCGGTGGATGTTCATGCACTTACCCACTGATTCTAAACTTGACATTTTTTTAACTGTTTTTACCATAACTTCTTCGTCCGACGCCAGAATGAACTCATTCTTTTTGCATTGAACTCGTATTTTCTTTCTCTACAATATAGAGCTAAAAATTCCTTTATTTGGACAAGTTCCATTTGATGTTTTACTTCCTTGGATGTCTTGTAGTACTACATGCAGAGATGGATGGAAGCAAGACATCAAATACAACTTATGCAAATCAAGGAATTATTAGATCTATATTGTATATAATGAAAATACGAGTTTAATGCAAAAACAATGAGGTCATTCCGACGTCGGACGAAGAAATTATGAGCAAAACAGTCAAACAAATGTCAAGTTTAGAATCGGTGGATAAGTGCATGAACATCCACCGATTCTGGGCAAAAATATTTCTAGAAAAACTTTTGAATTTGAGATTTTTTAGAATCGGCATACGTGGGGAACCTTATCCAACTATTCTGCGCAAAATTTTATGGAAAAAAACTATCGTTTTTTGGTGTGTGTTTTTAACAATCGGTCGATATGAATGTCAATATCGACCGATTCTATAGTGTGATTTTTTTAAATCGGTTGATAAAAACATCCGTCTACTCTGATTCCTCATGTTCTTCGTCAATGAAGAACATCATCCACCAATTCTTGGTTGATGTTCTTCATTGACGAAGAACATCAGTAACAATCGGTCATCATGTGAGTGCCTTATTAGCCGTTTGTTCTTGAACCCAAAAAATTTCTAAAATTTTGAAAAAAAAAATATTTTAATTTTTGATTGGTTTTGAGGGAAATAGAAATATATTGAAAATATTAAGGATAAGGATATAAATATAATTTTAACTAGTGAGAGTAATTTATAGTTTTACTTTTTTTAGACACCCCTTATCCTCACCTATATGGAAACAAAATTGGATAATCCAAAATAATTCGGTTAAACCTAAATTAGCCGGGAAAATAAAACATCAATCATATCATATGAACCATTCCCAAAAGCTGCACAAACCCTAAAAATGCTTCTACAATGAATAGTAAACGTTTTTGGGAAGCCATGGATCCCAAACCAAATGCCATAGGATTTAAAAATAGTTTATGTGAGTAAGTGTATTGGACGAGTTTGGGGACGGTGGGTAAAGAATTTTTGTTAAAACATTAAAAATACTTAAAAATATATCAGAAGCTATAGAGTATCCCCAAAGTTATTCCAAAGGTATCCACATGTGTCCTCAAGTTCGCTTCGTAATTCGAAGGAAGGGACACTCCAAATGGAATACGTAATTTGAAGCATCCCCCCTAATGAAAGTTTACATAACAGTAGACCTTCTGCTTTGCTCTTGCATAAGCAAATGGATGGTCTCTATTACGACATATTGTGTGGACAGTTTCCATGATTTGAGTCCCTTTAACCTGAAAAAAGAAAGATTGCTTGTCAAAAACATTTTGGGACGAAACTAGTCCAAGAATCCAGTAAACAAGGTAACAATATCCACCATACTATATTACCAACTGGGATATAAAGTAGCAAACAATAGAACCAAAAAGATCCAGTAAACTAAGACATTTAGACATGGTGCAATAACTATTAATACATGAATTCCTTCTACACTCTAAGACTCTAGCTAATAATAATCCACCTTGCCAGCCGATATACAGAGATAATCGATCATCATTCATCTCCATGTACAAATGGCTTAAGATGAGACAAACAAGCATTCTATGTTGGACAGATACATACATTCAGTTATTACTCATTGGCAAATGTTTTCTTCTTCTTTTTTCTGTTTCAAAATCATTGAAAATTTGAGGGTGTAGGACCAAAACTGCATGTCATATATAATACGAGTATAATTTTCTTCTTTTTTTTATGTTGAAAAAACATAACAATATCACATGTACTTGTTTTAGTCCGTCTTCCTGTTCATGTATGGTACCTTCGTTCCAAAGGTACTCGTTTTTCTTCATTCTCTCGTACAAGTGGGGGACTCTCTACTCATCAAATGGATGGGATGTGGGAGAGCAATTGCAATATATGATGAGCATTGCCATGTGGTCATTGAAGAAGGTAGGTCCTCCCCTTAACCTTACTGGACTGCCACTGTTTTCAAACATCAGGAGGACAAAAAAAGTCAGTCTCACCTTATAAATACAACACACACTTGAATCATCTACTCATCTCCAATTCTAAACCTGTATTATTCTCCAAAGTGTCATAGCTTTCAGTTTTTGGACTACCAATCTCTCTTTTTTGCTTCGAGAACAACCATGGGCATTCGTTTGCGTTCAATGATTCTTCAATCCAAGCAGATTCTCAAATTACAATCTCTTCTAACACGAAACCAGTTATCCACAACAACACCGGTAGTCGATGTTCCAAAAGGCCACTGTGCTATTTACGTGGGAGAGACAGAAATGAAAAGGTTTTTGGTTCCAGTATCTTATTTGAACCATCCTTTATTCCAAATTTTACTTAGTCGTGCTGAGGAAGAATTTGGGTTCGATCATCCAATGGGAGGTCTGACGATTCCATGCAAAGAAGCTGCTTTCCTAGATCTCACGTCTCGTTTAAATGCTTCATGAAGGAGGAATAGCAAAGCGCCATATTAACTTTTTAATTTCATCTGATCGCACCACAGTTTCATCAAGCTTATGTTCACCTAACAATATTTTTTAGAAGAGGGTTTTTTCTCTATCCATGTAAAAAAAAAAAAAACTTCTTTCCTTTCTGTAACTGACTGGCAGAGTAACAAAAAAGACTCTCCTACTGAAAGTTAACATCTATTAATGCAAGTAACTTTTCCTTTCAATCCAACAGAGACTTGAATCTTGACTAGCACTGAAAACCCACGTCCTCCTATATAAAGCGGCCGGAGGGAGTAAATTATTTTATCGTAATCAAGCATGGATCCTAGAACTTTATTACGTACAACCAACTGCATCATAAATTCAGGTTATTCACCAAGTAAACTGGGAATCGCAAAACTTTGTTGCTTGACTGTATCAACTTACAAAGGCAGCCGACTAAGCTGTCCACTTGGATAGAATATGGCACAGAAGATCTCAACAGTTTAACCGAACTACTGTTTAACTTGGTCTGTTGGACCCTTTCTATCTAGCTTCCAGCTAATCCAATTTAGATGGTTCGCTAAGAAGGTGAACATCAAAAAAGAAACTAGTTCATCAACAATAACAATACGTCAATAAGGCAAAATTGCTGCCAATGTTCTCTTTAATCAACGCGAAAAAAGTTCAATTATGCTACTACTGATTGGACAGGGAAAAAAGGCGAAGAAACTAAAGCAGCAGACAACAGAACAAAATGATGGTATAATTCTTAAGCAAAATGCATTAAAGTCATTCAATTTATTACTATTATATGATCAAGAGTCATGACACCTTGCAAGCTGAGCTAGTCATCCATTTACATATCTCATATTTTTTACCACAAGATTCAATTCACAGTCTTCCTGATATCCTGTCGACACTAGCAATTTAACACCCTTAGTGTAACCAAAGGCGGGCCTTAACTCCCTAAGGAAGAAACAAAAAAACGCCTCCATCCAATGTATTGCTACTATTCATATGCTTACTCGTGTTACTCGTGAAAAGAAATACTCCATGACAGATGGTTGTTGCAGCATCAATTTAATCTCTCCCATCTGTTTTAATGCATACAGGCCCTACCTTAACTTCCCAGAATGGAGCTCTTTACAAACAAACATCATCACATGAGGTACAGCTTTTTGTTGGCTATTGTACTACAGATATTGGTGATCACGTCAGTACTAGTAAGGACTTTGGTTGTATGCTTGGACAAAGACTTCGTAAGAGATATGCTTAAACATTGAATAAGCACTAAAAAGAGAAAAATCACGAAGAAGAGAAGGGATTGGATGGATTAGATGAAATAACTACTAGACGGAAGGACGAGTACCTACTAGACAAAGGACGCGTACCTAAAGGGTTGTCAAATCTCATTACACATTAGAAGTCAAAATTTGAATATCAATCTGAGAAGGAGATATCTTAATCCAGACATATTGTCAATAAAATATGCAATGGAAACAAATAGATATTTGGAACTTTGAAGGGACCCTTCAGTTTTCAAATCCTGACAAGAAGTTGGAAGACAAGACTATGCTATGTCTGATGGCTTATGCCCCTCAACAAACCCCATGGACCAAAGCTTCTCACAATTAGATCTACTTCACAGGATTTTGTCGATGGCCATAGATACCTACAAGCTCACTCTGTTTATACTCATAGCATAAGGCAACTAATTTCCACTAAGCCTATCTCCACACCCTTCGCTATATCATCTTCTATCAGACCCTTATCTCAGATTCACTCTACTTCTTTTCTTAACTCAAACAGAAGTCATGGGTCTCCGTCTGCCAGGGAAGTCACTAGCCAAGCAGATCCTTCGGCGCTCTCCTTCTGCTGCAATGACTGTGGCAGATGTCCCAAAAGGTCATTTTGCCGTTTATGTTGGAGAGAATCAGAAGCGCTTTGTAGTTCCTATATCTATCTTGAATCATCCTTCATTTCAATACTTACTAAGTCGAGCAGAAGAAGAATTTGGGTTCGCACATCGAAAGGGCGGTCTTACTATTCCGTGTGATGAAGACACTTTTATTCATCTGACTTGTACATCTAAATAGCTCATGAAGAGAGAAACCAGTAATATACAAATGTAAATGTGGTCATTCGGCTATAGGATCCTATAAAAAGCTGATTCGACATTCTAACCAAAGCTGAAGGAAATTGGTTTTACCCATTAAACTCTAAAACTAGTTTTCTGTAATGTACCCTTAAACAAGTGCCATGTAAATTCTGTTAATAAAGGAATAGGCTGCAATTAACAATGAAAGTTCTTACTGCTTACCATCTTTGATAGAAAGAAACCTTCTCCCTTCTATTGTAGTTTATCTGTACCCCTTCAAAGTCCACACAGCAGAAACCTGGTTCAGCAGAGACACTAACAACATCGATGAGCATAGAAAAACACAACAACAAAAAAACTATATTGACGAGCTTGTACAGAGGCTGCTATATCTTCTGCACATATAGTCTATAACTAATCAACCATTAACTGTAGGAACGGCAGTTCAACTGAACCCTTTTATATTGCGTATCAAAAAAAAAATTGACATCAGAACATGCTGTTAGCGCAAAGGACCGTTCAGAAAGTTACTTAAAAAACAACTCAGTGAAATAGGCATACGTAAAGCTAGAAAAATCCCCACCACCAGTTCAGATTGGCGTAGAAACACACCTCCATGAACTTTGATGGTTTAAAATGACAGTTCTACTAGTAATGTTCCTTTGCATGACATTATTTCCTATTTTCTAATTCAAGTAGACAGACATAAACATTTTTGTGGTCTTTACAAGGTAGCTTGTAAGTTATGACAGATGCAGATAAGTCAGTTTCTGTATAATTAGTATCACTTTCTATTAAAGTAGGCCCTATGCACCACCATTTTCCTGCACACCAACATCATCACATGGATGTGTAGCTCTCAGAATGTAGTAAAGCCATACAGATTTATATTCTTCAAATAGATAGTCTATGTTTATATTTGTAGCCTTGGACAAAGACTTGAGGTTTTTTCTGGTTGACATTTGACGAGGGATTTCTAAATAGTGATATAAAGAATACAAAATTTTAGAGAGTTGGCTAGGACCTGGACATCCCTAAATATTGAAAATGGTACCTGGTTGATGATAAGTCCTCAGACAAAGCCATGTGAGAGCTTGTCTTAGGCGTTTTCGTCAACAGACAGCCTGGTCCATGACCTTCGGCAACTGCGCGTTTCGGAAGGCTACTCAATGGCCTTAGATACCTAAACCTCTACAACAACAACAACAACCAAGCCTTTAGTCCCAAACAAGTTGGGTTAGGCTAGAAATGAAAGCCATGTCGAGATACCTAAACCTCTCTAGGAAAAAATTATCTGCTTGCCTGTTTCTATATTGCATATAAGATATGGGTGCTCGTCTTCCAGGGATGTTTTGTGCAAAGAAATTTTCAAAATCTCTTTGGCTTTGGCATCCAAAAAAGGTGTCCTGAAAGGTCACTTTGCCATTTATGTTGGAAAGAGACAAAAGAAGCGGTTTATGGTACCTTTAGATTACTTATACCATCCTTTGTTCCAGGACTTGTTATTACGTCAGTCAGAGGAAGAGTTCCAGAGGGTGGTCGTGGAATTCCATGCAGAGAAGAGGACTTTATTGATCTCATTTCTCTTGATAAGTTAATGATATGCAAAACAGCTAGTCATAGAAAGATGATTCTCACCTGATTCTGATCCTACTGAGTACTACCATTAATTGACCATTCAGTCCTGCTTTGGGGGGCCATCAGTCATTTGAACTCAGCTGCTAGAAATCTCCCACTTCTCTACTACCCCCAGGATTACAAAATGATTAAGAGACAGAAGTTAGTCAGTTGCTGCTCACAGCTGATTTACGCAAACGCCTTCGAAAAATTAAGATTTTCTCCCTACTACTAAAGCATACAGCGATTCAGCAATTTGATGCATGCTGCTAACTGTCAGTTCTAAATGAGAATTCTTTGTCAGTCACAATTGTAAATTTTTGGCAGATATTAACATTGAAACCAAAGTACCTCTGTTCTCCATACTATTAAAGGGCTAAAGTGATGAATCAATTTAATGCTTCTAACCTGTCAGTTCCAAAAAAAAAAAAATTGCTAGTCACAACTGTACATTTTTGGGAGATTTTGACATTAAAACCAGACTACAAACATTCTATTGTATACTGCTTTCTATGTGACAATGGATAACAATCAATTGATTGACCACAATGTCTCTTGAACTCAGAATCTCTATAATGTTAGACCTAAAATAAAAATAAACGGACATCTAAGATAACACCCTAAATGAAATACACTGGAACAGAAAAGAGTTTACACATATTACAGAGAAATTTTACAAAATCTACAGGCTGAGTAACAAGTAGATTGAGAGGATACACACTGGAGTACAAAATTAAGCATTTCACAATCATAGAATAAGGAAAGATACCAGTGCGCAGAACTCAGTGACCCTAATAACATAGAACATCATGTTACAGGATAAAGTTAAGAGACAAAACATCAAAATGAGAATGGAGGACCAGATTTTTTATTAGAAAGAAGTTGTCAAAACAAACGTGAATGAACTTTTATACATTCATTCATTCTCTTGAACAACTTTAACAGAAAAAATCATATGGATGAAAGCTGTATAGTAGGTAGAATACTCTTTCCGACACTCGCCCAATAAATGGAGAAACAAAACCAAGAAATTCAGTACAGGTGTACTTTCTAAAAGTTGTGTATATTAGCTAACAGGAACTCCTATTAGGAATATTGCTCCATCAAACCCTATTAACTTACAGTAGACACTTTATGCTTGCTCCCGCAAAATTCTGCTCATGGTATCTGGCTTCAACTGCCTATTCAGGAAGACAAAGCAGCAGGTTGCTGGCTCTCTTCGTTTTGCAAACTTGCATAATAATTTACCAACACACGCCAACCCCCAGGGCACATAAAACCGTCAGGAGGGTTCTCACCGCTTTTCGCGAATGCCCGCATCTGAAATTTAAAATTGACAGGTTCAGTGCGATTTGTTAGATCCATATATAATTCCTAGTTAAAACAAGAATTTTCTAATCTTCATGCAGCAAAAAGAAAGTCATAAACATTATGAGGAAGCTGCCTCAAGCTCAAAACTGCCTGTTAGCCTCATTAGACCTGGCTTATCCAAACCGAAGTCAGCTTAGCCACCTAGAGATATGAGCGCCACATTTATAGCAGCTACCACTGTGCCACATGCGCACCATAAAACAAAAACCAGGGATTGTGATAACAAACAATATATTAACATGAATAGAGCATCAGAGTCATATATCCAGAGGTAAAGCTTCTTTGAGGCAGTAAGTGCCAGAGTTTTTCTTCTAGTGTTACATATATGCTACTGAAAATCTTGCAGCAGATAGACATAAGAACCAGATATAACGGTTGTTCTTTTACCTTGGTACCGGAGATGAACAGAAAATCCTTCGCTCGTGAAGGATCAAAGAACGCCATTTTCTTTGCTTGTGTGTCATAAGCTGCCACCTTAGAAAGATAAGGCGTACCAATAGGTGTAAGATGAAAAAAAGAGCTCAGCAATAAAAAAACCAACATAAAAGCATAGCAAGCAGTTGAAGAAATACGTTTAGCATATGAGTCCAGCAAACATTTGAGTATTGGGTATCCTTTATATGAATGAAAGTGGGAAGTTTTATAAGAAATTAATGAAGCTAAATTTTTACACACTGTGAAAGATTGGTGATATGAACAGTTTGTCGATAAGCAAAAGCTACCTGAAAATCACTCCAGAGAATATCTCAATGGTTCTCTAGGTATTACTTAACTCATAAACTTCATTTTTAACTAATCAAACTGAGATCACTAGTTCTATATGGGATTTCAAAAGCCTTAATTACAAATCATCAGCAACACAAAGAAAAAACAATTCAACAGACAAGATAATTTAACTACCACTACAACCGGGATTTAGTAAGTTCTATATTTTAGTAACAATATGATTTGTGCCAAACCAACTTTGAAGCATTAGAGGGTAATGGATAAACGGAAAATGAAGGAAAGAAACAACATTAACAATGAATACGTGTTTCGGCATATACCTTGAATGGCAATATGTTAAGCTTCTCCAAGCCTGGAGCCATGCTTAAAACCTTCTTCCCATGATCTGGATCGTACAGATCCCTCTTCTCTGTTGGATGACCCATACCAGCAGGATCTCGACCAACGATGTAGAAATTAGCCCCTGCATTTGTTCTTGCCTTTGCATGCCATTGTACTTCAGTTGGACCTGCGTAGTGCATGGGTGATGGGAATATAGCCACAATAGTAGTCTTGGGATCAAGAACACCGTCTTCGAGGACCTGAAAGGAATCAGAAACTACAATAACTAAAACATTAGAAGCTCAAACAAACTTTATACCGAATATGGAACTGTCAGAGTGGACGAAATCAGTGGCACTGACCTTGCTGTGTTGCTCCATCCGAACATCCAATGGCACATCATCAGCCTTAACAAAACCACCTAAAGGGTGAAGCAGTAAGATGGGATTCTTGTAACCCATATCCAAAAGTCTCTTCCGTGTGTCATTCATCAGTAATGCGTGACCATTATGTACAGGATTTCTCAACTGAAAAGCAAAAACTGCATCAGCTTCACGCTTATCAAATTCTTGGCGTAGTTCACTTGGAGAAAGCCTGTATTGATCAAGACCATCATTGTATTTAATAGGTTCTATAACTTCCAAATCCCCACCGATAAGCCAATTTCCTGCTGGTGATATCACCTCTTCGACATAAGGTAATCCTGGAGCTGTTGTTCCCCAGGTTCTAGCAATTCTCTCTTCTTTGTTATGCTTATATACTTCAACACTGCACAACAAATATGTCCACAATGAACTCCCAAAAACCTACTCTACAAACCTCAACATTTATCACAAGCAGATATAATGAAATTGGAAATTTAACCCTTAGAGAAGTATCCTTTTTTGGAATATTTTATATCCATGTACCTAAATTATCGAGTTTTTTATAATGAAAACGAATGCAGATATACCACGGATGATCATCATTTCTTTGTTTTGGTGTGAATTATGCCATTTCAGAAATGGTTAGGATAAGATAAGAAATTACCTTCTGAGAATAGCAACCAAATCTCCATTAGGTCCAACCAAAGCAACATCTTGAGACTCAGCAATAGCTACTTTATCATTATCATCAATAGCTAAAACAACTGGAAGAGACATATTCACGATTGATCCATCTTTCATTTTAATACAATTAAAATGCAAACTCTGTAAATACTCCTCTTCTCTCATAAACCCTTTTAACGGATTTGCCCATCCTTCACTTATGACATGCACCCACTCAAGATCAATTCTAGTAATCTTTACTTTTGGCATTGATTCAGCTTCTTTTCTTTTTAAATCTCTTTCATCTTTAGGTACCACAAGATTAACTAGTGGTCCACCATCTGGATCAATCAAAGAACTCTTAATCACAGTAGAAGATAAACCATTTTTCATAGACATTGAAGAAGTTGAAGGAACAAAACTGATTAGTGAATTGAAATGATAAACGGGTCTTGTTTTGATTTTTGTGGGGATTAGGGTTTTCTTAGAGAAGGGTTTATTTGTGGAGTTGTGAAAAGTGAGATTTGTTGTTATGGTGTTTGCTCTCAATGTTAGTGCCATATTTGTTTAAGACTTGTCTTTGCTTTTCTGAAGATCCGTTTAATTTGGGGTTGTACACTCTATACTCTGTAATAGTGATCTCAAGTCTGCAAAAAGGTAGTATTGTTGGTGACATTTTAGTGGAGAAGATTAAAAGTGAGCAAAAATCCAAACATTCAAGGATGTCTTTGTGTTTTCAAGGATCTAATGCCGCCGTTAACGCCCCTATAAATACCAAATTTTAAAACATACTATACAATTAAATATGCTAACTTATCCAAAGCAGTCAGTTCACTGATCAAAAAGCAAGAGGCATAACTTCTGGTCCGTTGGTGGTGGCTTGATCCGAAAATGTCATGGGCCATTCTTTTTGAAACCTATTATTGAGGCCTCAGCCGTTGGCTTTTGAGGGCTATAATGGATTAAAATATTCAAAATATGAATATGGGTGGACCTAATCCGATTAAAAAGTCATATTTATCTTTTGATTAGTATTTATTTTATTACTCTTTTTTCATAATAACCTAAATCTAATTTAAAACTGAAAAATAAAACATAAACCCAAATCAATTCTAAATCAATCTCTTTTTTTCTTTCTTCTTCTTCGTCGATTATTCCTTTTAGTCGATTTTCAAAAAAAATCATGTAGATGAGAAGAACAAGGTGACAAGATCATACTGACTTGGACCACCATCAACTGAATCTCGAATAGGACAAGTTGTTGATCGAGAAGTTGAAGATTTGGTAAATGAAGAAGTTTAAACAACAGTGATTCAAAAAATTGTTAGTAGGTAACAATCGAAAAACCCACGTTTATTTTAAGTTTTGATTGAATGAATTGGTTAGATTGATGAAGTTAGGGTTTAAAATTTTATTTTCTGGACTGCATACGACTAGGTCGACCATATTTTTCAATCGTAATTGAGTCATTACGACTAGAAAAATACGAACTCCCAACTGTAACCGAAATATACAGTCGGAAAATCATGAACTCCCAACCGTAAACTAGTCCTTCGTTGGAGACAGATTTTTCTAGTGGAGACGGAGTTTTCCTAGTTAGAAAAGGCGACTGTGATTGGAGACAGAGTTTTCTAGTGGAGGCTGTGATTGCTGTGATTGGTGGAGGCGTGAGACAGAAAGAAGAATTATAAAGGAGGATCACATGTTTGGTTTAATAGTTTCCTTTCTATTTTATTCTCTACTTCGTCAATTTATTTTTATGGATTTTGAGAAACTCATCTTCATGTTTTGCTAAATCACCTGTTAGGGTTTAGATAGAAACCAATTTAATTGTATAGACTCTACAATAATATTTCTAATGATGATTTGATTGCTTAGTAATTTCACTTCATATAGCTTGGTATTTAATCTTACATGTGATTTATTTATTATTTATGCTTTTCAATTGATATTGCGTGCTTTGGTTAAGTTCTTTGACGTGATATGCTTTAGGATTTATATGTAATGCTTTAGAATCACTACCTATGAAGCGAAAGAAATCACAGCGGAGAAACAATATTTAAGAATTTAGCTTACCATCTTCCGAGACATGAGATTAATTTCTATATTTGTATCGAGTAATACAAAAAATATATTTCAGAGATTAGTAGAGTTTATATGATTGAATTGGTGGAAATCGAAAACCCTAGTAACCCACTCCCCACTTTGTTTATTATTAGGATTATTTATTATTTTATTTTGTCTGATTTTCTAAAAAATTCAAAGGATATTATTTCTGATTAGTTTAATTGAGATATTTATTGCAGTATTTGTCCGCTCCCTGTGGGTTCGACCCGTACTTGTCGTTGTTTCCATTGTAAACACCGTGCGACTGTGTTTATTATAAATAGGTTCGTCATAATCTTATCAATTTTTGGCGTCGCTGCTGGGGAGCGGTTGTGAAATATTGTAATTAATATTTTTGATTTTCTAATCGTAGTTTAGGTTTTTATTTATTTATTATTTTGTACAGTGTTTTTTATTTTATTTTCGGAATTTTTATTTTATTTTTCCTTTTTACTTGTTTTTTGTTTTAGTATTTCTTTTCACGTACTTTTCCGAGGATGATAACTTCATCTCAGGAGACCTCATCTAAGATGACACTTCGGGAATATATGAATCGGTCACGGCATAAGGAAGTTCTTGCTTCACCTATGGTAAGTGAAGAATCACCTCTAATGATATATGAGAAGTATAATGAACATAGACTGCCTAGTTTGGAGCAAAGATTGAGAGTTCTGGAATGCCAAAGATTATTTTCTGATGATGATCAATATGGTAGTGACTTTCTGTTCCATATAGAATATATAGATGACCTTGTGAATGATTGTGTAGATGATTTTCCTAATTCCATAGATGAATCTATCTCACAAAATCATTCACCTGACTTAGAGGTTGTTTCTAGACCCTAGACTTCCAAAAGTTAACTAATTTAGGGTTAGAATTGTGTGCTTATCAAGTTTTGTTGGATCACTTTTCATCCAAATACCCAGAGGACTTGCATGTTCCTGACAACGTGCATGATCCAATTGATATTTCCCCAATCCCAATATTATTCCCATTTGTTCTTTACGCACTTCCAAGTGTAGTAAAAACTTCGTTTGGGGTTAATCCTGTGTTTTTGATAGTGTCAGTGTCTCCGTGTTGCCATAATAGAAGTGTGAAGTTGTCATGTGTATATATTGCATTTTGGGTTGATCCCCAAATTTTTCAGGTTGTTAGTGTATGGGGATCATTTTTGTACATATCCAGTAGGTAAATTCTTATTTTCTTGTTTTTATTTTCTTTTTAGGCTTTCTTTTTATCTTTATTTTTAGTTTCTTTGTTATTACTATCGTTTGATGTGTGTTACAGAGAATACTGTTTTTCTTGCGTCAATCAGGTAAAATCTTCCAATCCCTTCTCTTTGATTTACATTTGTTTCTTTTACTTATATTTATTGCATACTATTTTAGGTTGCACGGTTTGAAACATTGAGGACAATGTTAAATTTAGGTTTAGGGGTAGAGTTTCTGAAAATGATGCCAATAAGAAACTCCAAAATTTAGAAACTTGTGAACAATTCATGATGACACTAACCATTCTAAGTAGATGGAAACATAGCTATTATCTATAGGAATTGGTGTGCCCAGCTAAATGGTCTATTCTTATTTGGATGCACTCAGGTGTTAGAAATAACATGATAATCATTGAACAAGCATATCTCGGAAGCATCATAACCATATCACTTATTATTTTTATTTTTGCAATTTTATGTTTCTCTAAGTGATTTGGTGGGGCCTAGTATTGCCATAAGGTTGTAGCTCGGATGCATTAGAATTTTAATTTTGTCAAAAAAAATAATAATCAAGTATTGACACTTTGATAGCATCTTCTCTAGATCTCCAGGGAACGAAACCTTCCGGACTTCCTCTTCGACCTCGACCGTGACCGATTACTACTCTTGGTGGCATCTTATCAACCCTAGAATCGACAGAGCTCTGATACCAACTGATGCAGATCCGAAGTCTAAATAATTATCGTTGTTCATAGTCGATATTCCTAGGAATATTTGAAGTCTGAACAAAACCTTTATGTTCTTTCTTTTCTTTATTATCCGCTGTATCAGTTGGTATCAGAGCAACTGAAATAATTCTTATGAACAACGATAATTATTTAGACTTCGGTTTCCCGACTATAAACAATAATCGATTAAACTTGAACAAGTTTAAGAAAAATAATTCTTATTAATCAAATTCAACTCTCTAAAATAATACATGGAGGACTCTTTTATAGACTTAGGGAAAAACCCTAACTTGCTAGTCAAGAAAGGATGAAAAAAACCTTAAACCGACTCAAACTCTAATTTTCGTTTTTGGAGCTCCCTGTATAGATAACTCCTACTAAACAAACCCTAAACTTATAAAAAAAAACTATAAACTTGTTTCCCAAGGTATCTACTACCTTTAGGCAACTTTATAACTTATTAAAACTCTTAAAATAAACTTCTAGACTCTTCTAAAAGTACCCTAAATAACAAATCCGAAAATTAATTATTTTTACTAAAAATAACATTAATAATATATAAAAAATAAAAAAATAAAATAAAAAAAATATTTTCCATAAATCTCCCTCCATCATATTGGTACACAAGTCTTAAGTGGAGAATCAAAAAGAATCTCGACCAAATATCTCTTTCCCGTCAATTGCAGGAAGAAATCAATAGCACGTGAAACATGGAATTTCTTTCTTGTTTCCAAATGTTCCTACACATATTTGATATTGTTTAGGAAAGATAGAGCAACACCAAATTCGTTTAAAGAAGGAAATCAGATCGTGAAGAAGAAAATATTACCAAAAAATAATAATTTATATTCCGTGATTTTCTTCATTGAAGTAGAGATTTGGAGGAGTTATTGGATGAAATTTTGTGTTGTATTATAAATAGGGATCTTATAAGAGAGTTTTTTGGGGGCGGGGGTTTGGAGAGGCCATAAGCGCAAAATCAAAATCCAAAAAAATGCCTGTGATGAAGAAGATGAAAAAAACATTACTAAAAGGTTGAAGTTTTCGTGGCCAAAAGGTTGAAGATTCTGTTGCTAAAGCTTTTAAATTTGCAATATTTATCTTTTGTGAAACACTTTTCCTTCTGTAACAGTGAGTCTATAACGCTTACTAACGTTGCAAACTCGTTGTTTTCATTATTTTCACTATTTTTCATCATTTGTAAACACTTTGAGCTATGTACCAATCTTTTGAGGGTGTTTTGAGCAAGATCAGATAAACCCCATCACTGAGGCAAGGAGGAAGCCATTTTTCCATGATTAATCGATAACTTTTAATAATTCTTTTATGACCTTTGCATTTATTTTTAATTGAAATTACGATTTTTCTTAATTGATTGTGATTTTATTTGATGGTTTATGCTGGGACCTAGAGGTTTTGATGGGTCATTTTTGTGATTTACAATTGATATTTTAAAAATCTACCTTGGGCAAAAATTAGAGTCACTTAATTGAGTTAGAATTCTTTATAATTATTATTTTTGTAACCAATTAAAAGTGGTTAATGGTGAAATTCATAACCTCAGTATTTGTGAATATTATTTTCATATTTTTTGTGTAGTTTCTAGTTTAAAAATTATTTCATTAAATCTAAAATCAGTCTTCACAAGTCCGAGCAAACGATACTTTATTTACCACCATAACAAAACCATCAATATATAAGTATTTATAGTTTGTGATTTTGAAATGAAAATAGGTCGGCCGAGCTAAGTGCTTGGTCAAGGACTTGAGTATTTCAATTTACGATGAGGAGTTGTTCAGTGTTGAGCAACAAAAAAGATTTCTAGAACGACTTAAAGAGAAGTTAATCCTGCAAAACAACATCTTTATAATGCGAACCAAAGTGTTCGAAGAGGCCTGGGTGTTCTTCATCATCTAGCGAGGATGTTTAAGATAATTTTGGTCGTAGTGGATGAATGAGTTATGGACTTGTTGAACTTTAGTGTTTTCATCTTTTGTTATCTAAAACTTTTTCGTAGTATGTTTGGTTATGGATTTGAACGGATTTTTTGTTTTTATTATGAATATTAATTTCTTAATTTAGCTTGTATGACTGACTTTTAGTTTTTTATTGTAATATTTTTTATGAAATATCACAGAACTGCTTCAAAAATGAAAATCCAGGCCACTTACGGCTAGGTCAATATGAAGGAAAACCTAACCGTAAAACCAATACCAAAAATTCATGGTCACATACGGCTAGCTCCAGTAAATTACTCAACCGTAAGTGACCCTGGGTATTCTGAGTCAGGTATAGGGTTGGGTTACTGAAATAACCTAAACGTAAATGCCTCATTGTTGTGCCTACGGCTAGGTCGATACGTCATTTTCCTAGCCGTAAATGGCATCAAAATACTCAAAAAACAATAATTGCTTTTGTTGAACAGTACATTTACTCCCGAACGACCTGATTTTTCAAAATAACTTGTCGTTAGGTCTTTCATTTATATATAGAGGAAGTCTTCTCTTAAAAACTATCCTCACACTACTCAATTTAGTTTCTCTTTTATTCATAAACAAAAAAAAAACATAAACATGGCTTCTACATTCATCATCGGAGAAGATGTTGTTATAGTTTGCGTATGGGTGACGATCACAAACTATGACTTAGATCAAAACATTAACGTTTCTCAAACAACTGATTTTTTTGGAACCGTATATTTTGGGTTTTTGTGGCGTTATACGGCAATCGAGGAGGAATAACAATCAATGGAAACAAGGCAAGATTCGAAATGATCTATGATAAATGTGTATAGATGGTGGGTTTTTGATAGGGATAAAATAGTAAAAATTATTTCTCAAGACCCGAGTTTGAGAAATATTAAACTATAAAATTCTACAAAGAATTCTTAGCTAGGTGCTTATCTCTGCCCTCTCTCAGGTGTTTATCCCTGTCTTCTTTTTATATGTATGGACAACTACATATATACGATTAAAATTATTGAATGTATGAAACATTCATCACTGTACAAAATCATCAGAACAACATTGGTGTTTACTACACCATTCCCAGATGTTCTATGATTTTTACATAAAATCTCAAACTCCTAGATGGATTGCCCACTAGTATAAAGCAGTTTGAGTATTATTTTTGTGCTATATTCCATAGTTGAATTCCCAAGAATTATCTATGTTGATATTCACGCTTAACTGAGCAGTAATTACCTACTAAACACATATATAACTTTATATAGAAGATTACATATGAATGTAATCGATTAAAGTACCACAGTTGTGCTTAAATTCAAAGTCAAAATTATGACAGACACAATTTCATAGCTTCTACTAGCTAAAAACTCAACCTCAATTACATAAATCCTTGCTTAAAGAGATAACTAATGTGAATGAGTGAAAAAAGAATTCAATTAGGGTTTTGAAACGCTTAAAAATGGGATTTATAACACTTATAAGTGTCTCAAGTGATCGAAGTTCAAACCCTAATTAATACTTCAAACCCTAATTTGAAAAAAAAAAAAAAAACTCTTGTAACTATAATTCCTCCAACGTGTGCGTCTTGCTAACATGTGCGTGTTGCTTTTAAGGCAAAGTTTGCACGTCTCTAAACAAAGACCAAGAGTGGACGTCTTGCTTGCTTCTTGTCAAATTGGCATTTTACTCTTTTACCCTCAATTAGTGAGGCTTTGTAGAAAGAGTAAAAACGTGAGTTGCTTGCTTCTTATCAAATTTAGAATTTTATTCTTTTACCCTTAACGTGTGAGGCTTTGAAAAAAAAATAAAAACGTGAGCTTCTTGTCTCTTGACCAAAACCTGGCATTTCACTCTTCTTTTAACGTGAGCTTTTTGCTTCTTGACCAATTTACAATTTACTCTTTTACCCTCAATGTGTGAGGCTTCATACAAAGTGTAAGAATGTGAGTTTTTTATCTCTTGGCCAAAACTTGCCGTTTTACACCTCTCTTAACGTGACTCGAATATGGGCATAATTTATATATATTTACCGTCTAATTTATATTTTTTAGTATTTATAATTTACTAATTTTAGCAATTTATTGTTTTAATAGGTGATTCGTATAAAAATGCAAACTACAAACAAAACATGGCTAATAGCCCTTATTAGTTTTGCTACGGCATTTCCTCTTAGTTGTGTGATTGTTGGAAAGAAAGTGTGGGACGTTAGCCATTGACAAGTGGTTGTTGTTTCGGTGGCTTGGTTGGAGTTGACGGCCGGAGCAAGTTTAAGGATTAAATGGAAGTTTATGAGACAATTTCTTTAGTTTATGTGTTGAGATGGCAAACCAAAGAGGAAAAAATGAAAGAAAGAAGGTGGGACAGGACCGAGTATAAGAGAGGAATAATAAGTGGCTAGTAGAAAGGCTAGGTGAGGTGACGTGGAGTATAGAAAAGTGTTGGACGTTGGATAAAGAAAAAAAGGTGGGGTTCATCTAGTGTTGGCTAGGAAAAGAATAAAGAAAAAGAAGTTGGACGGTCAATTGAGGGGAAGAGGTGAGATAGTATAAAAGAAGAATTAATAGAGAAAGGCAAGATGGGATGGTTGTTCTCGGTTCTGGAGAGAAGATTGGTTTGGCGGCTTGAATTGGAGAGTACCGAGGAGGAAAGTGACGGCTGTGTAGGCGGCTGTTTGCGGAGACAAGTTCTGTTGGGAAGGTTAGAAGTGGGACGGAGATCGAGGTGGAGAAAAGAGCCGGCTGGAGAGATACGGGGGAGGTTAGAGGAAATAAGGTTCTGTTTCTTTTGTATGGCACCGGAATCAGAACTGTGATACAAGATGGGTTTAATCTTTTTTCTCTTTGTTTTTTTTAATTATTTTTTTAGGTTTTGAGAAACCAGGATTTTTATATCATTTTTTGTAATTAGGGTCTTTATGTTGAAACCACTTTGAGTTTAAGGTTAACTGAATTGATTTACATAGCAAAAGACTATTATGATTTGAATATGATTAATTTCTTGATTACTGTTTATTGATTTAACGATGAAATTAGTTGTTGCTTCACCGGTTCTGTACAATGCAGTAACATTTACACGAAATTAATTGGGTCACAAATATATTTATATTATTATTTGATATTTCATGCTTAGTTTAAATTCTTTGATGGGGTATGCTTAGAATTGCAAGTACTATTTGTGAGCCAATATTTAGTTTCATATAATTTTCTCGCTAAGGAAATTTGATGGTGTATGTTGAGACTTAGAGCTTTTGATGCGCCATGCTTAGGGTGTCACAATGATATTTGCGACTCTAATACATATAACAGGTGATGTCGATAGAACGAACAATAGATAAATATTCAGGAGTTATGTTTTATTTCAGTAATTGAATAGAAATAGTGGTGGATACTAAAAACTCCGGTTACCGATCCTCCAAGTGCATTTATATTATTAGTTTAGTTTTTTTATTATTATTATTCTTTTGAAAATCCCAAAAATATTGTTTCTGGTTAGTCAATTAGAGATATTGATTACAGTATTGTCCCCGCTTCCTGTGGGTTCGACCCGTATTTGCCGCTTCTACATTATAGACGTCGTATCATTGCAGTTGTTATATATAGGTATTCCGAAATCCCATCAAAATCTCATAGATGCTTTTCAATTACTTTACTCTGAACTTGTGCTTCTTAGCATACAAGCTTCAAAACCCTAATTCGCTCATCAAAAGTTATATTAGGCCTCACTCATATTTTTTCACGAGAGGCCTCTCACATATATTTTTATGAATGGCCTCTTACACATATGTTTTCACGAGTGGTCTCTCACATATATTTTTATGCGTGGCCTCTCACACATATATTTTGTATATGGCCTCCCGTACCTTTTCTCATGCTCAGCAGTACACATTTATTTTTATAAAATAAGCATGTCAATGCAAAATTTACTAAGTTGAACACACTGCTCCTTATACACAAATAAATACATATTTATTTTTTCTTTAGTCTATGAAGACTTGTCAGCCTAGTCAAGCAAGACAGGTCTTCCGTCAAAAGACTAAGTAAGTCTTACTCGACTTAATATTATTAGTAGTACTTAGGACTACAAAATTTACGCAAGATATCAAATATCACAAATAAGGGGATATTCACTAGGGTATTTGGTATGACGGTCTACGATATGTGGTGCAGTAGTGCACCCACTAAAGAGAAATTTTAGAAAGTTCGATCAGCAGTTGAGTAGAGGAGTGGTAAGTTGATTAGCTGACTATTCAGCCTTAAATGAAGTGGAAAGTAGTTGTCAACACCTTCTCCACTTTGCCATTACTCAACCATCGACGGTTTCTTCCAGAAAAGAGGTCAAGTGGTTACAATAGCTATTATATAAATAGATTCTCAATCTATTGAACAAAAACAAGTTGGCATTGAACAACAAGTCTGAAACAAGTCTAAATCTAATAAATTGATCATTCAATCTTCTCACACAGAGAATTATTCATAGATACTCACACCAACTACATCCCACAAAGTCTGATACTCTGACTTCAACCTTATCTTGCTTTCCTCCTAAGACCAACCCTTCTCCTTCTCATTTTGTGACTGAAGCAAGACTGGAACGACCATTGTTTGATTTAGGCCAGGATTGTACAAATTAATATCTCAAATCTAAACAAAGTACTTCAACAGTACAAATGTTTAAGGATTTACGAATTATCACCTGCTCACCCCAACTTTTCCTAAATTACCCTTTAATTCGTTTTTCCCTGCAAACAATGTGATTTTTTAAGAAAGGAATTGTATGACTTGGAGGAAAGTTATCCTCAAATGCCAAGTGAGAGACGAGTAAGTATATCTCAATAAGTTGTTTATAAAATCCGATTTGAATACATCACTGACTTATTATTGATTAATTTTTCAGAGAGATATGGCTCTTGAACGATATATTGAAATCAGTGGGGAAAATTTCAGTCATCATGAATGCTATAAGGTCTTGAAAGAAAATGTTTTGTATTTCTAAATGAACTAACTAGGTAAGTGCAATGTAATAATCTATGTTAGTTATTTTCCCTTATTGTAATGTCATTTCCTTCAATCAAAACTGTTATGAATTCTCCTTGTACCGTGAATGAATGAGTATTAGTGTTTTATTTGTGTTACCAATTACATTGGAAAAATTACAGAAATTCAGGGCACTTACAGCTGGATCAATACTCAAATTCTGAACCGTAAGAGACCCTGAGTGGTGTTTACGGTCAGGATTCCTAGTCATTGCAATACCATTCCCTAGGTTATAGAAGTTTTACGGCTTGCTTTAGGGAAAAACCTAACCGTAGAAGATATTAATACATATTACGGTTAGGAATCCTAATCTCAGGTTGGTTTTTCTTACTTAAGGCTGGGTCGATACTCCATTTTCTAGCCGTTCCCTGATTTTTTACTAAACCACATATTATTATAATGTTTTTTGAAAAGATTTGATAAATAGAGTCGTTAGAACACTAATTAGGTGGGTATTTAATGAAAAATATAATCGTTATAACATTATTTAGGTGGTGATGTGGGTAAAATAAAGAAAATAAATCCACTTATATATACTCAATTGACCAAATTAACATCACATCTTCTACATCCACACTATCCATCCAAAACTCTTACAGTCTCACTCTAATATATTTTAGAATGGATCAACCCAATTTTACTTTTGATGAAGACTTATCTCTTTGCAAAAACTATGTACTATGCTATTCAAAGAAGAGAGAAGAACGAAGACAATGTGGTTTGGTCAGTCTTAGTTGTTGGAAAAATATTCATGAAAACTTATGTAGCGACACCGGTAACACTAATAACCGTAATATACCTAATTTTTTTTGTCGATTTATGGTGGTACGAAGAGAAGTGAAAGAATATATGGCTTTAATTCGTATTTGTAATGAACTTCGACTTGAAGGTGAAACTGATGATGAAGTCGTATCTCAAGCTAAAAAGAAATGAAGAAAATTGAAAGGTTCAAATTTCACACTTGAACCTCATTTTGCGATCCTTAGGGACTTCTTCTTAACTCGTATGAGATATTAGAATTTTAAGGGGCAATAATTTTTGTAAATTATGTATTGGAAATATAATTATAATTCAATTTAAAATCTATTTATTCACTATAAAAATCTAGGTTCACTTACGAATGGGAATTTCCCAATTTGCACAATATGAACATAGTCGTAAGTCTATGTACGTTTGAATTTCAACACAATGCTCCTGGTTACGGCCAGGTCTGGCCAAAATCCTAGTCGTAGAACTTCAAAATGACAGTTTTACGGTTAGGTTGACTAGTTAACCCAGCAGTATATCTGGCAGCTAATCAACTTGAACTGATCCAGGGTCACTTACGACATGATAATCGCCTTCCAAAGTTCCATTCAGTGCTCGAACCTATGACACCAACCCTTGGAGATTTCGGTATCGCACTGGGACCTCAATGTAGGCAATGGGCTTCCTTCTTTTAGTTGTAGACCGATAAAATGACATCTCCATACGTGCCCCATCATAAATCTTTTATTAGAAAATTGCTCGACATGAGTTGTTTTTGTTGGTGCGAATGTACTATTGATTGCAAGTGATAAATAGTGCACGACACAAAAGAATGCTTCGGCTACTAAGTGCCGACAAATTGGAAAACTCATCCAATGATCACTTGTGATATTAATGTTGCCATTTAAACGCCTTTCAAATGCAACAAACCTTTCCTCAATCCCCGTCTCTTGTTCTCCATCATCTCTCATTCTCATCATTACCTTGTAGATTTCACGTTGTTTTTGGAGTTCACACAACATTTTTTGCCTTACGTAGGTGCATTCGTCCGAATTGTTAGTTTCGGGCCCTTTATAAATTCCAAGTTGTTTCGCGACAACATAGAAACCACAATTCCCGTCACCATCAACATCGTCGGTTGCTTTGATATAGTCCCGGATGATGTGGGTAAGCTACTCCAAGTATTCTTCACAAATAATATACATAAGTCGGTAAGTTTTACCCTCCTCATCTCTAAAGGGGTTTCCATTAATCCTCTTGTGATATGAACCGTCTCTTTCTTACCATTTGATGGACACATTTGCAGCTTTTCAACCGCCAAAACTTTTCCTTTAACATCAAATTTGCTTCTTGCTAATTGTTTAATACCAATTTTAGAAGAATCAAATTTAAAGGTTGAAGTTCCTTGGGAGGAAAGCTCTGGACCTTTTCCCTTTATATTTCTACGGCTTGGTTCACTTTCTTCCATTTTACTCCGACCACGTTTGTTTGTAGTCGTACATTTTCCTTTCACATCCTTCTCCTCCATTGTAGATTGTGCCTAAATAGATTATTTCATACTTTTCCATGAAATAGAACCATTAGCAAACATAAAAACATAACCTGAAGTAGATTTTAGACTATCCGAACCCAAAAAATCAGAATAAAAAAAACATTCAACTTCTAACTCTTTCGATCTTCTGTAAACAAGCTAAAAATGTTTTGTTCGTTGCATGTATCGAAACACTTTCTTTACTGCTTTCCAATGAGATTCACCTGGATTGTGTTGATAGCGTCCCAACATACCAACAACAGAACTCAAATCTGGACGGGTGTAAATCATGGCATACATTAAGCTATCGACAGTTGATGCATACCGTTTTGAGTCGATTCGACTCTTTTCCAGTTCTGATTTTGAACATTGTAGTTTATTAATAGTGTTTCCTTTGACAATAGGTGCTTCACCAGCTGTGCAATTATGCATTTCAAACCTTTTTAGAATCTTATTTACATAAGCTTCTTGAAATAAGCCCAACAAACCCATGTTTCTATCACGACTTATCTTAATCCCTATGACATAGGAAGCTTCTTCTAAGTCTTTCATCTCAAAATTAGTTGAGAGAAAGTTCCTAGTATCATGTAGCATATGAAAATTATTAGTAGCTAGCAAGATATCATCAACGTATAGAATTAGAAAAATAAACTTGCTCCCACTAGTTTTCAGATATATCCACTTGTCAACTGCGTTGTCAACAAAACCAAATGAGGATACCACTTGATCAAACTTCAGATACCATTGCCTAGAGGCATGTTTCAACCCATACAAATATTTCTTCAAGCAAAAAACTTTTCCCTCTTGTTTTTCAGATGTTAAACCTTCCGGTTGTAGCATATAAATTTTCTTATCTAGTTCACTATTCAAAAACGCTTTTTTCACATCCATTTTTAACAACTTTAGATCAAAATGAGCTACTAGGGCCATTGTAATTCTCAAATAATCCTTCTTAGAAATTGGAGAGAAGGTTTCTTCATAGTCGACACCTTCTTCTTGTGTATAACCTTTTGCCACAAGTATGGCCTTGTATCTTTCGATACTCCCATCAGAGTTTCTTTTGATTTTAAAAATCCATTTACAACCAACTGCGGTTGCACCTTCAGGAAGATCTATGATATCCGTGCTTTAGACCTTTGACTCTCCTCCTCTCGTAGCTTAATGTAAAAGCAGATGTAGCGTCAATCCCGTCCTCTTTCTAGGCGTGTACTCCATTCTTTTCCATTGATTGCAGCTCGTCATCTATGGCAGGAAGCTAACAATGAGCATTCTTCCCATTTACTGCTTGTGAATATGTTAAAGGTTCATCTTCATCATTAGTTGTACAATCTGATTCAATCATAAATGTACTGAAACTTGGTTTCACAAAGGTCTTTCTTGGTCTAGATGATCTCCGTAGAACTGATTCACCTTCTTTGGCATCTTTAGAAGATTCTGGAATACCAGCTTCAGATCGCTTGTGGAATGAATTTTTATTATGTTCAGTAGGAGTATCTACTTCTTCTTCAAATACAACTGTTTTTGGTTCTGAACTCCCACTAGTTTCATCATCCTCTAGAAATATGGCATTGTTAGTTTCAACAATTTCGAAAGGTTTAGATGGACAATAAAATCTGTAACCCTTTGATCTATTTAGATAACCAACAAAGAAACAACTTGTAATACGAGAATCAAGTGCTTTTTCAAACGTATTATAAACTCTTGCTTCAGCTGGACAACCCCATACATGAAAATGATTAAGACTAGGTTTTCTACCTGTCCATAGTTCGAAAGCATAAGTACTGCTTTAGCGGGAACCCGATTCAATATATATGCCGTTATCTTCAAGGCTTCTCCCCAAAAGGATTCATATAGTTTACAATCACATATCATGGTGTGGACCATGTCCTTGTAAATTCTGTTTCGCCTTTCGGCCACTCTATTTTGCTATGGTGATCCAGGTGTAGTGAATTGAGGTACTATTCCATGTTCTCATAAAAAATCTAGTAATTTTCCATGATTTTCCCCAAAAGAGTCTGACTTGCCATAGTATTCACCTCCCCTATCACATCTCAACACTTTAATTTTCTTTTCAAATTGATTTTCAACTTTTGCCTTATACGTTTTAAAAACCTCAAAGTATCAGACTTTTGATGAATAATATATACATACCCATAACGAGAGAAGTCACCTTTTAAAGTAATAAAATATTTTTGCCCTCCTCTAGAAGCAATAGTAAAAGGACCACATATATCTGTATGCATAATTTCTAGTAAATCTTTACTTCGTGTGGCTGTTTTCTTTCTCATCTTAACAAGTTTCCCTTTAATAAAAGCAACACAAATACAAAAATTTGAAAATTTTAGTTGATGCAGAATACCTTCTCTTATAAGTCTTTCCATATGTTCCCTAGATATATGCCACAAACGTTGATGCCATAACATAGAAGAGATTCTTGAATTTAAACTTCTTTTATTACCTTTTGAAATTAAACTAGAAGTATTAAAATTCATACATAACGCAAGATTTTGTAGAACCAAGATAAGCATTCAACTTGTATAGATTATCAACAAGCGGCCAAAACCAACAAGTTGAGAGTTACGATACATACTTATTGATCCACCACCAACAGAAAAACAAAATCCTTTGGTATCAAGTATACCAAATGATATCAAACTTCTTCTTACAATAGGTACATAAAACACATCAAAAAGTTCCAAAATATATCCAGATTCCAGAATCAGTTATACATTTCCAACAACTTTCACATTCACTCCTTGAGCATTTGGCATGTATAACACCGCTCTCCCTCACTTAGATTCCTCTTGCTTGTGAGCGCCTACAAGGAATTAGTGATATGAATTGTCACAACGGTGTCTAACTACTAAGTATTCAAAGGAGTATCTAAAAGATTAATCTCAAAACATATCATATGAAAATCGGTACCTTGTTTCTTTTTCTCTTGTTTTTTCAGCCAATTATGATATTTGTGGCAAAACTTCCTAAAATGTCCAGGATTATTACAAAAGAAACACACCTTTTTATCTTTATTAGCTACTGAATTGCCATTCTTATCGGTAGTTGGGATGTTTTCTTTATTAGCCAACTCATTGTTCGAAGTTTCCTTTGTATGCCCAGAAGGTTTCTTATTATAAACTGAATTTTTGAATTTCTTCTTGCTAGGACCAACAATAGAAAGATGTACATATTTTGTAGTTTCACGGCGTTGCCTTTCCTATTCTTGTACAGAATAAACAATCAATTCATTTACATCCCACTTTCTTTCAGCCATATTGTAAGCAATCTTGAAACCCTCAAAATGTTTCGGAAGTGAATTAACCGCATGTTGAACTAGATAGTTATCAGTAAGATTCATGTCCAAACCCCCTAACTTGTAGATTAGATCTTCCATATGAAGAACATGATATCGAACATTACCTTCCTTATTATACTTCATTGAAGACAATTGACCTATAAATCTTCCAACCATAGACTTGGCTGAACATATGAACTGCGACTTAATAACCTCCATAAGTTCTTTATCTATATCTGTGATAGGAATACCACCTCGTATAGCATCAAGAATAGCACCACACATAATAATAAAATTCATTTTATTTTCCTTTTCCCATTTGAGATGATCCCGTTTTTCACTTCTCTTGGAAGTATCAGAAAGTATTTTTGGTTTGGGTCCTCTTAAAGCGATATCATAATCTAACTAACCCAAATCTATCTCAACCTGTGACTTCCACCTTGAGTAATTTGTGTCATTCAATGGCTCAATACCAGCTATAAACCCTTGAACTTGGACATGATTCATGTTTGTAACTATGATATCATTTAAAGCTTTAATTTTATTTCAAATGAATGATATATTAAGCATCGCAACATGATAAATCATTGAACCTTATGATACGATCATGCATACAACATCAATATATGAAATAGTACATACATATAACAAATCAGAACATTCTTATATATGTTATAGTAATCATTCTGTTCAGACTCGATATCCCGTAGTTTTATCTTTGGATGAAACTACGATATATCAAAGTTCCAAACTATAAAACAAGACTAACAGACTCATATATAGTACATAACAATCCCTTTTCACATTTGGGTTCCAAGGATTATCACCTACCACACACAAGTAAATCATTTTGCTCCATTCATGATGTCATAAATACGACTCACCTTTGGGGTATAGTCATACAAGTGACCTCAGAACGTAACTTTATACAGTCCCTTAACACTAGAACATGTACCTTTGTTTCCTTTTGAAGTATCACTTTGGCAACACATATTATATAACAAAGACATACAAGAATTGCAGAAGCGATACAACACATCACATTATTTGATTCTAAGGATCAAAACCTAACAAGTTGGTTACTTAAAGAACATATACTAGTTGTAGAATATTGTTTAAACTTATAGCTCTGATACCAATGTTAGAAAATCAGCAACTTAACATAGTTACTTTGGGCTAAGCATGATTGATTTGTTTAAGCTAAGCATGATTCATACCTAATTTTATGTGTTCAGAAATATTCATGTTTATGTTGTTTTATACTTAATATATATAGGATCTTAACTTCTTTAACTAGATGTTTTATTCATACAAGATGTAGTTAGGTACATACCTTAGATTAGAGAGAATTATAACTTATAGAATAAGGGTACTTTTCAGCTTGGTAAACTTCCAATTCTATCTATTCATGTCATTAAATGATGGTGTAAACTTTATTTAAACAAGAGACTAGAATGGAATCCATCACATGCTTGACAAGGACAAGTATCCTTCAACCTGCCATCATCAGTTGAAGAACAACCCCAAAATAATACATATTCACTTATATGCCACATGTAATTATCAAAGAGATATTAGTTCCACATATTTCCTTCGACCATAACAGCATCTTCTAACCCAAAATAAAGCTAACATGTTCCACCTATTTTTGATTTGATCGGATAATTTTTTTTTTAACTATCAAACCTTGTCTTTTGGTTTAATAAACAAAACTGAAGTGTCCTCCATATTTATAAGCTGAAACCTTGGCTTGTTTTTCATAGGAAAATACGTTTTCATTTCTGAACCACTTTTTGCAGCTGAACTAAACGTTATCGTTCATTTCAAATCAAAAGCAAGAAAATGCTTAAGAGGTCACGATTTTCAAGTTTTGACTCCCCATGTCACAACTGTTTTGAGACAAATCAAAACACAAATTTGGTTTTGCTTCACCAACTTATTTACCCCTATTGAACCTCGGGTGAACTAATACTTCTTTTTCTTTTAGCCAAGTTAACTAACTTGGATTGTGATAGCACATGGGACCTCTTTTAAGTTGTCATACTTTTTATAAACCTTAATTCTTTTATTTATTTTTATTTTTAACTATCATCTTTGTTTGTGTTAACATGCCTATGTCTATCTTGATTTAACTCTTGTCATTTTTGTCATTTTTAAATGAACTAATAGCCTTTATTTTAATTCTTCATGGCACTGTCCATGAATCCATGGTACTATTCCTTTGCATACATTCATTTCCTAGTCCAACTGTAGCGGCGCCTTTGTTTTAATATATATGGTATTGTTCATGGTACGGATAATAATAATGCATTTTGACTGGGTCACTATTATATTTTTCTTTTCTTACGTCTTTAGCACGAACGTATAATTATTAGTTTGGATACGACATCTTTCGGTTAATACTGCTTACTTATATTTGCATCCCGTTTATAATTGTTTGAGTTTATATTAATACATTAATATTGAATTTGGAATGAGAATATAATTTGAATGGACAATGGATCTTACATTTGATTAAGTGGTTTTGGAAAGAAAATAAATAAATGATAAGTTTATTGAACTGTTAGAAAGTTCAGGATAACTGACATTCTTTCGCGAGGTCGTACGAGGAACGGTGGGATGGTATCCGGAATAATCCTGACAAATTAGATTAGGAACCTAGAATTATTATATTTATTGTAGGTGTTTGATTTTCGATGCACTCTATTATTTTTAGAAATTTCCTACTGGGTTGTAGTTTGCTCACCCCTTTCTTTTCTCTATATCCACAGAAAATGAAGAAAGACTAGTCGAAAAGAAAATTATTATATACCACGGGGATTTGGCGGTTTTGCGTTTTGAATTTAATCGATGTGTTAGTTTGTTTTAATTTGATGTTTTTTATTATGTAATTATTATTTAACAATATTGTAATTTTGAAAGTAGTAATACATTTCATTTAATCAAATTCATTTGAATTTGAATTTTCGATTTTATTTATTAAAATGTTTTAGAACGAAAAATCTGGTCCGAACTCAAGGCGTTACGGGTCAGAAAGAGATTTACAGGGGTGTATTGAATTTGGGAGTTATAAAGATAATTAAAAATCCTAAAAACACATAGGTATTCAATTAAGATTCATATGGAATCACAAAATATCCATGGTATTCAATTTGGATTTTTTAAGATTCCACAAATATCCTAGATATTCAATTCTTAATATTTTTTAAGATAATTGAGGGCCCAAGATATATTTGGATTCTCATGGATAATTGTAGGCAAAATTTGTATATCATTATCTTTTATCAATCCCCAAACCAAACCATGAGAGATTCATGGATTGTTATAGATAGCTTATATATGCATTTTATTTAATCATCGTATGCTATATTTTTCACTTAAACATAACATTTTCTCTCTATTGGATTTACAAGATGATGCTGGTCATGAGTTTCTCTTTTAAAAATAGCTTTATCCTTCATTAACCTGTTAATTTTCTCCTCTAGAATTATTGTATATTCTCTCATTCATCTCTATATGTTTTCCTTGTTAGATTACCTCTTCACGCTTCGTCATTTGACCCGAAATATGAAACTTTTATGAAACATTTTTTTTAATATATTGTAGCTTTTATTTTGAGAAATTATTTGGTGTTTGGAAATCAATTTCTATCTATATAAATCTAAATTAATTCAAATTCAATCCATTATAATCCAAAATTATATATCTATAAGAATCCAAGATTCTTTTAAGAAACCTTATAAATCCACTAGATTCAGGCAAAACTATAATCTGTTTCTATCTATATAAATCCTGATCCACTACATTCATATTATGCATAGATTTTAATTTCTATAATTATTTCACCAAACATAACTGAACTTTATATACGTGAATTTAAGCATATTAATTTACCAGGCATCTATAACAATATTTCGACAAAACATTTAGACCAAATTACATTTCAAGCAGTTACAAAAAATAACGAAACCATTAAGCTACACATTTCTAACTCCCACTTCCAACTTTCGTTTAATCTGGAAGAATGTCAATTGGGGTGAGATGACAGCTCAGTAAAATGCATTCTCAATCTCAAAACATGCATAACAATATCAATGAGTCAAATAACATACAACATGAGTATACGACATAATTAATTTCGAGCAATCAACAATATTACCACACAAGTATTATTTCAACAAACCATCCAATTCATTTGTTCAATCATGAGTTCACAATACCAATATTATTGTTAGCAAATCATTCATTTAGGATTCAACACATCAATTCACAACACCAATAATGTTTCCAAAAATTTATCCTATTAGATTTCAACACATGAGTTCATGGTACGAGTCTCCTCGGTTCGTACTCCACCTATCGTTTATCCGGCATGGACAATCGTCATTGATGGTCAGGAACATAAGTTCATAGGTATCATTACTCATTTAGTTCTCGGGGATCATTACCCGTTTTACTCTCGGGGATCATTACCCGCCGTTAGCATGGAACCATGTTCCATCTAATGGTAAAACATGAACTCATTTCCGATTTTTAAGTCATTTTTACAAAAAATACAAGCAACCATGGATTAACAACATATAAACAAACAACATGAATTTCCTTTGAGCTTCTAATCAAACAAACTAATTGCAGATATATTATATTATATATTTTTATAGTGATAACGTTATCTGATCGTCTTCAAATTTTAAAGGAACCTCTATGAATAAATCAACAAAAATATATCCAAAATTCACAGTAAACCAACGGTTCAAACAAAAAATATTGAATTTACAATGACATCCTAAAAACTGGGAAGATTATATATTATTAGTTTATTACTAAACAATTCATGGTAAATTCATAATAACCTGAAATTGAGCAATTCCAACTCACAATGAAACATATCATACACAAGTATAACTTTTGTTAAGATTACAAATCATTCTAACATCATTAAGATTACCTAACCACATCAAAAACATAACCAGGCGAAACTGTCTAGAAAATTCAAAAACATCATCCAAATTAAAAGTTACATTCAACGGTGAATTTACGGTGGATTATCTTAAATTTTAACCATAGATACTTAATCATATTATCTATCAATAGGAAAAATCTGATCATCGATCGAGGACATGGATTTACACAACTAAATTCTATAAACTTAACAATACTAAATCATACGAAATAAACACCCAAAGAAAAACACAAATAGAGAAAGGGTTTATCATTCTACCTAAATTTCATTGATTTTCCACTGATTTTCATAGTCTTCTTGTAACACCCGCAATTTTCGCATGGCACTTACTCATTGACGCGTCATGGCCTTGGTTGAAGCTTCATCATAAGCATATACAGCTTACCCAGATATGCATTGGGGTGTACCTTGAATTATAGTGTTAAAGCCCTATTACGCGTGATGCGTATTCGAGGAAGCAGCATAGTGCTAAGGCACCATTATGCCGTGATGCATGACCCAATGCATCACCGAGCCGAAGTTGCATAAGTTGGAGCATCATAGTGCCAAGACACAATTATACCGTGATGCATGACCCAATGCATCACCGAGACGAAGTTGCATAAGTTGGAGCATCATAGTGCCAAGGCACTATTATGCCGTGATGCATAACCCAAGGCATCAACGAGCCAATGTCATTATTCGATAAACGCATCATAGTGCTAAGGCACTATTATGTCGTGATGCATTATCCAATGCATCACCGAGCCAAGAATGCTCGGCTTTGGCAAGAAATCTTCATTTTCGGCCTTGCAGTCAATGGATGACCCTTACCATTCTAATATTTATTTGCAAAAATGCAAATAAAACATATATAAGGAGAGAGCTTTGCTTGAATGTGCATGAGCGGTAATGCACATATGAATGCGATGTAGCTTATACGATGGAGCATACTTGATGCTCATCATCGTGTTTAACTGCAGATTACCCGAGAATGCTTCGCTTGGCTTTGGCAAGAAATCTTCATTTGCGGCCTTGCAGTCGATGGATGACCCCTACCTTTCTAATATTTGTTTGTAGAAATGCGAATACAACATATATAGGGAGGGAGCTTTGTTGGAATGTGCATGAGCGGTAATGCACATATAGATATGAGAAGTGGCCAATACGTTGGAGCATACTTGATGCATAAGCATCAATATGCTTGTAGCTTAACCGATTAAGCTTGAATGTGCATGAGGGGTAATGCACATGTAGATATGCGAAGTAGCCTATACGTTGGAGCATACTTGATTCGTAAGCATCAATATGCTGGTAGCTTAGCCGATGAAGCTTGAATTATGCAAAAACATCATTCAATCGTGTTACGTACTTGATAATGCATATTTGCAAAATAAATAGCGATAGTTATGCACAATCTAGTGCAAACCTTGCGAAAGCCCTTTGGCCTACACAGACTAGGCTTTGCTTGGCCTTTGGCCTTGCGATGAAGTTGGAATCGAAGTTGTCTTTGCCTTAATAGGCTTAAATTGCTTGTTCCTTTCGAATTGACCCTATGATGAACTACGGTCATGCTTGATCCCATCAAGGTACGGGTTGGGTACGTAAGCAGCCGCAATGCAATGCATTGAGGTGCAACACCTTGTCGCTCATATCATCTAATTTGGGAGATGATTGCGACATTATGGTAACTCATATCATTTGGCTCGGCAATGCTAAGCAAGAGATGATTGTTGCCACACTTGATGAGGTAGTTGCAATTCCATTTGATGGATTGTTCATACTTCCTTGGAACCGTCGCGGCATGGAATGACATGTGCCTGGATGTTGCACTCTTGGCAAGAACAAGATAAGTGCAGGCTCCAGCACATGGTCGAAGTAAAATTGATGAAGCGAAATCTTAGGATTGAAATAGCCTAGGTATTTGTCCAAGGCATGAGTTAGGCCTGGACAATAAATCAAAATTATGTGATGCTTTCCAAAGGCATCCCCATTAGCTTGTATATCCTTCAACCCTTGGTATAATGAAGGTAAGTTGGAATGGTATGCTAGTCAAAGGCATTCATCATGGGCTTTAATGGCCTTGCACCCTTTGTAGGACAAGGGTGTGTTGGAACAATATGGAGACTACGGTTTGAGTACCATGCTTGCAAAGCATGTTTGGAAAGGCAAATATGCATGAAACAGTATAAACGTAGCTTGAATGATGTGGGAACTACGTTTCGAGTATAATGCTTACAAGGTAAGCTTGGAAAGCAAAAATTTACCTGCATTTTCCAGCGAGAAGTTAGGCTTTAAGGTCGGGTTACACTCTTTGGAATCACGCATCGGGGAGTTCTGGCCTGCCCAGCGCAAAGCACTAGAGGCTGAATTTTCCGGTCCGTGACACTTCTCCTCTAAAAGAAACCACAGATTAATTTCCTTCTTTTTCTCCCTAACTTTTAGTTTTCTAATCCTTGAATTTCTTTTCCACAATTTTTATTAAAAACCTATATTAATATTAATACTACTAATAATAATTAATACACATATTTATTTTATTTATTTTTCATTTTTTTTAACTTTATTTATTTATTAAAATTAATTATGTGACTATATTTCCACCCAAAACTTGTAGCTTTCCTAGGTCAAGCAACCCACCTAGACTAAGGAAAAGGAAACAACAAGATTAGCTAAATCGGGTATAACCCGACCCGAAACTGTGAATAAAAATACTAGGTATTACACGTTCGAGATCATGCTTGAAGTAGTCTTCCATAGCATCAAACGCCACAACAAAGCCACCTTCGGACCCATTTAGCTTCCTCTTGAAACGATTGTGAGATGATTCCACCGTGCTAGTCGTTTGATTGTCATAATGTTTATGTTTGTTGACCCACGCACTAACAAACTTTTCTTTGTGGGGATCCAACAATTAATTGTTTATTCAAATACTCTACAACATCCGGGTAGCTATTTCAATGCGCCAATATCATACGCTCATTTTCAAAGTAAGTTTTTTTTTCATCGACCATGTCAAAGCATCCCACTCTAAGCTAAAACTACCCTATTTTACCTTGGCTCCTTTGTCACTTTCCTCAAATTTATCTTTCTCTTCTTGTTGTTTCTCTACCGGTAGTTTGTTAATCCTCATCATCTCGCTTTTTCTTGGTGGTATAATTTTGTTCTTGCAATTGGTTTGGACATTATTCCAGATATGGAAGGTGCATAGAAGATGATGTGCGTCAGAAAAAACATGTTCTATCGCATTCATCAATGCTTTCTCCTTATCCGTAATCACCACCTTATGAGTTTAGCCCCCTTGGTAGAATAACTTTATCTTTTGTGATGCCCACATGTAACTTTCCTCCCTCTTATCTTGTAAAAAACAAAACCCAACACTAAAAGGCGACTTCGTGGATATTTGCCCAACAAAGTTCAATATCGGCATCATATCCTTGTTCGTTTTATACGTGTAATCCACAAAAAGAATTTGATTAAAGCATCTTTCCAACGTTACAAACTCTAGATGAGCCATCCAAAGATACATCACTTCCCTATTCTCATCTTTTTCATACACTACCATATAGTTCGCATTTTTCCTCAAATACAATAATTGTTGCATAAGTTCTCTACTTTGCCATTGCTCACTTCTCAACTTTTATCTTGCATTATAAATGGTAGCCAAAGAAGATGAGTTATTTTTGTTTAATATTTACACACTGCTAAGGATATCAATAAATCTTGTGCGTTGTTGACTCAACATATTTACTAACTCCATCTCTTTGGGGTTGAGCCTTGCCGCATAAGGATGGTTGATCAAACTTTCTGGAATTGGGTAGTTATGAGAGCCCAAAACTACTTCACTCATAAACCACATTTTCTTGAACTTGTTGTATTTAAATTGAATCTTAAAGGGCAACCTCTCTTCTTTGTATGATGAACTCCCTTCTTCCTCGCGGTCTTTGGTTTATACTCAAAATCATTTTTTTGATGACTCCTGTGCTTCCCAGTATAATCGTAAACCATTTGAAAGGAGGTGGGTCTTACTTGATTGTTTTGGACTATAATGCACATCTTTTTTAACCCTTGTTCTCGAGCCCACTTCTTCGCTTCTTCTTTATCTTGCCATTCAAAGTTTTTGGCATAGTGATCACTTGTATCTCCACTCAATACGCTAATAGTTGTGGGTTGATCTTCCATTCGTTCAGGTATGGGCTCGATCTAAGAAAAATAAAATATAGACGTAAGAAAACAGGAAAAATCATCTTAATACCCTACATACGGCTGAGTCAAAATATCCAAAACCTAATCGTAATGCCACTTTTACGGCTAGATATAATACTAAACCTAACCGTAAACGACTCTGGGTTTCCATTATGGTTACTATTCCTCGCTGTAAACTAATTTGTTTCATTTATATGGTCAGATTTATTACAATGGCTAACTGTATGTAAACTTGAGTTGAGGTTACGTCCATCTAATCCAGTCGTAGTGGATAACATTAATAACATTTAATATGCCCAAGCGCCTATGGCTAGATTCTCGTGAAAAGGACCTGCCGTAGAGTATTTTACGGCTAGGAGTTCTTGTTTTTCACGCCGTATTTCTAAGTTTACGACTGGGAGTTCTTAATATTTAAACCGTAGATAATTTATAGGCTGGGAAACCATGATTTCCCAGCCGTAAACAACCTACGTCTGGGATTTAGGGGTTTTCTGGCAAAAAAACTAGTTTCTACGCACTTTAAACAATTATATGTAACAAAATTCGTATTGGAGTTAAGTTAGAGGTATACCTAACTATTTTGATAATTTGTTTCCCACATTCTTGGCTTGGACCTTCAAAATCGTAGTAAGGTTCACATTGTTGAGTTTGGATTAAAAACTCTTGATTATCTAGAAAATCAGCCATGGTGGGATCATTTTTTTATTGTATAGAAATCTTGTTTTATTTAGAAAAAGAGGATTCACCTACTCATAATTCTTGTTAAAATCACTCATTAGGGTTTTGAAAATCAAAATTTTTAGGTTTTCAACAAAAAAAAATCTTTTTTTTTCTACTTCTTCTTCTCCTTCCAAAATAAAACTCTTTATGTTTTGATTTACGAGATCCGGCAGTATGGTAGAAAGATATCAATTTTTTTCTACCATACTTTTTATTATTGTATTGTATCAAGTTGTACTGGTACTGTATAAAGAGGTATATACTTCATCTAGATTAATCTACAATATTAACTATAAACTAATTCGTTAATTAATCAACCAACTAACTGTTGATTAGTTACACTAATTCACTTTATTAACACTAATTAATCTAGGACAGTCTAAGCATTATTAAAAATAGTAGGATAAGGGGTATTTAAGTTGGATACAGGATGACCCTATTTTGTCATCTTGTAAGTCCTCAAAAGCTTAGGGCTGCAACACCAATAACATGGTTCTTCTTTTAGGGTCTTGTTAACTTGTATCTCGGTATAAAGTGATTAAATAATTATTTTCTACATTGTGTTTAGAGATTTCTAAAGATATCTTAAATATCTATAAAATACAACAACAAAAAAATTTATCAACAAAAGTTATATTCCTATGAACTATGATGTCTCTTGATGTAGTTGAGTTCATTCTTAGTTCTCAAACACAAAAATAATAAAACTTCATATCAATCAACATATTTGGTCAGAAGCTGTTTAGAAATATTGATGCAATATTTTTTTTGAAACATGTGTGGCTTTCAATGATCAAACAAAACGTAATGTGTAAATAATAATTATAGTAAAATCTAAAACACGAATGAATCAAACAAATATTTCTTCTGCGGCCCCTCGTCTAAATTTGGATCTCGCAATTGGACATAGCTGATCTTCCTTTATGGGCCATGGGAAAAGGCCTGGTTACATAGCAATAAGGGGTGTTGCAGGCTCCCGCACTCCACTCGTGAGTAGCTCATCTTCTGCAATGGGCAATGAGCGAAGGATGTCAACTTCAAAATCAATTAGGGGTGATGCAGGTTTCCGTCCTCCATTCGGACGTAGCTCATCATCTGTTATGCGTAGTGCGCAAAGGATGTCTGCTCTGGAAGCAATGATGAGTGCTGCCGGTTGATAGTTGCATAATTTACATAATTTGAATATCAATTGTCTATGATTTTCTTAGTTATTTCTCTTGTATTTTGTGTATATTACGTTCGTTTTGAGTTTTATAGGTACTTTGGAGTCACATAAGCAAAAAAAAAGGATTGAGAGCCTATGACATTGTTCGGAGTCATTGGGCGTTGATGGGTGCAAAGCTAGCAAGAACACAAGTCTTAATTGTGTTGAAAATAAGAAATTACTAGGGGCAGCCATATTTCTAAAGGGAATTGAAATTACTAAGGGGTGCCCCTTATCTAACTGCTCGGTATCAAAACCGCCTTACTAAACCTATAATATAAACTTAGGTCGAATTCATCCATTCTTTTCTTCAGTAGATGCATCTAGTCCTTTACGCCGGCGGACCATGGCTCAGGTAGGTTCGATGGGTTGAGTTCGAAGATATGGGTCGCTGGTGAGAGTTGAAGAATATGGGAGAACAAGTTGCTGTTGATTTTGATTGTAGAACCCAGTTGAAGGAAGAAGCAAGAATTGTTGCCTGAAAGAAAGAAGAACAGATCGAGAGAGGTTTAGTTAAGAACTGATTTCGCTGTGGATGTTGAGATGAGCTCGAGGAAGAAATGGAGAGATGGGTCGATTTTTGTAGCCGTGATGGTGAATGGGTTGTGGCCATGAAATTTTTAATCGAGAAGAAAGAATATGCTTGATCTGCCAGGAATGTTCAAAACATTGCAGAAATACATAACGATGAGAAGATGGGTTTCAAAATAGGTAGAAATTGGTTGGCGGAGATTAGGGCTGTCAACGGACAAAAATCCGTCGGATTTTAACAAATCCGATAAGGTTAAGGTTAAGGGTTATCGGAATTCCGAAATCCGATAAAATCCGACGGATTCTAAAAAACCCAATCCGATAAGGTTAAGGTTAACTTATCGGAAATTCGGATTTTTCCGATAAAATCCGAATTCTGGGTTAAAAAAAACAACAAAAAAACAAAGTTAAAATGACTTCTTCTGACTTCATACACATTCAAAATGTTATAAAACAGAGTTCAGTTCAGTCTCTCAGTCTCACACATGAAAAGAAAATACAAAGACAACCCATAAAAAGTCACAAACAAATAACATGCAACAAAAGAAATAAAGGCAATGGCAGACTGCTAGTGCTCTTGCTTGGCTGCTTGCATGTTGTTGCATCAACTTCAGTCTTCAATTTCCATATCTGCATTAGTACACAAATATTCAAAATCAATCAGAAATCAGAAGAACAACATAACAGGTAAAAAACCAAAGCAGCTGCTTTCATGCCATACAATACAATCAAAAATCACTGACTAAAGTTGGTTTGTAAAAAAATTGTTGCTGTTGGAGAACACCTTCACAAATAACACAAGTATAAAATAACAAAAATAATATCAGGATACCCAATTTGATAACCTTTTTCACCGCAATGCTCGTGAAATGACTCCTAATATTTACCTATTTGAAGACATCTTCATTGTCCCAACACAGAAACATACTCACCCATTTCACCAAATTATGTCAGAACCTATATGTCAACCTTACTCTACAGAGTTATAATGGATTTCTCCTTAACACACCTGATTATACCCATACTATTAAAAATATAATATACAAAAATAGATCACTTGCCTTATAACGAAGTAAAACACCAGACACAAAAATAAAATGTCAAAAGAACACATCCTGTTGGTAAAATTTCAGAGCACTATTTGGAAAAATTTATACACAAACCCTAAATCATACACACAAATCACATAAAAATGAGCATTGTTGGTCAAAATTCTGATTCTGAATCTGATGAT
Organism: Papaver californicum; assembly: GCA_023531435.1. Taxonomy (NCBI): domain Eukaryota; kingdom Viridiplantae; phylum Streptophyta; class Magnoliopsida; order Ranunculales; family Papaveraceae; genus Papaver; species Papaver californicum. The sequence goes on along the minus strand of JAJJMC010007171.1, from coordinate 1,167,383 downwards.
ATATCCTGCAACATCAAGTATGGGAAAAACAAAGAGGTGGAAATAAGATAAACATGTCAGTTGGGTGATACTCATGGCCACACAGCTAATGATTCTGCATTCTGATCTTGAACTATAGCAATTTTTGTATCCATTCCTCTGTTTTATTGTTCACTACTCAAAATTATAGAAATTTAATTAGATCTGTTGATATTTGACCATTGTTACTGCTGACATGTTGTTAATGGCGTTAACAGAACCTTCTCTCTTTACTAATGATCCTGTTCCTACTAGAATTCTGAATACGTTTTTGAGCACAAGAAGTCATCTCTAAACCAAACTCTATGATCCTAATCCTAGCAGAACTAGTATTCTGAATCCGTTTTAGATGATAATTCATCCCCGAACCAAGCTCCTTTCCAACACTACTAATGTCTTAGAGGTGACTACTTCTGATTACAAATCATGTGATGCAACATCCCCACTCGCCACCTACAACACTGGTTACGACACAGTTCCACTAACAAAAGAAGGTCACCAGTGGCAATCCTGTTGACTGTAGCAATGGCCTCAAGGTTGATATTCTGGCTTCAAATTCATCATATCTTAGGTTTTGGCGGTCTGGCCCAACCTATGGAGCCAATGGCGAGTCTGGATGTACACAAGGTGCATGGAACCATGTTTTGATGTAATAAGGATGTTATACAGTTCAAACCAGATTCAACGTTTCAAACCTAGTTGCAGTGGTACAATGAAGGTTAATATTTCAAAAAACAGTTATAATAATGGTTTTCCATATATCAAATGCAGAGATTATGGAGACTTTACATGGGTGGATGATTATCTATTCTCTAGCAATACAAAACATGTAACTTTACTCCAGATAATGTCTGTCATAGTATATCGCACAAAATGAATGTAAAGTAACAAAAACAAACAAGTAGACTGATAAAAGAAAACTGAAAATATAGTGGAGACAATCACGTAACAAAAAAGGTCATTTTCATATAAATTTGTATTTCAGATTCTCTACACATTGTAAAATGATTGTTTTGTTAGAATCAAAGACCTGATAAGACTGAAATTGAAAGATACTTACACTAAACCTGATAGTTAAACTACAACCAGTCTAAACCTAGTTGTTCACAGTGAATAACTAATATTTCCATCACAGCATTATGACCTAATGTTGCTAATACAACATCATTAAAAAAAATTGTTGCTACCCTAACAGTTCCACAATAAATTTATGTTGATAACCAAAAGCAAACGATATCAAACATGTCCAAAAATCAACAAATCATCACACCCAGATACTGAAACCTAAAAATCAACACACCCACAAATCGAAACCTAGAAAATCTTCACACTCAGGTACAAAAAACATCCCAAATCACGAAACAAAGAAGAAATAAATTACCTTGATCACAAGAATGAATAATATATCCCGAGTAGAAGGTGATTTCACAATAAACCTGGTTGAAGATTAGATGAAGGAAAAGATTAGATCAGTGGGGAGAGGGGGCAGTTTCTCTTCACTATCCCTAAACCTAATCGACTTGTATCTCTGACTCTCTGTGAAGACTGAAGAGAGACGAAAGAGGAAAGGACCGAAAGGTGGTGCAAATGTATTAGGGGTAGGAAATTACAAGTACACCCCTGGGTTATCGGATGTCGGACATTAACCTCCCGGATATTGCCTAATCCGGTTCCGTTAGGCTAAGGAGGTAAAATCCGATAGTAATTCCGATTCCGGAATCCGAAATCCGATAAATCGGATAAAATCCTATAAGATATTGGATTGTCGAAAACGGATTTCGGAATTCGGATGTATATTGACAGCCCTAGCGGAGATGTTCTTGCTGTGCAGTTTCTAAACATTCACATTCAATATTCAAGTCATTCGTTAACCCAAGACCATAAACCATACGGACTGCTCATCGACCCACCTGGATTATCAATTCCACCAGTAACAACAACTGCCATCTTTGATTATTCCATTCTTTACTTCGTGTCTTCTTAACCCTGTTTTCGAGTTTCTCTGACTATTTTCCGGCAACAGACCAACATCAATTCAAACTGACTTCTCCGACCACTCACTTCCATCTTCACCTGTTGCAGCCAAAACTCAAAAACCAATTCATGTGTCTGAAGTTGCTACGCTAAATAAATTATCTTTCTACTCATAAGTATTTGTTTTCTTCGCTTTGTATTATGTTAATTTCTAGTGGACCAAAGAGGGAGAGAAAAAAACAAGTCATTGCTCACTAATTAATCAGTAAGTTTTTTTTTCTTCATTGTAAGATAAGATGATTATGTACGTCATCTTCAATATTATTAAAACCAAAGCAAAAATATAAACAAAATTGAATGGGTAATAAAGACGCCAGTAGACCCACCACTGTTTAAAGGAATGAGTTATGGAAGATTAAAATGAGATAAACATAATTTGATTCTACATATGAGGGTAATTGTGGAAATATGTTTCTTATTAATATAAAAAAATTGTGATTAACATCCTAATACATAATTTCAAAACCTTATGATAAAAGTGGATCATTAATTGTTCCTCATCTTGCATACGGGTATACAAGATAAGAATACCCTTTTTTTAAAAGAGAAAATCAACATTAACTTGACTTACAACTTTAATAAAAATTTAGTGATTATACAAATAATTAGTGTTTACACCTAAAACTGTTTAAAATAGTGCAAGGATATGTTGGTTTTCTCAAACAAACAACATGCCATATTCGTCCTCTTGTAAATATTTATTAATATCTAATAAAAAATATTTCAACATTTTATTTTATTTTATTTTATATTGTGTTTTTAACACATGAAATACATTTTTAAAATTAAGTTAATATTAATACACATAACAAATATGTTAATATAATATAAATACACTGTCAAGTTTTGTTTTACTATAGTTTTTGTAATACTTATATATTAACAGATATACTATTAGCTAGAACCAGGGGATCATGTAATATTTTATCCATAATTAGAGATAACAATCAGTTTTTACTGTGAAATCAGATCTACTAGTCTAGTTGGACACTAGTCCTTCAAACCTCAGTGAAATTTATCGTGGGATAACAACAACTTCACAAAACTCAGGCTCGATGTAGGATTCTGGTACCAGCAGTTAAACTCATATACCGTGTTCTTCTCATCCATTAGAATATTGACATCTCTTAAATCCCCATGGATTACATTCTCTTCATGCATGTAAATCATTCCTTCACATACATCAATTGCAACTTTTAGCAAAAATTGGAGTTTAAAGACGTCCATGTGTTCGTGTAGAAAATCAGACACAATTTCCTAACACAAAAATTATGGATACTAACGAACAACACAAAAGACAAATAATGACAATAAACGAAAACGAGATAATACATTCAATATCTAATATCTATATTAAGATATTATTTAGTAACTGAATTTGAAGAGTTATTTGCCTGTGATAATGCACAAGTCAGGAATCTTAGTGCATGTTTCAATGAATTGGACAAGGTTCTTGTGCCGAAGCTTCTTAAAACATATTTAACAATTCGGTCTAATTTTGTCAAACATATTTAACACTTTAAACTGAAAGTTTTTGACACGAAAAATAAAAGGGATTTCACAAACCTCATAGTACACACCTCACGCGCAAACTCTTGTTGCGTATCACATCTAACTACCCTCAGAAAAAGTGTATGTACAAAATAGTTATTGTACATGTGGCATCATTGGTCGTAACTCGTAAAAATGAGATGAAGAAGATGATGGTAGCCTGAAGAGAAGTTGTCGGTGCTATTAACATATGGGATCTATCCCAAGAGAAATATCGCATGTGTCATTAGTAATTTTGTGCTTTCACAACTTTTACTTGCTTCAAATGCTCATAACTTCTTCATACGACGTCAGAGTGACCTCATTCTTTCGCGTTGGCTTCGTACTTTCGTCATCTTCAAGATGATAAGAAATCCTGGATTTGAGCAAGTTTTACTTCCTTTTGGATGATTCACCTAATGAAAGGTATAAAATAGAGAAGTAACAATATTACAAGGTAATTCAATTTTTTTTAGCAAATAAGTGTAAGAAAATGATACTTAAAATATGTACATTATGCACTTATCAAATTCTCCCACACTTGCCTTTTGTTAGTCCTCGAGCAAACTACAAATACTAAACTAACCTAACTCATTATCATAGGAATCACGGTTACACTTATCATGTGCAACAAGCCTTTAAACCCCTAGGTCCCTAGTAGACGAGTTATAATCTCGTGAGGGTTTATAAGAGGTATACCCATAAAACCTATACTCAATTTCCAAATACTCCAAAGCACATGTATCCAAAGAGCTAAGAAGACATAAAGTTTCTGCATACTAACAATAAGAAGTTAGAAGTATCAAAGAACGTTGTTCTCATGCTTAATCACCGAGTAGGAGAAACCAATGCCATCATAAAAGAATCCAGCCTCGAGAACGATCAAATAAGCATTTCGCCTTAACTTATGCCTCACTATAGGATTTTATGATATTGGCACTCGTAAGATGATAAAAATAGGTCTCACATGTGTGTAAGCAGGAATGGAGATAGAATACTTGCACACGTTGAATGATGACGATGATTTTTTTAATATATTTATGATGATCTATAAGAAAAGAAATCAACCACTATGTGAGGATGAGAATGCTCACTCGCCTTCTCATCCAATCTACGCTCTCCAGCATCCAATAGAAACAACTTCGTCTTCGGATTAAACTGTTGGTGATGAACTCTTGAACTTCGTAGAACTTTGACAATTTATAACTCTTTTCCTCAAATTATTATTGCTTGAAACTTATTTACATATTCTTTCTTCTCCACGACCTTATTGAATGAATACAAAAATAATATACAATAAAGCAATATAAAAACACTTTTTTTAATATATATCTTCTATTTTTATTAGTAATAATAATATACTAATGATGAAATACAAACTACGCATAAATGAAACTAATATGGTTGTGGGAGAAGGAATTTACCACTTGATTCTTCACAACTTATATTGTCTCGGTGTCATAAAATTTACAAATATTCACTTCTTTTGATTTTATTTGCTCTTGTACTTAGTCTTCACTTGGATATAGAATTTTGCTCCATGTATTGTTACTCTGCTTGTTGATGATGATGTTTATATGGACCTGTTGTTGTCAAGAGAGGGAGAATTGTGCCAACTGCAAATCAAACTACAAGATGAAGTTAGTTCGTAATTATGATGTCACCCTCATGATTCATAGAATTATCACTTAGGAGATCACAAAGTGTTTAAGGGGTGCGAGGTTGAGTAGCTCATTATTCTACCCGAAGTTTGGGCATATGAAAAACTCTAAACAATTTTTTTTTTTGTAAGCTTTGGTTCCTCAGTCTTATTTTTTAAGGGTAGTCCCCACTAATGATTGATCAACTTCTCTAATATTGTTTTCTTTCAAGCACCTAGTTTGGCACCGGCATGGTTAAGTCCACTAATTACTCTCAAAAACTAAGAAACCTGAATGTCGTTTTCTAGTACTTCTAAGTTCAGTTGTTTCGGTGAGAACTTTGTATGCAAACTTAGCTATAAGTATACTAAGTGACTCTAAAATCTCTAGAATTTGGAGGTTTTCACGCAAATATGTACAAAAAAGTTTAAAAATTATGTCTACAAAAGTAAATACTAAAAATTATATATGCTTAGTCACTCCCCTACACTTAAACTTTACATTATCCTTAATGTAAATTGATTCCTCCAATGTAAAATCAATATGGGAAATTCCTACTAATGATATGAAAAACTAAGAAGATTAAAAATTAAAAGATAAAAATAGAAATACAAAACCGATGGGTTGCCTGGTCAGCGCTTAGTTCAACGTCATCATCCCGACTTTAGACTTCTAGCTACTCCGTAGCTTGTGTCCAACACGTTAGCATGAAAAATCGATTGAGCACTACTTGGGCATCACATTGCTTCAAAGATACTAAAACTTATGACATCTCCATCGAATCCATAGTTAGGGTGCCGTCGTGGACATCAATCTTCGTTCTAGAAGTGCTCAAAAATGGTTTACCCAACAATAAAGGTGTAGACAAGGATGAATTATCATCACTCATATTTAGAACATAGAAGTCCATCAGAAATATTAGTCTGTTTTACCTGCACCAAAACATTCTCAACAACCCCTTTCGGGTAAACATTAGATCTATTGGCAAGTTGAATAACAAACTATCATTGGGGTTGCAGTGGATTAAAATGTCCCAAATATGGATAGGGGGGACTCAATATCCATATCAAATGTCCAAATTACCCTCCCACAATAACTACCCTAAATCTAATAGAAAAACTAAAGAAAACCTAAATCTAATTAATATTTTCATTTCCTCTCCTCCTCCTGTTTTCCCTAGTCTCTTCCTTTTTTTTCCATTTTCGCTCTTCACATGACGATGAATCATCGATTCTAAAAATTACTCATCGATGATTAAACTCTTTCTATAAAACAAGATGAGGTCGAAACAAGTGACCAACAGTAGTAATCTAAGAACCCGAAGACAACCAACGGAAGAAAAATCAGGGGGTTCAAGTTCTGCTGAAGAAACCGAAGAGATACAATAACAATCGAGTAACGAAGAAGAAGAGCAAACTCCTGCTAATCCTCCAGCAATGACTCGTATAAGGTAGGAATCGAAGAACCACCATTTTTCTATCAATTTGATTGCATAATTATGTTACATTTGATAAAATTAGGGTTCATTTCCTAGCCGTAAATACATGATACGGTTAGGAAATGATGAACTCCCAACCGTAGAAGAGTATTGTTTCCACCTATAGTTGGGAGATTATGAACTCCCAACCGTAAGTTAATTGTTTGTTTGTTTATACGGTTAGAAACTAAAAAATTCTTAACCGTAAATAAATTAGGTTACGCCTAATTTGAAATTTAAAAACCCACCCGTAGATATTGTTTTCTATCCGTAAGTAACTATGAGTTTACAGTGTTTTTATTATTTACAGCTAGGTCGATGCTATGAAAAGACAACCACAAGAATCTTTGACTTAACCGTAGAAACATGTTTCCCAACCATAGACTGATTTTCCCAGCCATAAGCGAACCTGATTTTTCTATTTTGAAATCATTTTTTTGTTCAATTTTTGAACTTTGTTTTCTTATTATATGTATTGAACATGCCTTCTTAATTTGTTTTAGTTCTCGAAAGGGTAAAAAAGAGACGAGCGCAAGAAGTAAGACTAAGAAATAACCGACTCCAACCCCTCGTCACAAGAAAACTTTGGGTTAAAAGGAAGACAAGTGCACTTGTTATTAATGAACCAAGTGAAGAAATAACTGAACGTCTACTTGTGCTTTCTCAACAACAACAACATGACAATGCAGAAGAAAATATGGCCGAAACAAGTGTTCATCCATTGGTTGGTCCCTCCGATGTAAAATTGAAAGGAAAAAAGAAGATGCATGTTCCTCTTACATCATCTTAAGTCATTAACGATATTGTTTTTTTTTTGCCCGATAAGGCGAATGGAAGACCTTGGGGTGAGTCAAGGGATAAAACCTTCGTATTATTTGGTTACCAACATTCATGGGCGGCAAGGGTCTGTGGGGATCAGGTAGTAATCTAATAAAATATAATCTAAAGATAAAACATAATTTATATGTTATTATTAATGTTTTTACCATTGTTTATGTAGGATCATATGACATCGGTCCCCAACTCAAATACCAGAGGGCGAGTTTTTGGCCCTTGGATGAAGAGACCGAAGCGGTAGTATCCTTAGTACGGGTTTCGGGGTTATAGCATGGAATATCCTCAACGTAGAAGAAATATGATGTTGTTAAAGTTTGTTCCTTTAGGGAGTGGTACTATCTCGAGAATAACTTTTCATATTTCAATTGACGAGGTGACTATCACTCCAGACGATATTCTCCAAATTACAGGCCTGTCTGTGGATGAAAATACAGTGTATGAGGGTTTTAACAACTCTCTTGCATTTGAAGATCTTTTTGAGTTGGCCAAAGAATGTCTTGGATGGGACAAGAGTGAAGACGAAGAAGAGTTTGAGATATGAGCCGTAGAAAAACCGAAGGGAGAAGGACTTAGGATAAGTCAAAAGGATGGTGAACTTTTAGCGACTAAAATTGCAAGAAAGACAAATTTGAGCAGACTGAGGGATAAGTTCGAGAATTCCAAGGGAGGGAGATGGATGCAACAAGGGTTAGACATACAACTACAATTTACTTGTTGTACGCACTTGGCACCATCATTTTTCCCGATCTTTCTAGTAACAGGGTGAAACACTTGCTATCTACAACTCTTACAACATCTCAGTCTTGATCCGGAGTTGAACAAGGTAGCAGAGTACTCGTGGGGCACTGTCACCCTTTATTTCTTACTTGAGAGTCTTGGTAAAGTTTTGAGGTGGAACACCACACAAATTGCGGGGAATGTTGGACTTCTCCAGGTAATTTTTGTGTTATATTTCCAAAGTTTATTCAAAGTTTATATTGATTCGTGTTTAATATAATTCTCTTTTCGCGCAGTCATGGGTTTACGACCATCTTCTTACCTTAAGGTCGTCAAAGGAGGATAAAAATTGGCGTTCCCCTACTCCTACATGAAGCAGATATCCCTTCTCATAAAATCAGCATAAGGACAAAGAGGTTAAGATGGTTGAAATGAGGGGTAAATTAGACACTTTGACAGCTGATGTGGTGTTTGATCCGTACCTCAAGCTCGATGACAACCCTCGTAGAACTCTCCGTCAAATTGGAATTGTTCAGAAAGTTGTTACCGATGAATACTTTAAAATGGACAGAACACACTCTAGCCTTTCAATTACTAATGTGAGATTGGGCCAGTCAAACAAATCCATTATAAATCAAATCTGGCAAGTCAGACTACCATTATATGTTAGGATTTCATTTGGTCGATCTCGCTAGAGTGTAAACCCCTGTTCCATGATATCAGTAACAATGTGGAAGTGGAACAAATTGCTTATTACTAGCTTGCAGAGTTATTAGGAGGAGTACTGCTTGCATTCTAGCACAATTTTTCTCCTCGATACCAAAACCATAAGGTTGAGTTTATAGTTTATACAATAAAATTTCGATACATTAATAGTACTCCCTCCGTCCCATTTTAGTCGTCTAAATTGGATTGTGCACACAAATTAAGGAAAAAATACAAATTAATTTTTTTTCCATATATACCCTCAATTAAGATATCATAATTTTTTTAATAAAACCTAGTTTTTAGTTGTAAAGTTTGTTAGCATTTAATAGTAATGTTTAGTAAATTGAAACTACACAACTTCCCAAGTTAGCGGTGGGGTTTAAGGTGGTGATAAGTCTGCAAACATGAGAAAAAAATATAAAACTTCAAGTAAAATGAGATATAAAAAAACCCTATTTAGATAATTAAAGTTAGACGAAAGCGGTACTAAAATCATTTATGTTTTTTATTATTTTAGCGAAATCATTAATTTATCACGTCAAAATTTTACTTAAGAAAGTTCAGTTGGACTAAATTTTTTTATTATTATTTTAACATAATTATCAATTTACTGCAGATTAATTTATCGAAAGAAATTCCATTGTATACGGTGGAAGTATCTACTGCCGTGCATTTACGTGTGCCATTGCTGCGAGACTATCAAATAAATATCTAACCAATTTCGCTCAACAATGAATAAATGAATTATGCTTCAAAATCTTTTTTTTCTTAAAATAAATGAAAAATGTCAATCGCAAAAGTATAAATGACACCGAGTAGCCATCAATTACATAAACACCCTTATCTTTCAACTTCCTATACAACTGAGTGAGGACATAATTGTCTTACACCTTAAATTATAAAAATTCGAGCCCCAATTCAGAGCAAAATCGAAATAATTTATGAGCCGAACTTAGGAATTTATCTATCTCTGTTCTTTTATTTAGGAATTTTTGAGAGATCAGCGGTAATGGGAGTTCCAGCTTTTTATAGATGGTTAGCAGAGAAGTATCCATTAGTAGTAGTAGATGTTAATGAAGAAGAAGCAGTTGAAATTGATGGCATTACAATACCAATTGATACTAGTAAACCTAACCCTAACAATATCGAATATGATAATTTATACCTTGATATGAATGGCATTATTCATCCTTGTTTTCATCCAGAAGATCGGGTATGATTCATTATCTTTTCCTTCTCTTTATTTAATTGTTGATTTTATGTTGATTCTCTAGGAATTTTTAGTTGGTCGTGAAAAATGGCTGAAGTTCATGTTGTACAGTTGTTGGAACTCTTGGTAAGTGCCAAAAAAACAAAAACAATAGGAATGAGAAGCAAAGTAAAATGAAACTGAACTAGGCTTCTTTTGGGGATGAAAATATTTAGGTCACGATTAAAATGGAAATGTATACGAAGGATTAGATGGTTGGCCTGCATACTAGAATTGTGCGGTACCATTTTCTGTTAATAGTTATACTCTTGAATGAAGTGTTTGTTTTGAACTGTGTTATAGCTGCGCATACAGGTAACGAGCTATGTAGCATAGTGGTTATACCTTATATACCAAACACCGTAGACATACAGGTAGCACTAGCACCATATACGAGTTGGGAAGATTTCTTGATGAGACTAATTTGTTCACCTGCAAATTAATGTCAGAATATATTACCATTTTACTGATATAAGGAAAAGTCCTTAGAATAAGATGTTTAGTATATGTCAGCTTTAAAAGTTTAGGATTTCTTCTATACGAGGAAGTCCTTCTCACCACTAGTAGCATTAGGTTCATCTCCAAGGGATTCCAGTAGGCTCCTAGTTAATTTCTGGTTGTGAATATGTGACATTTGCTATAGGTAGATATAGGGCATGAAGTGTTCACACAAAAGACATGTCTGAGTCGTTTCATTTTTCTATATTCAGCCTGCTCCAACAACTTTTGAGGAGGTCTTTCAGTGCATGTTTGATTACATTGACAGGCTTTTTGTGATGGTTCGGCCACGGAAGCTTCTTTACATGGCTATTGGTGAGCGTCAAAACTGATGACTTCTTACGCACTCCCGTGCAATAACTGATGTGTGTACTACATTTTTTTGTTACACATTTCTTGGAAATATGCAGATGGTGTTGCTCCGAGAGCTAAAATGAACCAGCAACGCTCTAGGCGTTTCAGATCAGCTAAAGATGCAGCTGAAGCAGTACGAGCTCTTGTATCCTGTTTTGGTTTGTCATTTCTGTACAACTATATCAGTGTCACATGCATTTTAACCTTCACATTTTCCCTTTCATAGGCTGCAGAAGAAGAACGCCTGCGGAAGGAATTTGAAAAGGAAGGCAGAATGCTTCCTCCTAAACAGGAGTCTCAAGTATTTGACTCGAATGTCATCACTCCTGGAACCGAATTCATGGCTGTATTGTCAATTGCGCTGCAGTATTATGTTCATCTTCGACTGAACAATGATCCTGGTTGGAGGTCCATTAAGGTATAATCAATGTTCCTTCTCCATATATGTTACTATTTGTTTACAGTTTCCCACTTTTATTGCTTAGATATTTACATTCTCGCTGCTGGTGCTTGTGTCTGTCAATAAATTCTAGCCTTTGCTTATCCTTTTTTTGCGAAGGTTATCCTTTCTGATGCAAATGTTCCTGGTGAAGGGGAACACAAAATAATGTCATACATCCGTCTCCAAAGAAATCTTCCTGGCTATGATGCTAATACACGTCATTGCTTGTATGGTTTGGTATGTGTTTTATCTTTTGTGTTTATTTGTGGATATGATTCTCAGTTCCAGAATAGAGGCGTGATCTTTCTTAGTTTAGTATCTTATTTTCTTACTATCACCTGCCATTTTCTTTTCCCTAAAGGATGCAGATTTAATCATGTTGGCTTTGGCTACTCATGAAGTACATTTTTCTATACTTAGAGAGGTCAGTGTTGTTCTGCTCTTTTCAAAAGGCGTTGCTCTTACAATTCAATATTAATGCATTATTGGTCACGGGAATTATTTTTTCTGTCAAACAAAATAGAATATTTATTGAAACTTGGAAAAGTGCTTTTTCTAAAATTCCATGTTTTGTTAAGTTACCAGTTGGACGGCCTTTCTGCATATAAGATGGATATATCAGTTCTTGATCTTTCTAGTTTAGTTTTCTTTTCTTTCCCTCTATGTCCGCTGTTAATAACTGTAGTTTTAGGTGGCACTTTCAGGTTGTTTTCACTGCACAACAAGATAAATGCTTCCTGTGCGGTCAGATGGGTCATCTAGCGGCAGATTGCGAAGGGAAGGTAAAGAGGAAATCTGGTGAGTTTGACGAGAAAGGTGAAGTTGCAGCTGTTGCTAAAAAGCCTTACCAGGTTATTTTCTATTCCTGCCTGACCCAGAAATCCTTATAGGATGGTAAATGCATGTATAACTTTCTTTTAATATATATTTCCGGTACTTGATTTACAAGCTTGTACGTCTTCGACAGTTTCTCAACATATGGATTCTCAGAGAGTACTTGGAATTGGAAATGAGAATGATGAAACCTCCAGTTGAGATTGATTTTGAATGCATTGTGGACGATTTCGTCTTCCTTTGCTTCTTTGTTGGCAATGATTTTCTGCCTCATATGCCAACTCTGGAAATTCGCGAGGTCCGTAATCTGCTTTTCTGATAATGCGTCTTTATGAGTTTTGCTATCTCCGGAACAACTCGAGAATCTCATTGTCTAATTTTAGTCACTACAAGTTGTGTGTTAGCTGATGTTGCAATATCTTTAGTTTCTGTTTAAAACTCATAACAATGTTGCACATAAGAGTATTATAATTAATTTTCTCTCAATTGGTACATAGGGTGCCATCAACTTGCTGATTGCTGTATACAAAAAGGAATTTGAGTCAATGGGGGGATACTTGACAGATGGATGCAAGGTATTTTGTTGTGATTGTATTCATCCTAGTTGGGTTTTGCCTAATTCTTCTCGTTCTATTTAGTTTCTGTATTATTGAAAAAGATTTTAATAAGAATTTGATTTCAATACATCATCTGATTCCATAGCGGGACTGATACCTATTATGGGGCATGCTTTCTCTTTTTGTGTGTAGCCGAATCTTATCAGGGTCGAGCACTTCATTCAAGCTGTCGGATCCTACGAAGATGAGATTTTCCAGAAAAGAGCGCGATTGCATCAGGTTAATTAGATCAACCTTAACAAAAATCGTATATATTCCTATTCCTGAAACTTATTGACCTCATGCGAAAGGCTGTTAATAGGTATTAGTCATAAATGGAGATTGTTGATAAGTTTTGTCCATAATCACGCCTAATAAAAGATTCAGCCGTGTCAATACGTATTTATACGGACACGCGTATTAATACTCCAATACTTCTCCAATACTTCAAGATACAACTCAGTTAGAAAACTTTGACTAAATTATTAGATATCAACAGCTGTCAAGATAAACTCAATACCTTAATATTAGGAAACTTAGATATTTACTAGATTCTATGAGAAGTTTTAACTCTAGTAACAAAATATTAGTTCCAAATCTGTCCACTGATCTTGCTCTAGACTTTTTCCCTTTTTATCCCGACTTCTTCTCTCCAGTGAAGTCTATGTAATGCCTTTTGGATTAATCATACATATTATACACATATATCTTGCAAATTCACTACCTTATATAGTTATATATCTATGTTAAACTACTAAATCCAATGATATTTATATTGTGTGTGCCGTGTCTATGTATCTTAGTTTTTTAAGTTGTCGTGTCGAAGTAGCGTATTGGATACAAGACACCGACACCGTGTCCGTGTCGTTGTAACACAGATTATAAGCATATGTTGAAGTTTGAAAGTTGTCCAAGGTGAATATTTAAGTAGAAAGTACATGGCACTCATAAACGAAGACTGATTGGAACTTGCTTTCTAGTTTGACCATTCTACTAACTTGTTTGTTGCTAGAGGAATTTGTCTTTGAAGTTTGGCTGAATACTTCCCTTTTCATGTTCAACTGGTGAAACATTATTTTTTTTTGAGTTTGGGAAACATAGTTGATAAATGTTTTTCATGTTGGTACATATTTGTTCCGAAAGTCTTCGTTATTTAGTGATTGTGTTTAAGTTATCATTGTTTAATGCAGTTAGGTAGTTACTCCTAACCCTGGAATTCTGCTTTTTTGTCTCAGCGTCAGGCTGATAGAATCAAACGTGAAAAGGCACAGGCAAGAAGAGGCGACGATGCAGAACCTAAGTTTAAACCTGAATCTCTAGTCCCTGTTGCCTGTTATCATGGTTCTCGCCTGGCTTCTGCCGCTGCACCTTCTCCATTTCAAAAGGCAGGATCTAATTTCATATCAGCGAAATCCACATCTTTTACAAAAGAAAGTGAGATTGGGAAAGCAACAACAAGTTTCTCAGTTTTGGACATTAAAAGCCACCAGCACTCTGAAACATCTAATGCAAGTGAATTTCATTTGAGAGCTCCAAAAGTTCCCCGTATTTCTGCAGGGGCGACAATTGGTGCTGCTATTGTTGAGGCTGAGAACAGTCTTGAGACAGAAGTATGTGGTATTTTGTAGTTCAAAATTACTATAGCTACTGACTGAGGCCTTTCCAACAATTTTATTGCCTTTTTCGAAGAGGTTCATCTAGCAGAGAGAATCTATGTGTTTGTTATATAACTTTGGTGGTGACAAACTAACTAGATGTATTTTTTTTTGTCTTTATTTTTGTTAGATAAGTGAAAACAAAGACGAATTGAAAACAAAGCTAAAGGAGGTACTTCGTGAGAAGTCGGACCTTTTTAACTCTGACAAACAGGAGGAAGATAAGGTAAAATTTCTTTTTCATGTGGTTAAATTGATTTGGGCTTACATGTCTCCTCCATATTCCGGTGAATGGGTGCTAATTTAGGCAACATTTTGTGTTTACATCTAAGCTGCATTCTGATTTCATGTTATTAGGTAAAGCTGGGAGAATCAGGGTGGAAAGAAAGGTACTATAAAGAGAAGTTTTCTGCAAAAACTCTAGATGAAATCGAAACTATACGAAAGGATGTTGTAAGTTGTATTTCTAAAGCCCACTCTTTTTTTGGTCTCCCTTTCCTTTTCCTTTTCTTTATATGCCACTATTACGGATTTACGGTTCATATTTCCTCCTGCTTAGAAATGATGTTCCAAAAATTTAATTATCTCTGTGGCTTGGTGAAGACTTAAACAGAGACGGCTTACTTTGCAGATATAGTTGTTTAATGAAACCCTATTGTCCCTCTGAATACTTACTTAGTTAATGTGTAGACTGAGATGTCGTGCAATTGGCCGAGGTTGCAGCTGTAGAATGGCCATGAACATTTAGCCTTTAACTATGTTACTCCTTTGTGGTGATGTTACAGAGCATTTAGTGATTTTAACTAAGCATGAAAATGAGCATTTTGGGAAACCTTTGTGGTGATGTCACAAGCATTTAGTTATTCTAACTAAGCATGTAAATGAGCATTTTTGGATCATTATGGTAGTTTTCCTTTTATTCAAAGTCTTCCTTACAATCTTAATTTGAGCTTCTTTTCTCCTCATTTTTTCTTATCCTGAACAGAATTCTGTCAACATATGGTCAGCATTTGTTCAGTGATTCAAAAATTGTTGAAGCAGTTTGTTTTTCAGATTATTTGGCCTCTCGTATTTTTCCTTGTGAGATTTTGTCCTTAGTTGCTCAAGGGTTCTGGATTTTGAAGGTTTACAAAACTTCTTGTTTCCTTCATTAGGTTCTAAAATACACAGAAGGCCTGTGCTGGGTTATGCACTACTACTATGAGGGGGTTTGCTCTTGGGAGTGGTAAGTACGCTTGTAACTTGCCATTTTTGTCTTCTTTTTCTTGGGGGTATTTCCTCAGAATGTTTATAGTTGTCATTCGCATGTATATATTATTATGACGGGATACTGAGATGTGTCAACTGTTCTACTGAAGGGCATATTTGCTTTATAAATTCCTCCACTGAATTTTCTTAATATAATCTGTCTATTATGCAAGCAAAACTGTGTGTTGCATTCTTCTTGATTTTCAACTGCTGTTTGTTTCTTTGGTGTTTAATGTGGGCAAAATTGACTTCTTTTTGTACACAAAGACAGATGTACCGAGGATTATAAAGTTCACGAGTTGTCTTTTGTAGGATACACTACCATTACATTTGCTTATTATATACTGCCTCCGTTTCAGGAAAACAGTTACTATCATTTTTTTAAAATTGGTCTATTTTTAGGCTAAAATAAAAAAGTGATAGTAACACTTTTTCAGAAACGGAGGAAGTATATATATATATTTTTTTGATTTACTGATGTACCGAAGTAGGCTGTTGTAGAAGTGATTAGATTCCTTTACACTATTCGGTGCAATGCTCTGTGAGTTTATTTTTATCTTTTTCTTGTTTAGTTGCTCTATTTCATTGGGAGCAAAAGGTATATCAAACAAGCCTCAAATGCACAGTGCTACAAAAGCAAAATAAATTCCTTATATTAGTAATGAGTCATTTCAAAGAACATCTAAAACCTGGAACCCAAACATGAGGCATAAAAACCCCACAGGTTACAATAGTATACCTAATTATCCTTCTACATCTTTGTTTGCATTCCAGTTTGTTGGAGTCTGTTCTGCTCGTAACTCCGAGGTCCCACTGTTGGTCGCTAATCTAACATATTAACTCATTTTGAGGAATAATATGTAGTATTTATTGTATATCAGTCGGAAAATAAGTCTTGAGTTTCTAACTCAGGTCATTAGTATCCACTGTACTACAGTGGCATCGGCATGCTTATGTATATTTCTATATTAAAAATGTTGGCATTTCCTGATTCCAGGTTTTATCCATATCACTATGCGCCCTTTGCCTCCGATTTGAAGGATCTTGATCAGCTGTATATATGTTTCGAACTAGGTTCGCCATTCAAACCATTCAGTCAGCTATTGGCTGTGTTTCCAGCTGCAAGGTTGCATTCCTTCTTTTATCCTTTCACTTGTTTTCTTTTTCCAGTTTTAATATTAGTATTTTTTTATTTTTTTTGATGTTTTTTAATTCGTTGTTTTTTCTCTCTCTCTCTCTCGTAGTTCTCATGCGCTACCTAAGCATTATAGGAAATTGATGACCGATCCGACATCTCCTATTATTGATTTTTATCCTACAGGTATCCTTTTTGGTTTTCTGACACTTCCCCTGTGTAAGCCAATCCCTTAACTTTTTTTATCTGCATTAATCAGATTTTGAGGTGGACATGAATGGAAAGCGGTTTGCTTGGCAGGTCTGATTCTCTTCTCATTTGTTCTAAAGGCTGAGTTTTGTTTATGGATATATTAAATCTGTGGGCAGTAAACTTTGTATTTCCTGGTTAAATTTCTAACCCTTATTTACTTATTTACTTGAAGGGTATTGCAAAATTACCTTTTATCGATCAAGATCGCCTGCTTGCTGAGATTGAAAAAGTGGAACATACATTAACGGTAGCTTACGCAGTCATGCTATCATCTTTTATGGAAAGTTTTTATATTATAGTGAAAGATAAAGATAACACATTTTTTGCTTCGGATAAGTAATTGTATACTACGATTTGCTGTAGGAAGAAGAAGTGCGTAGAAACAGTGTAATGGTTGATATGATTTTTGTGATGCTATCACACCCTCTCTCTCCGTATGTATTTTCTCTGAGCGACCGCTGTAAGCAGTTGTCTGACAAAGAACGTATTGAATCCAAAGAAATAATTGACCCGAAGGCTAGGTCTGTATTAAAAGGGTTTAACTATAGAAGCTTGTCCATATACACATTAGCTGTTATATTCTTATAGGTGTTTTTCCTCACATTTGTCAATGTATGATATGAAATCAAATGGCTGGTGTAACTATCATTGGATGCATGCTGTTGCTGGTGTATCTTTTCATTACGATCTGTGTATCAATCAACCAATTAACGTGTACTTATATTTGTGTGTCTAATGCTACTCCCTTCTGCATAGACTAGCTAGTCAACATTTAAATTCCTTCCATGACAGTGTGGACAATCTCTATCAAAACAACATACTTTATGATGTATACTGGTGCTGCCATGTAGTTCCAGTATCAGAGAAACTGAGTTGTTGGCTTTGGTATTTTTTTTTGTTGACATCTGGATAGTTTGTTGATGCTAGTTATAGTTCTTGTTGTCCAATAATATTTTTTTGTTTTGCAGTAACGTACTGATTCTTTTCTCATTCATTTTTACAGTGGTGGAATGAATGGTTATCTATCCCTTTGTCGTGGAGATCCTTGCCCTACCATCTTTCGTGCTCCTACTGCAGGAATGGAAGATATTATGAACAATCAAGTGATGTAATTTTTTCATTTCCTTTTTGAGGGTAATTTCTTACATAAAGTTTTCAGTTATTCTTATTCATGATTATTCGTTGCTTCCTTCCAGATGTGCCATATACAGACTTCCAGATTCACACAAACACATAACTCGACCTCCAGCTGGGGTTATTTTTCCAAACAAGGTAACTGGCCCTTGGGTAACACTTGAGCTGATCTCTGTATTCATGGTAATCTTTTTAATTTTTTTTGTATCTGGACAAGGACATGGTAATGAAGTATTATATGGAAAACAAAAGTATAGTTCTGCCTAGTGGTATTGTGTTCCTATTTGAGACAAGAATCAAGGTTCCGTGAAATTGCTATTTAATACGAGGAGTTTCAATGCTACTTGTTTGCAGTACTTGCATACTTCCAAACATTTCTAATATTCAAGTTTTCCATATGAACCTTGATTTTGCTTGTTTGTCGAGCATGTACACCCATTTTAAGATAAAGAAGTCTGGCAATCTGGTTTTGCAGATTGTTTCATCTAAAGATTTGAAGCCACCTCCTGCTTTGTGGCATGAAGATAATGGGAGAAAACCATGGCATGATGATACTGGGAGGAAACCATGGAATGCCGATACTGGAAGGAAACCACTGCATGATGATAGGGGTAGGAAACAGTGGCACGGAGATAATGGGAGGAAATCATGGGAAAGTGGAAGGTACCGTACTATATTATTTCTAATACAATCATATCACATTATTCAATAGACACTCAAGCCAAGCTAAGAAAGTAACGTAGAACAATCTTTGTACCCCTTCTCCCGTTGCAATATGATCGGGATCCCGTTATTTGCTGGTGGTAAAAAAAAAGCAACAATGCAAATGGAGATTACCGATTCCTTTTCCTTCTATAGCTTCAACACATTTTAACCAATTCTTCTCTTTGATTTTATTAGGCAAAACCCACCTGGAACTGTTTCTGGTAGAGAACTTGGTGAAGCAGCACGACGTCTCGTTGTTAACAGCCTTCAGTTACCAAGGGAGGTACAGATGCATGCAGTTCCACCACCATATAATGGAACAGCTCATTACGCGAAAGGTAGGGGATATCATCATGGTCAAAGACATGTTAGACCAGTACCAGTACCATTACCATTACCAATACCAATAACACCAATCTACCCTTCTCGTACAATAACACCTACTGCTAATCAATCGGTCTGCGGATATGGGAACCCATATGCTTCTGTACCTGCCAACCTTGCATATGATCAAAACCGACAAAGGCCATCCTATCCTCCATATGAAGCAACAACCAACACGAGAGGACAGCATCATCCAAGGATGTATCATGGTGGTGGTTTCCAACAGTCGGCAGGCTCACCAATTCCAGATGCTAATATGCTTCAATATCCTCCAAGAAATGTACCCCCGGTACCAGTTGGGGTTCATGTTCCCCACCAAAGGGGTAGTGGATACTACAACCATGGGGCCACTCAACGACCTTATGGAGCTAGTGGTGATGGTCATCAACATCATAATCGTCAACCGCAGCAGCAGCAGCAACAGCAACAGCAACAGCAGCCAAGGGGACGCATGTGGGTTCCTGTAGCAAATCAAAGTAGTGTAGGCAGATGTTCTAGTCAACCTCAACAGTCATCAGGTAATAGATTTTCAGGTTCAGGTAGAGGTGCCAATAAAAGGCCACCGCCGCCCCACCGTGTGCAAGATAGCTAATTAATTTTTGTTATCCGTTCCATAGAGGGTCTTATAGATGCCATAAGATAGTGTGAAATCTTGTACATTATTAATGTTATTAACCTCGATCAGTTTTGAGGTTCAGTTTCTGAATCATTCTGATACTCGTATGTAGTGCATATCTCCACTGTTTGCTTCACTACTTAATAGCATTGTTGATATGCCTTGAATCATTTGTTTGCCGGAATACAACGGGGAG
>JAJJMC010007171.1:1065477-1147114 GCA_023531435.1 Papaver californicum | reverse complement strand
GAACCACGTTAAATCCCTGTGTTCTTTATTTGTTTATCGTTCTCGTTTGATCTCTCGTTATAACAAGCATCAATTGTGTAATACTATTGGCAGCTGATTAACTGTTCACTGGGGTCTAGTCGCTAGCAATCCATCCTGTTGATGATATGATGGTTTGGGTGGATGAAGTTGTGCAGGCGATGAATTGTTTGTTTACCTCTGCAGATATAGTTACAACGCATAAACCATTTTTGTCTCAACTAATTTCAACTGAGATATAACATCGGTCTTGTAAAACTACAGTTATCCAAGAACGACTGATTGAAGCGCACAGCGATAGCCCAGTAGTAGTCATCTGTTTTTACAAGGATAAATGGTAGATGAGTGGGTTACCACAACATGAAGCTTGCTGAATGAGCAATCTGGTGCCTCTTCTGAACCATTTGTGTACCTGAAAAGATGTAAACTATGTTGTGTAGTCTGCATCTCATTGCACATGGTACTACTATTGTAATCTGTGCAAGTGTAATCAAATTCCATCTCGAGATTTAGCAGCATAATAGCATGCCTAACTTAGTTCTCCACAAAGTCCATCTGAATCATCCCCCATGTACTGATAAGATTTCAAATACTGTACCTGGTTGCAATGTCCATGGTCCAACCGCTAGTTGTGGATAATTATGCATCTCAAGGTGGAAAGTTATAACACATGTACATTCCCGCATTGTAGGGGTGGAAACCTTGCATAAACAAACAAGGCAAAATTTTAAAAAATGCTACTCTTGTGTTTTGGAGAGTTGTCACATGGCACTGAGAAAAGCCAGTGAAGCTAGTGGTAGTGAAGGTAGCTGAAGAGGGCTGACTTTACAAGTGTCTGCTCCCTGCAGTCTATTTCCAGTCCTTTTGGATTCTCTCACTTTATGTCAGGCATGATGAACAAGATAAGGTTCCTTCACACATGGAGTTAAAGACTCAATAATTGAAGACACTAAAGTGTACTATCAGAGCTTAGGAGGATATTTCCATCTCCAACAACCAAATGTCAAGAAGAATTAAACTCAATATCCATCTCTCATTCATTGAATTCACTTGGGTACACGTGTGGTGTGATGATTGATGAAAAAAAGGACAAGTGAGAAATGAAATATTCCATGGTTCTGGAAAAATATTCCAAAGTTTGATCCATACTTTCAAAAGGATACAAAATTTTGAGGGTTGTTTTTAAGATTGAGATGGTTGAAATGTTTTTAGTTTGGTGGGTCTTAAGCCTAAGAACTTTATGCAAGTTTGAATGGAAAAACGAGACTATTTGATGTATTAATAATGAGAAGAGAAATATGGAGGATAAGTTCTTGAAAACTCTTTTTAGTTTTGATTTTTGTTTGATTTGGGTATTGGATAGGAGGATGTTGTTGCGAGGGGATGATGATGAGGAGGGTCCAATGTCCTTTTAACTTAAAAGAAGATGAAAGAAAGAAAGAGGAGGCTTTTTGCTGTCTCATCTTTATGAAAAATTGAAAGAACGAAAATTGCTATGTATCTCATCCGATTGTTTCTTTGGTGGGTTAGTGAGTCAAAAGATGATATAATTATTTCAAATATATAAAAGAAGGCATATAATTATAGTTGACGTCATTTCTGAAATAAAATGCCACCACTTTATAAAACAAGAATAAACAATGGAAAAGACCCTGTTGGCTTAATGGCCAGATATATATGTGTGAGTGTAACTCTTTTTCTCCAAGATGAGAAGTGCATGGAAGTGGTTGTATTAAGTTAAATCGATGTCTGAGTTTTCACACTATCCATCATAAAAAGTTTAAGGGAGAATATACATTTGCTAGATGAGAAAGTAGTAGTAGTTGTAGTTGGTTTAATTTTTTCTTAATTTCCTAGAAGAATCTCTCAAGTTCACGTACTATTCATACTTGATTCATATCTCATCATCTTCTAGTTCTAGCTAGCTAGTCACGTAGTGTACTTGGATGCCACACAAATATACATGTCTTAAATTATTTCCCATATCTCAGCCAGTTTGATGATGGGTAGTGTTTTGTAGCTTTTGCTATTGATAACGGTAACTACAAAATTGCTTGCGTACGTATAGCCCTTTGATGATCACAGACACTTTATTATGAACCTGGACTACTGAGTTACGGTTTAGCAGAAATTTGCCAAACCAACTGCACAAAGGTTTGGACTCCAAAACATTAATTTTTAATATCCCAGTTTTGTTGGGAGGTACATACCCAGAAAATTTGTGTAATTTGTGTTATCTCTTGATCAAGACTATTTGACCAATTTAAAATTTTCAGTCTCCCCATTAATAGAAAGTGATCTTCTGTAATGTAACTATCAAAATTACTTATCAAAAGAGAAAAAAGAAGATTTTTAACAAAATGACAGACTATTAACAACCAATATAATAAAATGTCAACGTTTTATTGAACTTTAATATAATGACTATGACGTTAGCAATTCCGTCAGGGCCCACCAAATTGGTAAAATCTCGTTTACTTAGTCAATATCTTGTATGACGAGATGATATTTTGATGGGCGCAATTGCAAAGCTACTATTTACGGAAGAAAGGAAGTTTTGATCTTCAACCGTCCACGCGTTGGATTAATCGACGGCTCAAGAGTAGTTTCACCAGATTGTGACACGTGTTGATCTTCCACCGTCCACGCGTTGGATTAAATTCACCAGATTGTTACACGTGTTTAACAATCCATCTGTGCCGTCTAAAAGAAAAAATAGGGTTTGAAGAGCTCATTTCGTTTTCCGCCTCCTCCTCCTCCTCTTCTTCCATTTTCTCTGCAAATCAAGCAGAATCACCAGCAACATCATCTTAAGCGTCTAAAAAAAACAATAGGGTTTGGGTTATTCATTTTTCCGCCTCCTTCTCTTTTCAATTTCTCTCTGCTTATTTCCGCCTCATTCCTTCTTCCATTTTTTCTGCAAATCAAACTCTGTCACCAACAACATCATCTTAAACGTCACCAAGGGTTTTGTGTTCATTTGATTTGATTACTACCCATACAAGTCTCTAACCGAGAACATGAAGAACAAAAAGGGGAAACAAAAAAAGTCGATTTCCAGGTAAGATCAAAGTTAACCCTAACCCTATTGTTTAATTTTAAGATTTGATGATTTCGTATGATTAGGTTTTTTTCTTCTTCTGAAATTAGTTTTTTTTTTTTTTTTTTTAAATTAGGGTTTCAATGTTCTATTTTTCTGAAATTAGGGTTTCAGTTTGTTGATTTCGAAACCCTATTGGAGGTTTAAATTGTTCTGTTTTTCTGAAGTTAGGTCTTTTTCTTTTGAAATCACTGTTTCAATTTTTTTGTTTTTCTAAAATTAGGGTTTTAATTTTAATTTTTTTTTGCATATAGATTTGTTAATTTGGGGTTTTCTGAAATTAAGTTTTTTTTTTTGTTTTTGGAAATTAGGGTTTTAATCTTCTTTTTTTTTGAAATTAGGTTTTTTATTTTTTTTGAAATCACTGTTTCAATTTAATTTTTGTCTGAAATTAGGGTTTTTTTGCATATAGATTTGTTGATTTCGTATGTTAGATGTTAAATTGTGCTTTTCTGAAATTATGTTTTTTTTTTGAAATCACTGTTTCCATTTTATGTTTTTCTGACGTTTGCTCAATTTATGTTGCAATGGCTATCTGTATTATCCATACAGAAACATCAGTGTGTATGTTGATGAACGTAGTTTGACTTTGCATTTCCCTCAGTGTTGATTAGTTCCATTAGGCATTATGGTGTGTAGAGGTGAAACCAAAGAAAACTGGACATTGTTTCTCAAACATTTGGAAGTAGGAATCTCAGCACATCATTGTGGCAGAGTGACATTCATATCAGACAGACAAAAGGGTTTGATGGAAGCTGTGGCCAAGGTGTTTCCTGGTTCACCCCACAAATATTGTTGGAGGTAATTGAACAATTTATTGGTGGATTTTTATATGTTATGAATACGTCTTAATAAGATTGGTTGACAATTGCAGGCATTTATATAAGAATTTCAAGAAGTATTATAAGTCCCCAAGCTTGTGCAGCTCCTTGTGGAATGCTGCCAAAGCTTACAAGATAAGGCATTTTCAGGTTTGTTCGCTTTCTTTATCTGTCTGATTATGTACAAACTGTGGTTTGGTAATATATGCTTAGTAATGCAGGAACATATGGATGTTATATACGAAGAAAATGTTAAAGCTGGTGATTATCTCATGAAAGAAGATTGTAAGAGTTGGTCTAGGGCTTATTTTGATCCCCTTAGTTGTTGTGAACATCTAAACAACAATTTTTCTGAGTCCTTTAATTCAATGATCTGTGAAATGAGAGAAAAACCTATAATTAATCTTGGCATGATGTATGGTCAGTTAGTGATGGGTTTTTACTATAAGAGAAGGCAAGAATATGCAAAGTGGGAAGATGGGGGGTCTGGTTCCTGCAGCTAAGAAGTTGATAAATAATATGCTTGATCTAGTTGGGAAGTTTCAGGTTGAAGGTAGTATGATTGGAAAGATTTATTTGGTTACCAATAAGGCCACCAACACCATCTTCACTGTGAATTGTGTAGAAAAACAGTGCACTTGTTTGCAGTGGCAGCTAAGGGGTTTCCCTTGTCAGCATGGTGTGTCTACATTGAAGACAATCTCACCAAACTGGATAGAGTAAGTATTTCTTCTTTTTAGTCAATTTAAATTTCCAATTAAAGTATTAACATTATTTATTTCTTTGGTTGAGTACGTACTGCTCTCCCTACTATTCTGTTGATTATTATAGGACTACATATGCTCCACCACTTTATCCACTAGAAGACATAAGTGATTATGATAAGGTACTTTTATTAGGTTGTTGTGCAATTTATTTTTAATATTTTTCTCTATTTAAAAGAAATACTTTAGGTTAACGCTTTAGGGTTTCATTGTTTCACAGTTTCTTTCTCATCTCTTCTTTTCTTTGTTGCATCCACCCATGGATAATGTCATCTTACACCCTCCTAACCAAAGAAAGACTGGAAGAACTAGATCAAAGAGGAAGAGAAGTTATGATGAACCTCAAGTTGAGGTTAAGAAAAAGAAGTCTAGCAGGTGTGAAATCAGTTCAGGTCACAATAAGAGAACTTGTGCTGGTGGTGATGTTGGTAAGAATGCAACTGGATTTAGGCCAAGAACTGAATGAGATGGTGCAGACTTCACCTTCACAAACACAGATCAACCTGAAACCAACACTGTAAGGGGTAAAGCAAAGAAGCAAGGAAAGGCTACATATGTTGGTGAGTTTTTATCAAAAACAAACACTCATGGAAAACCACCTCCAATACCTACCACTCATGGAAAAGCAGCTGCAGGACCTATCAATTCACAAATTTTGAGTCAGTCCTTTTCTGATGTTGGATATGTGGCTCAAAATATTGCTACTGTCACAATGGCAATTGGAAAGAAGAAGTAATGTGTGTTTTTTTTTTGGATCTAAACTTGTTTATGTTTGAAAAAACAATGTTGTGGATATGGTTTATTATTAGAACCTTTTAATATGAATGACATCTATTAGTTAGCTAATTTATTGGATTTTTTTCTCTCTAACCTTGTTGCTGATGCTAGGGTTCATAACTGGTATAATTAGGTTGAAGATGATAAAAAGAAGACCACTAATGGTAGCACGTGCTCTGCACATGCTGTGAGTCACGAGTTGAGCACACAATGACTCCCTGTTCTAACTAGGCCTTATTCACACGATTCAAGGGCTTTAATGTCTTTTCAAATAGCTGATTTAGTGCCACCTAATCTCTAACGACAGTTAACCTTTTTTCAAAAAAACGAGATGGAAAAGGTCAAACTGCGCCCATTTTATTAATGTTCCAAAAAACATGGCTATTTTATAAACGAGGGTTTCGTACATGGATATTTTATTAAAAACCCCTTTTTTTAATGATGTTTCCGGGAAAGTCAGTAAGAACATAAACATTTCATGAATGCTTAGAAAGAAAAAAAAACATTCCACGAATTAGAGTCAATCGTATGTTCATATGTCATTCTAATGTCATATCAAAAGAAACATCCCAGGATTTACATTCCTATATGTTATCATCACCAATCACCTTGCTTCAAAATTAATCAGCTAAATCATTTTAGTTTGAGTTTCCCCACTTGTCCAAACAATACGCTTTTTTTCCTTTTCATCATTTTAGCTAAATCATAAGAACAAATTAACCTTTAAATGTTTTATATGTGAGGGCATAACTGTCTAAAAATATGTATTTTACGAAAAAAATGAACGGCTGAGACATATTCTTTAATTTCTAACGTTATAGAATAGATTCCCAACTGATAATTCAAATCCAGAATATATTCCCAATTATCCCAATTATCCCAATACTTAATTATATCGAAAAATAAAATTGAAAGAAACGACTCCATTTCTAGGACTCTTAGAGTGATTCAGACAAAATAATTATAACTCTTAAAAATTTAATAATTTTTTTGTCAGTACAGCATGTAAGCAGCTGGATAGAGCAGCAGAAGATTTTTTCACACAGTCTAGGAGAATAGTTGGATCATCTGGAAAACTCGGCTAGTAATGCCAAAATCATTGTTTAAGAATATTAGTCATAGACGTAATTGATATACGATAAAAAGAACTACTACATACGTAATGGATCATAAGTTGAAGTTTGAAAAACATTGATGAGAAAGTAAAGATCAATTGATCGAAACCTCAAACCAAACTCAGTCATATTTAGTTAGTCTTATCTGATTATCATGGTTTTTGGGTAACCATACTTTGTCGTGTGCAAGACTTTTTAGCCACAAAAAGGCTGCTACTTTTAGAAGATTAATAATTACATAAAGTAATTGGTTAGATTGTTACACGAAACACTAGAAACGACCCTGCTGTAGTTTTGGATCCGCATTAGTTGGAATATAATTGGCTAATAGTATCTCCCCATCACCAGCCAGGCAGGCATTGCATTATGCCAATCCACCAAACTTACCTCTACTTTGACTACTTTTTCATATATGTATTGTCGGTAAGATTACAACATCCAATGTCGTTTCAAACAATGAATGTTACGTTTAACTACTAGTATCGTATTCCACTGCGTGTCTGCTTTTGCTTAAACTATTCTTATTCTAAGGTCTTTTAAAAAAGAAATGTAATTCAAATCACTTATCTTAAGGCTTGAGAGATCACATATTATTGTGTTAATTTCTTTTTGTAGGTTTGTGGAATACATGACTAAAGATCTGATTAAGACCAACAATTAAATGACGCGTTCGAATTCTCTGTTATGCGAGTGATTCTTCTTTTCTATGCTTACTACTCCCTTCGCACTTATTATATAGGTAAAATATTAAATTTTTTTAGTCTCACTAAATAGGTGGAATTATAATTCTAAGATGTCTTTTGACATACATACCCTTATTTATGATGTATAAAAAATTATATTCCCTCCGTTTCAGGAAAAGAGTTACTTTTTCTATTTGCACAATTGTTAAGGCAAGATGAGAGAGAATAACTTTTGTAATTTACTTCCAGATTTACCATAACAAAAAGTTTAATACTACATATATCTTTATAATGAGAATAATAACATTTCTTATAATAATAAGGGTAGTTTTGAAAGTTTGTTATATGGAAATGAAAGTAATTCTTTTGTTGGAACAAAAATTTAAAGAGAAAGTAACTCTTTTCCTGAAACGGAGGAAGTATTAAGAATAAAACAAAGGGTAAAAAGAGGAAAAAACATGAATAATTATAAAAACCAAGCAATTTCTTAATCTAAAAGATTTCACTTTCTCCGCCTATATAATAGGGTACGGAAGGAGTACATTAATAGTGGTGTTGCAACCTACACATTTTGATAATTTTGAAAAAGTTAAGATTTTATTAGAATGATTAAAACATATTAAGTGTTTTTGTTACATGACATATTCACTATAAAAAGAGAGAGAAACGATAAACAGTTATAAGACAAGTCAACAATAGTTACGTCAAAATTGACCAAAAGCTGAAAAGAGACGGTTACATTAATACACACCCTCAAACTGATAAATGAGAATACTTAAATGATCAGTTTGAGTAAACAACCTGAAAACGAACAGTTACAAAGATGAATACAACTCTCAATCACATGCCTAAGACATAGCAACAGAAGAAGAATCATCAGTACTTGGTGGAGGAAAACCAAGCAGCTATGACAGAAGTTTGGAAAACAAAGGAAAGCATCAACCCTTGGTCAATAAATCTGCTAACTGGTTCTCACTAGCAATATGAAGAACCTGCAAAAAGCCAGACTCCACCAACTCTCTCATAACATGGTAGTGCACCTCTATATTCTTGGTCCTGGCCTGGAAAACATGATTAGAAGCCAGAGAAATGACACTTGTATTATCATAGTAAATAAGAGCAGGAATCTGTAAAGGAATATGTAGTTCATTCAACACATAAGAGACCCGTTGTCGCTCAGCAACAACAACTGTATTATGCCTATGCGGAAGATTTGGAAACTTTAGGTTTCTTTTTAGAAGACCAAGCAATGAGAGAAGAACCCAAAAAAACCACATAACCATAAGTGGATCTTCTAGTACCAGGGCATCCATCCCAATCAGAATCCGTAAAAGCCTTGAGACTCTACAAATCACCATCTCTAAGACTAATCCATGAACCAATGCCGCTCTTCAAATATCTAAGTATCCTCTTAACTAGAAGCATATGTAACTCAGTGAGAGCATGTATAAACTGAGATACGCAAGTGACAACAAAACAAATGTCAGGTCTTATTAATATTAAATATGACTCGATTGCCAATGAGAGATTCAAAGAGATTCGAGTGTAAGCGAGAGGGATGCGTTTGATCCGGTATCGAAATGAAGAACCAAGGCATAAAAGGGAACATCACTCAATAGCCGTACCTATAACCTTCAGATGAAGAAGGATTTTCTCCTTGATCCCTTTCCCTCTCTGATTTCGGTGGTAGATGCAAGAAGGAAGAAACGAGCTCTCAAGGATGTTCACCCACAAGATAAATTTTGTAAACTACCCACTAAAAAAACCTATACTCAGATGGATCAGTTAGCAATTTTCCATCATGAATAGAAACCCTATTAGCTTTAACAACTGGTGTAGAACAAGATTTACACTCTATACCAATTTCGCTTTAGTTACCAGTATATTTCTTTTGAGACACGACAAAGTGACAGATTTTCTCACAACCTCAATACGAAGAAAATAACTCAAGTCTCCGAACTCCTTCATTGAAAATTTTGAATTCCAAGCTTAAACAAGCTTCTCCATTAAGTAATTAGAACTACCAGTCAGTAAAATATCATCAACAAATAATATCAAAATTATTATATCAGAGGATATTTTGATTTTGGATCCCATAAAATAGTATGCTTTTATGTTTGGATCCTAATTTTATCTAACTTTGAGTTTGGGTCCCGGTCAACAAATTAACCATCTTTAACTTTCTTGACTCTCTTGACAGTGAGAAGATAGTTAAATTATTGAAATGACTCAAATAACCTTATTTAATATATTTATTTATATACAATAAATAACCGTGTGTACAGCTGAACTTGATGTTGGGAAGAACCGGTCGTTCAGGAGTTTACTCCAACAGGTTATGGGTGTCTCAACTGGCGGTGACTGAGAGAAGAGTTGAAGTTGTATATGATTCCATGTATAGCTCATTTCCTGCATTCAATTAAATTTTATACGAATTGATTCTTGTAAGCATCCACACTGAAACATCTATTAGTCCCCTTCTTCATCAACCTATATTGGATTATCACTCGAATGAAAAGCTTCAAAATAAACATCAGCACCACCATTTTCATTAATATCCAATTTCGCCATTACCGTAACCCATTCCTTCAACCCATTCTCCCCATTAAGTTGACCAGCAGCTTGAAGCATCACGATATAACGAAACTGATTGACAATTCGCTTTCTCTAGTCTTTAAACCCCCTTTATATGTTGAGAAATCAGATCATCCATAGTTATTATCTTCCAATCAAATGAAGCAGCAGCTAGATTTACTTGTGGTATACACCAACAATTGATCTGTCACCTTCGTATGATAAGTAAATAAAAAACAATGAAGGAGATTCAATTACTTTAGTGTGTCATGTTTGGTTCGGCGCTGTGATGGTGATGAATCTTTTTTGGGAGAAGCAGAAGAAGAGAGATATAATGATTCTGATGGTGAGGAGAAAGGGAGAAGTAGAAGAAGAAATGAGATTCAATTCCACCCATTAGAGCAAAGTCACTAGGGCGGGTATATTAGTTAATTTGTTAATTATCATTTTAAAATGGGATGAGTAAACTCAAAAAAAGATTTGGTAAATGGATTTTTCTAAGGATTTGTTCATCGAGGTTTAGGTAAAATCGATCGATTCAATATGGACCGATCGATCCATGTTGAGCCGATCGGTTCTCCTAAGCCGAGGAAACTTTTTTTATTTTTTTTTTCTTTTAAATAGTTATTTTAATATATATTCTAATTTTAAGATAAAAATAGGTCCACTAAACTATTTTTTTTGTTTATTTGAAAAACGGACCCACTAATAAAAAGAAATGCTCCCTCCGTTTCAGGAAAAAAGTTATTTTTCCTATTTCCACAATTGTTAAGGCAAGATGAGAGAGAATAATTTTTGTAATTTATTTCTAGATTTACCCTAACAAAAAGTTTAATACTACATATATCTTTATAATGAGAATAATAACATTTCTTAAAATAACAAGGGTAATTTTGAAAGTGTTATATTGAAAATGAAAGTAACTCTTTTGTTGGAACAAAAATTTAAAGAGAAAGTAACTATTTTCCTGAAACAGAGGGAGTATTTGTTTATATAAAAATTGGACCCACTTGGTTAATTTCGAGAAAAAAACGGTTTAGTCCAAAATCCCACTTAAATAAACTAGTTAGTCCTGGCCCATTCAACTATGTACAATTTAGTCATTTATTTATTTAAAATACGGAA
This sequence comes from Papaver californicum, assembly GCA_023531435.1. NCBI lineage: Eukaryota > Viridiplantae > Streptophyta > Magnoliopsida > Ranunculales > Papaveraceae > Papaver > Papaver californicum. The sequence goes on along the minus strand of JAJJMC010007171.1, from coordinate 1,136,137 downwards.
AATACACAAATAGCCTTCCTGATTTTCATTTAGTCCAAATATTTACAGCTTAGTCCAAAGTGACTCATGATGATGTCAGTAATTTTAAGTAATATAAAAATAATTAAAAAAATAATTTATTTTTCAAACCGCTCATCCAAAATTCGCAAACTTTATATATTTAGGAAACTCTTTCCGAGATCTACAAAAAGAGTATCCATATGACTATATAATTTTTATTTTTTAAAATTTTAAATTTTCTCTTTATGGTTGTCTCATGTGTACAAGAAAGTACACATGCACAAAATTTTCATAAGCTTATGCAGTTATTATTTTTACATGTGCACCACTTTGTACACCCCTGCAAAACATGCATGAAACCAATTATTCATAACCACAAACTCAGACCTACTTTTCATGAGAATTACAATGGGGCACCAATATGTACACCCCTACAAAACATGCATAAAAACTGACCATTCATACTCACACTCAAACCTACTTTTCCATAAGAATTATATTTGTGCAGCAATATGTACACACTTACATAACATGTATTAAATCGATCATTCATACCCACACGTACTCCTATTTTTCATGGAAAATACACTGGTGCACCAATATGTACACCACTGCAAAATATGCATTAAATCGATCATTCATACCAACATGCAGACCTATTTTTCATGTAAAATACATTGGTGCACCAATGTGTACATCCCTATAAAACATGGAACAAATCAACCATATTTACCTACAAATAAATTTTTTTCATGAGAATTACACTGATGCACCAGTATGTACACATATTATACCCACAATGTATAAATATAACATATATCCTCATATGGGTTTGAACTATCAACCTCCGCAAACCTCTTGTGATAGGCTTGAATGCTTTACCATTTGAGCTTACGAGTCCATAAATTTAAGATCGAGTCTATTACAGTCATTGGAGAACACGTGTAAGATTCGAATCAGGTCGAAAATCCAATCTAAATCATTTTAGAAAAAAATTAGATGGGTAATCCAATCTAAATCATACTCATACCAACAAAGCAATCCATATCCTTGATATATCACAAAGGTGTACAACTATGTACACACCTACATGAATCTAACAATCTACATCTATACAAAATAGACCATATAACCATAAGATATCACTAAGGTGTACAACTATGTACACACCTACAACAATCTAACAAATCGAATATATACATGCCCATAAAACAGTCCATATATCCACGAGATAGCATACTGGTGTACAACTATGTACACACCTACAATAAATCAAACAAAAAGAACATTCATGCTCACAAAAGAACTCCATATATATATTTGGGATATTACAAAGGTGTACAACTATGTACACACCTACAATGTACATAGTTGTACAATAAAGTAAACATGTTATATCAAATGAAGATAATAATTTCCTCTCTCAATTCATCACCATGCAAAAAAATATAGTGTACAATAAAGTGCACTTGAAAACACACAAAAACGAAAGATACAAATTAATTCTCAATCATGTATATAGACACAAAAAAAAAATCAACCCAAAAAAATTATAATTATGAAAAAAGAAGAAAAAAGAGAATTACACTGGTGCACCAGTATGTACACACACTCTCACATTGTATAAATATAACATATAAACTCATATGGGTTTGAACTATCAACCTCCACAAACCTCTTGTGATAGGCTTGGGCGCTCTACCATCTGAGCTTACGAGTCCATAAATTTAAGATCCAGTCTATTACAGTCATTGGAGAACAAGTGTAAGATTTGAATCAGATCGAAAATTCAATCTAAATCATTTTAGAAAAATGTTAGATGGGTAATCCAATCTAAATCATACTCATACCAAAAAAACATTCCATATCCTTGATATATCACAAAGGTGTACAACTATGTACACACCTACATAAATCTAACAATCTACGCCCATACAAAATAGACCATATAACCATAAGATATCACTAAGGTGTACAACTATGTAAACACCTACAACAGTCTAACAAATCGAATATATACATGCCCAGAAACAATCCATATATCCATGAGATAACATACTGGTGTACAACTATGTACACGCCTACAAAAAATCAAACAAAAAGAACATCCATCCGCACAAAAGAGCTCCACTAGAATCAAGTAAAATCTTAAATTGACCTTTAACTAGCTCACAAGCACCATCAACTTGAAATGACTGAATTTTGGTTGAATTTTTTTTTCTTCAGTTAGACTCTTGAAATGAGAGAAACGTGCAACCGCATCAGACTTCAGAGTCATAGGGTATATCCAATGAAAACGACTAAAATCATCTATAAATACTATATATTGTTTATAGCCAGACAAAGAAAAAACAGATGTATGGTCATACATCACAGTGAAGAAGAAAAAAAAGGTTGAGTTGCGTGAGATGATAATTAATGAAAAAGTAATCTCTTGCTTTTAGAAAGTTGAGAAGGATGACATAAAAAAATTCAGAATTAGAATTGGAAATAATACACTTTTTAAAATATAAATGATGCGCAATTTGTGTAGATGGGTCATGACCTAGTCTAGCATGCCACACTTTAGAAGAAGCAGTAAGAGAAATAACAAAAGAGTAATGATATTTATTTAAAAAATTAGGCAGATGAGATATATGATAAAGATTGTTGATCATAGCACCTTGAGCCAACAGAGTATTAATAACCATATCTCTAATCATATCGAAAGGGGTCAAACCTAAAATACCAACAATTATCCCTAGTGAATTTTGCAACAAATAGAAGATTATGCTTAATATGAGGAACTAATAAAACATTATTCAACATGAATCTAGTTTTAGATGTTTGCAAGAATGAAGTTCCAGTTAAAGAGATAGGCAATGTCTTACCATTTCCCACCATGACTTTCTCTTTGCCAGCATAAGAAAAAGTATGTTGAAGTATTGAACCATCTCCAGTCATATGACAAGAAGACCCAGTATCAGATAACTAAGTAAAGCTAGAATGATCATCACTTATTGTAGCAGCATTCATATTGAGATTTGAAAAAACTTGTTCAACCTCATCTACATTTGCAGATGTGTTGCCAACAGAAATAAATACATTCTTTGGAGAAGCATAACAGAAGAAGAATCGACTTGCATAATGACCCGTTTTGTGACAAATTTTACACTCATCCTGAGAATAATCAACTTGTGGTCTTCTAGCATCACCAGAAGAAAAAATAGGTACAAAAATTGAAGTAGATCAATTGATAACGATATTATGTCTAAAACCATAATTAATTTTCGAATTCTTATTTTTTTTTGGAACTAATACCAACATAGTTTGTATCAGAATGAATATTTCTAATATAAAAAGCAGTCGGATGTTGAGAATCAAACATCATATTAGATTCTTGTTGTTGATCATAAAACCATTGTTCATGATTCAATAACCTAGCTTTAATCTCGGGAAAAGTAAAAAATGACTTTCTATTGTAAGCAGAGATCACAAATTTATCATATTCCCTTACTAGACTATTCAGTATATGCATAGTAAGATCATCTTCACTGACCTTTTCTCCAAGCAAAGTCAAAGAATCAGAATTTTCCTTTATAGTATAAATATAGACAAGTATTGACCGATTACCTCTACGCATGTTATGAAGTTGATTACGAAGCATACTTCGACGAGTATTAAATTATTGTCAAAAACTTGTTTCAAGAAACAACCAGATATCCCTTGCAAATGACAATCCAAGAACATTTCCAGATATAGTTGAGGTGAAAGTAGCCTTTAAACTTTTTGCAACAAATCGATCTAATTTTTGACAATAAATCCATTGTGGGTTTGGTCCTGGAAAACTAGACACATTTTTGTGTCTAATTTGTCCTAAATTATCTATATTGTTAATGCCCATTTGGTACTTATTTTGGTATTTTATGTATTTGTAGGTGTTTTTGAGAAATAAACATTTGTGAAAATATTGGCTAAAAAAGTTATTAAAGGCACCCAGAAAAATTACTAAAGGCACCGAGCCAAAATGTTAAATGCACCCAACTGTTGAATAAGGTCACCCCTCTTATTTTGATTTAAAAACGGAAAAAGGCGGGAATTCTTCTTCAGTTAAAAGCGAAAGTTTCTGATTATTTGAGTATCGAGTTTAAGGGGATTTGAAAGAGGATTTTGTTGTATCCAAGTGAAAAAACATTCAAAACACGTTCAAAACACATCAAGTAGAGGGGTTGTTGCCGTGAAACATAGCTGGAAGTTCATCTTACTGCCGAAAATAGAATCTCTCCCAAATTTGGATTTATACGAATCTGAGTTGTTTTGGGATTGAGTTTTGGGTCCTTATAAACTATGGAAAGGGTTTAGGGTTTCCTAAACCGATAAATGGAGAAGAGAAGGAAGAAAAATTAGCTGGGGACGCCGGGAAAAATTTCAGAGAAAAAAAGTTCTCTGTTCGTGGAGGAGGAAGAAGAAGACTAGATGGACAGAGGAGTAGAGTTGCAGATATGGCTGCCAATTCTTATTCGCAACTGCATCCATGAGCAGTCTTTGAATGGGTTCTCGTTACTAATTCCTTTTAGCATCTGCACCTATTTCAGAACTGTGGCAATAGTCCATCTGTAACGTTTATAAACGTCTCAAATTCCCTGTTTCAATTATTTTTGATTATTTTCTTCTTCTTGAGCACTTTTGAGCCATGTTTCTATCTTTTGAGAGTGTTTTGAGCACGATGAGCTAAATCCCATCATTGGGATAATGGAGGAAGCCATATTTCATGAATGAATGGTAACTATATTTGATTCTTTATGACTTTTGCATTGGTTTTAATATTATTTATGATTTTTATTAATTAGTTGTGATTTTGTCAGATGGTGTATGCTGGGACTTAAGATCTCTTGATGCGCCATGCTTACGATTTACAATTAATGTTTTAGAAATCTACTTTTGGCAAAGAAACAAAGTCAATAAAAAAGAGTTATAATTGTTAAGAATCATTGTAGAAATCACTCAGAAGTGATTTTGGTGGATTCCAGAGTCCCAGTTCTTCCCAATATTGTTAAAATCTTTTACTTATTTTCTAGTTTAGATCATAATTAGGTCTAAAATGAATCTTCACAAGTCTCAACGAACGAACACATTTTTACCACTTTTCTAAAACGATCAAAAACCACAAGTATGAATCTCAGAAGGCGGTTCTTGAATCTCTCCATTAACATACTAAATTGATAAGTCGAGATAAGAATTAAATCAAATTGATCTCTCCATAACAAATAATTTGTTGGATCAAGTTTGATAGAGATAAAATTCGAGACACTAGTGAATGGAAAAGTAAAATTGGTAGAAGAACCTGAATTTTTAGAATCAACAACAAAAGAACTGAAATTGGAATTCCAAACATTATGAGCACGTACGATTAGCCATACTTTGAGTTAGGCATGAAAGATATTGAAAAATTTCAGAAGAATGAATCAAGAATCGAAAGAAATAGAAGATCCAGAAAATGGTATTTGAAAAATGGGATATTTTGACTTTGGGTCCCTAAAAAATGACCAGCGTTGCGTTTGAGTCATTGATAGACACATTTTTGTGTCTGAGTTGTCGTCAATTATCTATGTTATTAGTGCTCAATTTTGTATCTATTGTGTCATTTATGTGTTTGTAGGTATTTTTGGGAAATAAACATTATGGAAAAAATGGCTCAAAAAATTGATAAAGGCACCCAGAGGAAATTACTAAAGGCATCCAGGAGTTTTTCTAAAGGCACCCCACTTCTGATAGGGGCACCTCTCCTTTTTGGTTCAAAAGGAGAAAAATGGCAGGAAACATTTCTTTTGCGGGAAAAGTTATCTGATTTGGTTGAAATCGATTTTTATGGGATTTAAAGAGTTGTTGGACATCACAACATGAAAATAAGACTAATACACATAAATTACAAGAGTTTAAAACCGGGAAAATGGTTGGAAATCCGTGTTACAGCTGGAAGAAGAATTCTCATCTGATTTGGATTGATACGTGATTATAGTTTGTTTTGGATTGTATTTTGGGTTCTTATTGAGTTAGGAGGAGTTATTAGGGTTTACGAAACCTATAAATAACAAATAGGAGGAAGAAAAATCAAATGGGGAGGCTCGGGAACAATTCTTCTTCTACTGCGGAAGAACACGAAGAACAGAAGATAAGGCAACGGTTCATCCAACCACTTTGCCACGGTTTCTTCAACTGTTTTGTAACGTTTATCTTCGCTTTGCAATATTTATCTTCAAGCTACGTTGCAACAGTTAATCTGTAACGTCCAGGAAACGTTATAAATTCCATGTTTCATTATTTTTGGCTCATTTTCATCTTTTTAACACTTTTTGATCTATATACCAATCTTTTGAGAGTGTTTTGAGCATGATGAGCTAAACCCCACCACTGAGACAGTGAAGAAAGCCATATTTCATGAATGGATGGTAACTATTTTTGATTCTCTACGACTTTTGCATTGATTTTTAATTGATTAATGATTTTTCTTAATTAGTTGTGATTTTGTTTGATGGTGTATGTTGGGACTTAAGAGCTTTTTATGCGCTATGCTTATGATTTACGGTTAATATTTTAGGAATCTACTTTTGGCAAAGAAACATAGTCAATAAAAGAGTTATAATTGTTAAAGAATCATTGTAGAAATCAATCAGAAGTGATTTTGGTGGAATCCTGAGTTTCAGTTTCTGCAAATATTGTTAAAATCTTTTACTTATTTTCTAGTTTAAATCAAAATTAGGTCTAAAATGAATCTTCACAAGTCTCAGCGAACGAACTATTTCTACCACTTTTCTAAAACGATCAGTCATAGAAAGTTTCAAGTTAGAGTTTGGGTCCCATGACCAAAGTTGACCGTCTTGACAATTAGTAAAACTGGGTTCCGTTAACACGTGAGCAGCATGTGGTTGTTAAAATCTATTACACCACCTTCTTCATCATCTTTCTTGTTCGTCAGAAACCATGGCGACCGGTGAGCTTTTTTCAAGAATGTAATGATGACAATAGCGGATACAATAAACTGAAAAGGGTTAACTAAGAATCGTAAGAGAAGTTCAAAAAAAGAATTAGTTCGAGACTTCGAGTACAAGTTGGTTAGAGTTTTGGGTTGTGTATGATGCCGAGAAAATAGAGAAGAAGAGTGAACTGATGTCGTACAAATCTGTGATCAAAGGATAAAATCGAGAGAAAGAAGTGTTAATTATATGATTAGGGAACTTGGGTTGTTTTTCTGACTTTGAATTTGAGAAGGAAACAAAAATTATGATGGAGTTTGTAGATGGTTTTAACATAGTTTTTAGCTTAAAAACCAGTTCAAGAGGTTGTTGACAGACGAATGGTGGGTATTAAGAGAAGTTTTAGTGTATGTGTATGTTTAGGAATGTTGGGTATGTTTAGTTTTTGAATTTGCAGGGAAGAACAAGCTATAAAAGGGGTTAAACACACATCCATAATATCTGCATACCAACAGAAGACGAATACAATGTGTTCGAGAAAAAAACAAGATAAAACCATCAAAAGTTCTACCACTACTATGCCTAAAATCTACCTGAACTGTTCTCAACTTTGCACTACAATAGTTGGTGACTAGGTATTTGGATTAATCCTATCTCTTGATTAATGATTTTGAACACAGATAGATTTTATCAAGGGCAAACATTTCCAAGTGGGTCTTTGATATTATTTTGTACTTGGAAATATATAGACTTGGTTTCATTTTCATGAAAAAAATGATCACTGCTACAAGTATGATTATCTTCTACTACTAGTTTTACGGGAAAAGAAAATACTCCCTCCGTTTCAGGAAAAGAGTTACTTTCTCTTTAAATTTTTGTTCCAACAAAAGAGGTAGTTTCATTTTTTAACATAACAAACTTTCAAAACTACCTTTGTTATTTTAAGAAATGTTATTATTCTCATTATAAAGATATCTGTAGTATTAAATTTTTTGTTAGGGTAAATCTGGAAATAAATTATAAAAATTATTCTCTCTCATCTTGCCTTAACAATTGTGCAAATAGGAAAAGTAACTATTTTCCTGAAACGGAGGGAGTATATTTTAAGCTTCTCATTCTTATAAACATCATTTGTGGGTTTATTCTCTTTGTTCTACATTCCAAGAAAAATACAATAACATACTTCCATAATTGAAAAAACACCATGTTTAAACTTCTAACAGATTTTATCAACCATGTGTTGCTCACGTGTTAACGAAATCAAGTTTTACTAACTGTTAAGATGGTCAATTTTGGTCCTAGGATCCAAACTCTAATTTAAAACTTTCTAGGACCCAAACACAACGCTGGTCACTTTTTTATGACCCAAAGATAAAATATATCTTGAAAATTTTATCGAATCAAGTATTGATAAAGATATTGAAAAAATACCAGTGATCTTGAGATGTTGAAAAGGGTATTGAATTAACAAGAACTGATGTCGATTGAAAAATATTTTGATTATAAATTATTGAAGAATCGAAACCCAATCAGATACCATGATAATTTTGGAAAAGTTGTTAAGATTTTATTAGAATGATTAAAATGTATTAAGTGTTTATGTTACAGACCGACTCAATATAAAGAGAGAGAAAGAGAGAGAATAACAGTGGTTAGAAAAGTCAATATTAATAAAGTCAAGATTGACTAAAACCTGAAAATAGACAGTTACACTAACACATTTGCACGCTACATGTGAGTTTCTGCAACTTGCACGATTGTTCCCCGCAAGTGATTTTGTGCACAATTGCAAATTACGACATCTCTGCCTTCTTGCTAACGTTGCAATGGCTCGAGAGTTACTGAGATTTAGTTGCAAAAGTCCATTTGTAATGTAGTGCTGCCACTTTCAAGGATGGAGGGAGCGGGTGAGAATGGGTCTATAGCCCCCACTAAATATTTAGAGCCCCTAAAAATAGGTTTGAGTCTTATGTAAAATTAATGTCTCGTGGGTGTAAATTTATATGACACAAATGAAATTACCAATGGCATCAGGGTTAAAGTGTAAACTAACTCTTACATACTCTCTTCGTTTTAGGAAAAAAGTTATTTTTCTTATTTGCACAATTATTAAGGTAAGATGAGAGATAATAACTTTTGAAATTTATTTCCAGATTTATCCTAACAAAAAATTTAATACTACATGTATCTTTATAATGAGAATAATAACATTTCTTAAAATAATAAGGGTAGTTTTAAAAGTTTGTTATATTGAAAATGAAAATAACTCTTTTGTTGGAACAAAAATTTAAAGAGAAAGTAACTCTTTTCCTGAAACGGAGGGAGTATTTTATTTGACCCTAGGACTTTTTGTGTCCTGGCTCCGTCCCTGGCCACTTTCATCACCAAAAAACCACTTCCATGGTTTTGTCATTTGATCCTACATACTTGTCACGGTGGTGTGAAATTTGATGCGCAACTCAAAAATAAACCGTGGTGCTAACATGCTTCAGGTGATCCTAAATTTGTTAGGGACCCAATACCAAAATAACTGTGATCCAAAATTTGTCTTCTAGTTCAAAGTGTGCATTAACCAAATCTTATCCCATTCACTTACAAAGTGTCCGCTGCTCTAAATCTAATTTATGATCAGAAATTTACCTTGTCACCCAAATTTATAGGTTTCAGAAAAGTGCAATGTTACCCAAATGCCACATCTACCACATAACGACCCAAAGTTCACTTGGTGACAGAGGGGGATTTATTATTTTATTATTATTATTTATATTTTACTAATGTTATTTTTAATAAAAATAATTAATTTTTGGATTTATTATTTAGGGTAATTTTAGAAGAGTCTAAAAGTTTATTTTAAGAGTTTTAATAAGTTAGGAAAGTTGTCTAAAGGTAGTAGATACCTTGGAAAACAAGTTTATAGGTTTTTGATAAGTTTATGGTTTGTTTTAATAGGAGTTATCTATATAAGTAGCTCCAAAAACGAAAATTAGGGGTGGTTTTTTATTAATTAAATTCTATTTTCATTAAATTTGTCGAGTTTATTGGTTTTGATTTTTATTCATAGTTGGGTTTACCCCGAAGTCTGAATACTAATCTCATATCTATAGTCGTTATTCGTAGTGAATTAACGAAGTCTAGATAACCCCGTAGATTTTAGGATATCTCTTTAAAGATCAACTAATTTCTATCGAGTTCTACCCATTCTACCGGTTACTTTTCAATAATTCTATTCTGCTGCGATTATTATCATCTTTACACGTTTCCGATCTGCATCACTTGGTGACTCAAAATCTGGTATTTAACATATGTTTTCTTAGTGATCCAATAGTGAAGCAAATTTTTAATTACATTATTTTCCACGACACACATTTTACCCCATAGTCCAAAATATGCCTTATTACCTAAAATTTGTACCGGGATAAAATAAAAAACCTACCTCGTGACTTAACTATTTCACTATATTTTGAAATCTAGTACTATGATTCGTAGCTTTCCAGTGACCCCGTAAACTTCATTACCACCCAAAATGGCCACTTAGCTTATATATTTTACTGTAGATATGATCTAAAATATCATTTAGTTCCCAATTTTTTCATTGTGACCCAAAATGGGCACATGTTTTGTGGTACCAAATCTATAACGTGACTCAGAATTTTCCATGTGACCCAAAATTCACCTGATGACTCAAAATCTGATATATAACATATAATTTTTAAGTGATCCAACGATAAAGCAAAAAATTTCAATTACTTTATTTGCCATAATGAAGGTTACCCAATGCAGAACCAGGATAAACATTATTTAGAGTAGTAGAGTTTACATCATTGTTATTCGATAAAAGACTTTGGGGATATTAAAATCCAGGGAATTAATTTTCTTTTGTTATTAGACTTCCCAAACATAGGTATGGAATCCTATTACTGGGGAATATCATTCCAGACCTCCGAAATAAACATACAATTAATGTTTCAGAGAGGCAATACAACGGAGAATTATATGCTGCGTTCGGGAAGGATGAATCGCTTGGTTACTCTTAATGGAAATTGTACTCCTATAACAACATTGGAGGAAGAGTGTAAGTGAAGCAGGAGTGAGGTACACTAATAAATCGATGATACATGAATATATCAGATAATTATATTATAGGTCTTTAGTATGTTTTAGTGAACTACACCAATAGAAATCCAACATATTTTTTTTATTAAAAAACGCGAGGAAAGAACCTTACGAGGTGATTATAAGTAGAGGTGTAAATTGGACCGTGCCAGCACGAGCACAACCCAGCCCAGCACGTGAATTAGTCCAGCACGACACAACACGATAGCTTTTGTGCTGTGATGGGCTAGACAAATCGACACAATGGCACAACATAACGCATGACACGGATAAGCACGTGGCACAACACATCACAACACGCAAAGAATGCACGTCATAACATGTATAAAACACTACACAATACGTTATAATACAACATATTTTGTGTATATTTTACAAAAGAGTGTTTATTCTAACCAATTTTTGATAATTATCTTCGTTATATTAACTTATTTCTATAACAACACATATAATATCTAAATATATGGAAAATATCAACTTTGAAAATATAAAATAAATGTGCCAGGCACAGTACAACACGACACAACACTCCCTCAAACACGACACAACACGACACGTAGCACACTGGGCTCGCTGATAGGTGTCTAAAACACCTTAATTATTATCAATTGATTATGCTTTCTTTGCTATTTTTTTGTAAATTTCGTATTTTATGCTTGTTTTGAGTTTTATAGGTGCTATGGAGTCATATGACGCGAAAAAAGAGAAAAAAGAGCTCAGTTCATTGCTTGAAAATTTTAGGTGTTGATGGATATAAGCACAAACAACCCCACAAGGCTTCAAAATATCCAAAATAGAGAATTACTGAGGGCAGCCGTATTGACCCAGCTGATTATTAAGGGCTACCAGCACCCCACTTCTTCCTTACAACATAAACCTAGCTAGGTCATGTTTTCAAATACAGTAAAACCTCTATAAATTAATAATGTTGGGACCGGGATATTTTATTAATTTAGCGAGATATTATTATATCGATAAATTAATAATTTATTAATTTAAAGAGGTTTTACGTATTACCTTTAAATTTCCAAGTCCAATGTACTAGTTACAATGTATATTAGTTAGAGATGAAAAATAAATTACAAAAACAAGTTCCAAGGAACATTTTATGAATGTACATTCACAAATTAATTGAATTTGTCAAGTTCATTGTTTTTGAATAAGTAAAAAGTTAGTTCATGGTACCAAAAAGTTGGTCCATGGTACCAACGCAGCACATTAAACATGGTTAGAAATTGATCACTATAAAATGTCCATTGAAATTTTTTAAAATCACATCAACTATGGCTCCTAAACTAAAAGGTGTTCAAAAATCAACAATGACCGATCAACAACGAAAATTGTTATGCGAGTATAAGGGAGATCACCAAGGATGCACTCAACAAGATTTGGTGCAGTGGGTTGACAAAACTTTCAATTTGAAAGTTAGTCAAGGAACAATATTAAACACTCTCAAGCGATCATCAGAGTTCCTATCAGCTGACCTTGACAAAGGTGGATCTTCCAAGCGTCACAAACCAGCCATGTACCCGGACATGGAGAAAGTTGTTTATGAATGGTTTCTCCAACATCAAGAGCGTGTGAATATAACAGGAGAGCTAATCATAAAGAAGGTGGTTGAGGCGCTGAAGCTTTTGTATCCGTAGGATTCTTCAGAGCATAAACTTTCACAAGGATGGCTTGAGAAATTTAAGTTAAGGCATGGTATCAAATCATATCGCCGTTTCGGAGAAAGTGGCTCAGTCGACACACATGACATGGAGAAGAAATTGGAGTCTATAAGGGAAAAAATTGATCAATTTCCTATGAAAAATGTTTTTAATATGGATGAAACTGGTTTGTTTTACAGGTTACAAGCTGACCATTCACTTGCAACAAAACAACTTGAAGGTAGGACACAGGACAAGGAAAGACTTACAATTGTTATTTGTTGCAATGAGGATGGATCGAAAAAAATTCCTCTATGGATCATTGGTAAGTATGCAAAGCCACGTTGTTTTAAGAATATCAACATGAATAGCCTAGATTGTGAATACCGTGCCAACAAAAGAGCATGGATGACTGGGTTGCTTTTCGAAGAATATGTTCGTTGGCTGGATGAAAAAATGCACGGTCGAAAAATTCTCTTGGTAGTGGATAATTGTCCAGCCCATTCAAATAATATCCAAGGGTTGCAACACATTGAGTTGTTTTTTCTACCGCCAAACATGACTTCAAAAATTCAACCATGTGATGCTGGGATAATTAGAGCCTATAAAATGTACTACCGTAAAAGGTTTTACCGTAAGATTTTGGAAGGTTATGAGTTGGACATTTCTTCTCCGGAAAAGATTAATGTTTTAGATGCTATCAATTTGGCCGTCTCAGCTTGGAGAAATGTGCAACAAGAGGCCATAGCAAATTGCTTTCGACACTGTAAAATTCGTTCGGCGAATCCAACCGGCTCAAGTGATTTAAACGATGTAAATTCTGGGGAAGACATTCGTGAGCTTGAGAACTTGATTACAGGTATGCATTATCGGCACAAAATGGATGTGAATCACTTGCTAGATTATCCTGGTGAAAATAATGAATGTTACGAGGTTCAAAGCATTGAAGAAATTGTGGCGGATACCATTCAAAATCCGGTCGATGACGAAGTTGAGGATGATTCAATAGCTTTGGAACCGGTCACTCGGAAAGAAGCATTGCAAGCGGCAACAACTCTTCACAACTTTTTGTTGCAATACGAGAAGACAATGCCCCAACTCTTAAGTGCAATGAGGAGATTTAAAGATGAACTCAATATAGATTTGAAGTTCAACAAAAAACAAATGACTATAGATTCATTTTTTACTAGACAATCTTAGAATTTGGAATCTTTTAGTAATTATTAATTTATAGTTTCATTGGGACCAATATATACACTGGGATTTCAAAAAAGTTATCATCTTATTATTTTATCGATTGGGGTTCAATTTTATATTGGTCCCAAGTTGGGACTGGACAAATTATTAATTTTATCGAGGTTATTAATTTATAGAGGTTTTACTGTAGTAGAAAGAGTTTGCATTGACTAGTTTCGCAACCAAGTTCCACCGCCGGCGAACCTGGGGTTTGAGATGGCTGTGTGTCAAGGGTGTATGAGTAGTTCGAAATGAGGTGAGAAGAATGAGTTTCGAGTTGAGAAGGTATTGGTTCTCTGTTGGGTTTTGATTTTTGGGTTCGAAGCAATTGAAGAGTAGTTAAGAAGAATCGAAGAAGATTGGGTCTTGCTGTTGATGAATCTGAGCTGAAAGATAGAAGAGAAGAGTTTGTGAGAAGTTGAGACAAGAAGATGGGTCTTGGCTTTGCTGTTGAGAAGAGTTGAAGTAATGAATTCCGGTTTGATTCACTGCTGCCATTGGAAGACTTAAGTTGAGAATGACACGAATTGAGAGTTGGGTTTTCATCTAATTAGATATCGAGACCGAGTAAAGAAACAATCGAGGAAAAGAGAGGGTCTTGCCAGCGAGTAAGAAAATGGGTTGATTTCTGAATTTGCCAAGAAATCAGTTGAAGAACACAACGAACAAAAAAAACCAAGAACAGGGCCTTCTACCGTAAAGTGAAGATTGGTTTCAAAGAGGAGGAAAGAAGACTGCTACGGAATGTTTGTGTATGAATTGAAATGGGTTTGATTGAATCGAAGGTGAATTGAATGTATATTGCAGGGAAGGAGAGAACTTAGTTTTAGAACCACCAACAGTTCACGCCTAAATTCTCTTCAGATACACACAAGGTGTTCGCTTAAACGTCTGAACCACCAGCCTAGTACACCTAGTTCGAAACTGTTTTATCCTTGGCTATAATGTTGCTGCCATGGAATCGTGGTTGTTTACAAGGGTTCAAGAGAGTTCTTCGAAGTTGAGTTTGTGAAGAATTATAACATGGGTTTGCTGTATATTCGAATTTTAAGTGAGTTTGGATAGAGTTTGCTCACCGGAAAACTAGTTAGGAAGTGGGTTTTGTTGCCGTCGATTTGGTGTTGGATGGCTGAGATTGAGAGCTGTTTTTAGAATTTGTATTGGATTAGGAAACTAGGGTGCGTGGGATTGAAGTCTGCAGCAAGACATTGAAGCTATAAAAGGGGCTCGAGGCCACAATATTATATACCCCTCTCGACCATCTGTTTTGCACCTCCAACAGAGAGGAGCTTAGCTCCTCTCCAACCCCTTTCACCACCAGCACTTTGCGTACATCCACCTGCATATACCCTCTCCAACCCCTTGCGTTGCATATTCACCCCTGTTAGCATCTCACGTCCTCACCAACATCACCATCTCCTTGCATACCACCAGACCATGGCTACAACACCAACAGTTAGCAGCAGTACCACCATTCCACAAGCCAACAGCAGAAACACTACCACAACACCATACGCTCCACCTCTGCACCTGTTTTGGTTTTGTATTCCTATTTTTAGATTTGTTTATTGTATTCTCCAATATGTCTAGCTAAATAATTATTTGATTAGGGATAAATTCAAAGCTATGTGATATGATTCATTCAAGTTAATCTTTTTTTTTTTATATTGTGTTATTGTTTATCTTTTACCGAGCTTATGACCATGAATTGTTTGTGAGTGTTTAAACGGCCAATTGAATATCTTGCTTGCAATTCTAATATTAGATAATTGAACTGTAATCCGTAATTGTTACGGTGATTTAATCAAAAGTAGCGAAACATCAACATTGCAATGGGATGTTATGGATTTTGATGTGTGAAAGATAACCCTAAGTTAACATGTCGAACTTACGAACATGTGGTTAGGATCAACCCGACTCATAGAGAATTCCGGTCAATAAAGTTACACCAGAGAACTTATTCAAAGTGTCTTGATTGGCTAGAAACCAGTAGAGAACTTATTCTACGAAGTGACCTTGGAGTCTAATGGACTTGTTGAACTTATAATTTGTCTAGGGTTTTCAGTAAACGTATTTAGAAGAAGATTTCACTTGTATTCATATTCACTAGTGGAGAAAGAATCCTTAATCATTTTCATCCTCATAGCACATTCTTTTCCTCGTTTTTGTAGATTCGCATTAGTTTTATTTTTAGAAATTTATTGACAACTTTAACTCAACGCTTCCTTAGGAACGAACCTGCTTATCATTATTCTACTAGTTTGTAATAAGTAAGAAATATATTTTTGACGATTTTGACACCTCCACCACTCGCCTCTTAATAGGCTGTGCCGACCCGTTTTACACCTCTAATTACAAGGTTACCCAATGCAGAGACAAGACTGGCGTCATCCCGAGTGGTAAAGTTTACATCGATAAATGATTGAAAAAAACACACTTAAGTTTGGACCTTTCCAGTTGAAGTTACTATGAATATTAGATATAATACAGATTAAAGCAAGTTAAACAGAAGGTTTGTTGTGTTTCATTTGGAAAATGTTTAGGTTTCCAAGCACAAAAGAAATATCATTAATCCCTTCAGAACAAGCTGACTGATACTTCTGTGAAACTTCAGATTGAATCTTCCCTGAACCTCCCTTTCATAGCTTTCTCTTAGATGGTTTAAGATCAAGACATCCTCAACTTCAAAATCTACATAAGCTTCCTGCATCTTTTTCCCAATTTAGAGCTAACTCAGCTCATTCCTTTACTCCATCGCAACTACTTCTGCACCAAGGGAATCCTCTGGCTCCAACTACATGTTTTGCATATAGAATCAAAATGCATAGATCAGAATACTTGAAATTTTAGCATTTGTAGGCAGGATTTCATGAACATGCTTCTATAGAATCATGTGAATATATATAGTAGAAACAGTCTTCATCTTCTAGATTCTTTCTCAATCATTGTTCTGAATCTCATTATATATTATCCATCTTATGCTGGTATAGGGATTTGAGAGTAAATCTCCAAATCTTCTGATGTTCTTCTTACAGGTTGTAAGAGTGTTTAGAATATAAATAATACATGAGAAAGCAATAATGCACTTCTCGCACATCACTATGATTAAAGGTGTGAATTGGGTCGTGCTAGCACGAGCCCATCCCAACACGTAAGTTATCCCAGCACGACACAACACGGTAGTTTTATGTGCTATATTGGGCCAGAATAATCGGCACAGCACATCAAATTACGTGGCACGGATATGCACGTGGCACAACACAACACGCTAAGAAAGCACGTCATAACATGTATAAAACACTACATAATACGACATAATACAACATATTTTGTGTATATTTTACAAAAAAATATTTATTCTAACCAATTTTTGATATTTTATCTTTGTTATGTTGAGTTATTTCTATAACAACAAATATAATATCTAAATATTTGGAAAATATCAACTTTGAAAAATATCTAAATATCCGAAAAATATCAACTTTGAAAAATATAAATAAATGTGTCAGGCACAACACAACACAGCACGACACAACACGCCCTTAAACACGACACAAACAATATATCTTAATCTTTGGTACAACACAGCACGACACGTAGTACGTTGGACTCGTCTTTTAATGAATTCTGATATGCTATACCGACTCGTTTACACCTCTAACTATAAAATAACTAACTGCCAAATATATTTCAAGAAATAAATCGTATGAACCAATAAAATTAAGGCTACTGTATTCCATGTACAAATCCAACTTGGCCGTATAGATCTAGTAAAAGAATAATCAAATTAATTAATGACAATATCCAAGTCGTTGAAATAGGCACAGTTGATCAATTGTAAAATTTGATTAATCAATTACTAATCAAATCAATGTTGTTAGTTCAGCTGATTACGTGCGTCAGTGCGTGGCATTGGATTTGCAGACTAATCTAGCTAATAGATTTGTGATGTGTAAACCCTAAACTAGCTAAAAATAATTAATCTTTGCTAGTATTTAATGCAATTGTAATCACATGTGGTAGTAGATTATCACAGACTAAATAGTTAGTTGATTTTTCAAACTAACTAATTAATCTTTCTTCTTTCTTTTAATTAAACAAATATTTGTCTGAAAAAAAAGAATTGACACGTGTATATGTCCTTGTTTGTCTCTATAACTTTAGTTGTTTGTCCATTTAAGAAACTCTATCTTAGCTCACGTCTTCTACAGTATAATTCAATCTTGTGTACTTGTGATATGACAAACCCCTCATAGGCTGCATTTGTTTGGAATGGTGTACTTTGAACCCATGTAACACACCTTCTTACCGATTTCAATTCTTGATTGAGTGAGAAATATTCTGTAAAAAATTCCGTAAGATACACGCGTCGGTGAAAGTTCAATGTCTAAACGCCTTACACTAAAGAAATGAATCATTACTTACGACGGTATAGGATAAGATAATGCGACGCCATTTCTTTAAATTTTTCTATTTACACCGAGATTTTGACTGCAACTATTTTTTTATTTTTTGAATATTTTTGAGAGAACTGTATATTTTCTTTTTTTGTTTCTCTAAAATATCCGATCCACGTATATAAAGACACCTCTGTCAAGTCTATTCTCCTGCCTCTCATTCATATATTCCTGGTTTGGGTTTGAGTTTCCAATTTGTACACGATTCAACGCTTCCCCTTAATATTTTCTTTCTCTGATCTCTCTACTCCCCAGCTGCTGTTCTATAAAAACACAAAGAGTAGTCAAGTTTGAAGCTACATATGAGCTCCTTACATAGTTCTGATCCTGTAATTGTTATGGAAAACCAAATAAAGCAATTACATCAACCGTTGATGAGGATCACAGTGAGATCAAGATTTAAACGTGTATGTGTTTTCTGTGGGAGCAGTCCTGGCAACAAACCTACTTATCAACTTGCTGCAATTCAGCTCGGCAATGAATTGGTATGTGCTTATCTACCTACTCAATTAATTCATCACAGCCATAAAATTTGGTTTCATTGATTATCAACTAATTCTGTTGACAAAATCTTTCTACTTTGGGTTTCATGGAGATAATTAATCTCTCTTTTCTTCATTAATAAATGATTAGGTGGAGAGAAATATTAATCTTGTTTATGGAGGAGGAAGTATTGGTCTCATGGGCCTTGTCTCTCAATCTGTTTATGACGGAGGTCGACATGTTTTGGGGTATATATGCAGCTAAATTCATGTTAATTTCTCTCTCGACCGATCTTTAGCTGATTAAGTACTACAGTAATAATTATTATGTTTATAATTTACAGGGTAATTCCAAAAACGCTCATGCCTAGAGAGGTATTGACTAGTTTCCCTTCATCATCTCATATTTTTAATTTCCATTTCTCTCACAAGAAGATAAGAAATTGCCCGACCACCGGTTTCTTTCAAAGTCGCGTTGTTGACTGTGTTTTCTTTTTGGGTGATTTTGTTCAGATAACTGGTGAAACTGTAGGAGAAGTGAGAACGGTTTCCGGTATGCACCAACGGAAAGCAGAAATGGCACGCCATGCCGATGCTTTCATTGCGTTACCAGGTGGTTACGGAACGTTAGAAGAACTACTCGAGGTTATCACTTGGGCTCAATTAGGAATTCACGAGAAACCTGTAGGGTTGCTGAACGTGGATGGATACTACAATTCCCTATTGAGTTTTATAGATAAAGCCGTGGACGAAGGTTTCATATCCCCTGCTGCAAGACATATTATAGTTTCAGCTCCTACTGCACACGAACTTATGTCCAAGCTCGAGGTAACTAAGAATTTAAGACACACTTTAACAAAATGTATCATACTATTTCCGTACCCAAAGCAGCATGTTTAAATACCAATCAAGAAGTTGTTTTTTGATTTCTAGAAACAAAAAAGTTAAAAATTATTTTGGATATATAATTTAAGAATAATTTCTGGAAACGAAAATAAAAATAGAAAAATTATAAGGTGTTTGGATACCATTTAAGAAGTTATTTTTTGACTTCTAGAAATAAAAAAGTCAGAAATTAGTTTGGATACATAATTTTAAAATGACTTATATAAGTAAAAAAGTTAACTTTTTGTGAAGCAAAAACATTTTGCTCCTGACTTCTACTTTTGGAGAAGTAGAAATGCTTCTGCTTCTGATATCCAGATACCCTATTAACATTTTGTAATGTAAAATATTTTTGCTTCTGACTTCTGAAATTAACTTTTGCTTTTGGTATCCAAACAAACTTTTAAACCGTTGTATAATTGTAATGTTTTTTTTATTCCTCTTTAGAGCCACCTAATTTTTTGATTCCACAAAAACATAATCTCTGAGGATTTAGGAGGCAAAGATTCTATAAAATAATACTAAAAATCGCTTTAGCAACACTTTTAATGTAATGTTCCCAACTTCCTCACCACGATTCAAAAAAAAAGAAAAGAAAAAAGCAATGGCTTGCTTAGCATCCAGTAACATTTGAAGATGCTTCTGTTGTACAGTACTAAAGAATAAAGTTTCCAGATTATGATATTCCGGGTCTGAGTTTGAAGGAAGTGATTGTAACTTTTTGATTTGGTTTGTGTGCACTGAAACAGGAGTATGAGCCTAAGCATTGCGGCGTAGCTTCAAAAGTAAGCTGGGAAATGGAGCAGCAATATTCATCCAATAACAATAAATCAGATATTGCTCGGTAGATGATCAAAACCATCGTTTACAGATTAAAAAAAAAGGCTGTAAAATGATGAAATGCTCACTATTTATCTTCTGATCATAGATACAAATCCCATACATCTGATGTCAACATTCATACAAAATACACACTCTGCACAGTGCTCCTTTTAGTTCACTGTGGGGGTAAATTTGTTGAGTTTCATTTTTCTTTTTTTTTATTGTTGTGAAGATTAGAATTAACCTTCAGAACATTAAGCTAGCAAGATCAGTTCAGATGTTTTCAATTTTCTTTCATAATTATTTATTAATGAACGGATTTTGTTGTAAAGTAAATGTTCACTGAATAAGATTTTGTTGGACGCACATTAGATTTACCAACATTACTGTGGAAGAACAAATGCCAAAAGGCCCAAAACCACAGTGAACCTCTACTTTTCGGTTTCTGTTCTATATCCATCGATTTAATTCATCTGCCCCAAAACCAGTAGAGCAAACCCATTTAGCAGTCTCTTCAAATATCAGGTTCCTATTCATATCTCTCGCTGTCTCTTTATGAAAGAAGGCTGATATAGAGGCTCCAAAATCCTGGAGGGGCTCCTTTAATAAGATGAAATAGAGATATTTTGAAGTAAAACTCAAAAACCCCTTATCCATAATATTTTCAAAATGTCTAAACCACCCCTGATTAGTTAATCTTAATTACACTAATTAATTAATAAATTAAGCTAATCATGATTAATTAAATATAATCTTTTACTTAATCAAATGATTTGATTTATTATTTTTTGAATTTGTGTTTGGTGGGAAGAAAAACTAGATGAAATTTAAGAAAAAAATTTCGTTTTTTTTAAACCCTAGATTTTGATTCAATCAACCATAGTAGCATTGAGAATACCTCTAGCTTAAACTCTTGGTCTTTTTATGGCTCAAATTTGATGAAATCACGATTTGAAAGATGGATTTTTTGTTATTCAGAGAAGTTTACGGTTGAGTTTTCATGTCGAACCCAACCGTAACACGAAGAACACCGATGAACACCATTTTTGCCCAGATTTACGGTTGGGTTTTCAACCAAACCCAACCGTAAATCGAAGAACAATGATGAACACAATTTTTTCCCAGTTTTACGGTTGGGTTTGAGGCTCGGACCCAACCGTAAAATACAAAAAAAATTCTCCTTTCTAGGGGATTATGTACGGTTGGGTTTTGGCTTAAACCCAACCGTAAAATCCAAATTAAGTTTACAATTTCAACTTGCACTTACGGTTGGGTTTTGTCATAAAACCCAACCGTAATCCATCCCTTGGAGCATTGAGTTTTAAGGTCAAATTTGGGTTTCAAAATCAAAATTTTGAACTTATTCAATCATTTTAACTAGATTGAAGGTAAATTGGGTCATTCAAACAAAGAAAAACCGAAAAACACACAAATTAGAGAATCCAATTTTAAGTTATCCAGTAGGATTTACGGTTGGGTTTTGGCTTAGAACTCAACCGTAAATTCTAGTGTTAGTTTTAGTGCATACTCTTTTACAGTTGGGTTTTGTAATGAAACCCAACCGTAACAAATACGTGGTTTTAGTGCAAATAATATTACGGTTGGGTTTAATAATCGAACCCAACCGTAAATATGAGTTTTTTAGTGGAAATTTAGTTATGGTTGGTTTGAGTCATCGAACCCAACCGTAAATGATCATCTTCATCTCCTATATCCTTCATTTTCTATGCATAAATCAGTCTTGTATTTGTTTTTTGTTGGTGGGAAAAGTAGAAGAAAGATAAGAGAGTTTTAACCCAAAATTTTGAAAAATCCAAAATGAGTGATTCTAGTGGAAAATTTGTGGAGGGTGAATCCTTGTATGATTTCCAAACTAAATTCTACATACCCATTGAGGGAGACCCAACTATGTATGATTATTTGGATGGTAGAGAGGTTTTAAGTGAAAGTTGTGATGGTGAAACTTAACCAAATGGAGAAACTAGTCGTCAAAGTGAAGATTCAACTGCCGAGAGTAGTCTGGTATACCTCTAACTTAAAACTCTTTGTCTTTTTTTACTGATATTTGATGAAATGAGGTACATAATAGTGAGTTTTGTTTGTGACTCCGCCATGTTTACGCTTGGGTTGTCTTCAGAAACCCAACCGTAACTGTACATTTGATGGAGGAAAAGTACACTTTAACAGTTTTACGATTGGGTGTTTACCACAAACCCAACTGTAACTCATTATGTGCATGGGTATTTATTGCACTAGTTACGGTTGGGTTTGACTCTTTAGCCCAACCGTAAAATTGTTTGAGATTTTTTTTGTTGGTTTACGGTTGGGTCCGACGCTTCTACGGTTGGGTCTGATGCTTCTAACCCAACCATAAACTTATTGGTTTTAGTGTTTTGTTGCCTAATGCCTTGATCTTTTTTGTTCAGCTCGCGGTTGTACCTCAACCAATGTATGATCAGCCTCCTCCAAATGATATTCAAACTACAGTACTACGGATCACTATTTGAACGACCTGGTAGGTTATAGATAAGTTATTAATCCCTTTCGACAATATAGCTAATGCCATTTTTTTCTCCTAACTTTGTGTTCTTGGACCATGTAGACATGGTTAGAGAACATGGGAAACTCATCAGGTGTGTGATTGTTTGTAACAACCAACAAAAACACAACCGCTTTCAAATGGTTTGTGAGTGTAGTGGACAATACACAAGACATGCGAAGAATGGTACTGATATGTACCAAAGACGAAGATCAAGCGAAAAACTTTCACTAAGAAGACAGATGTCCTTTCAAGCTTCAATTTCGTACCAACAACGAGAATAAGTGGTTCTTGTCTACAGTTGTATGCGGTCGTCACAACCACCTACCACCAGAAACTTTGTTAACGCATCCTTCTACGACAAGGCTCACCTAGGAATAAAAGCTCATCGTAAACGATATGACGGAAAAACGTTTGAAACCCAGTGATATACTCGGGCAGTTGAAGAAATTAAACCCAAATAATATGTCTACGTTGGAGACAATCTACCATGCCAAAGCCAAGTTGAAGTGTGAGAAATGGGAAGAAAGGGACCCGATCCAACAACTTTTTTACTTGGGGGAGACGAAAAACTACACCATGTTTCACGAAGAAGATGAGAATAAAGAAATTAAGCATATTATATTGGCTCATCCCGAGTTTATAAAGTTAGCACGGTGCTTCCATCAAGTGCTTGTGATGGATTGCACGTACAAAACTAACAAAAATATGAGCTCCCGGTTTTGAATGTTGTAGGCCAAACTTCTACCAAGTCCCCTTTTAATGTTGCCTTTTGCTTCTTGAGAAACGAGCTCGAAGAAAGCTATGTGTGGTCATTAGAACAAATTAAATTATTCTACGTTGAAGGATATACCCCTAAGGTAATTATCACCGACAAAGAACAAGGCTTGATGAATGCCATTGCAAGGGTATTCCCAGATGCTCATCATCTTCTTTGCACGTTCCACTTGTGGAACAATATTCAAACCAAGTGCAAAACGATTATTCGGCCAATAAAGAAACGTGAGATGGACAGAATTAAGAAATTGCCGGATGCTGAACTAGAAACGACCAAAGAAAAATTTGAGGAGGACGACAAGTTGGCGGAACTAAAATGGGCTAGTTTCCAAACTGAATGGGACGCTTTGACATGGTCTATCACCAAAGAAGTTTACGAAGAAAATGTTCGTTTGTTTTGGTTGCATTGGAGTGGATATCCAATAGTGTTGAAGTATTTGCTGGAGAAATGGTTGGATCCGCACAAAGAAATGTTTGTAACGGTGTTCACAAACCAATAAAGGCACTTTGACAACCAAGCTACAAGTACCATGGAGTCATCTCACAACCGAATGAAGAAGAAGCTTCATAATTGTGATGGTGGGTTTGTTACGGTCCTCGAAGCGATGCACGATTATTTTCTCCGTGACCTTGATAGAGTTAAGGAATCTTTTGAAAAAATCTTTTCTAGAAAACACATCAGCTATAAAGACGAACCATTGCTCCAAAAATATTTCTTATAAGGTGTCGCATTGTGCGATTGAGAAAGCACGATGTTTGGGCCTTCGATCATCGATCCATTCACACACAATTTAAACATTTCGCCTGTCACCGTTGTTTGGACATATCCATATTGGCGGAGAGTTCGGCGGGGGTTGCACATCACGTACCCAAACGGATGGTACAAAGGGCCGTTGTAGCCTGCCACGTCCGACAATTCACGTAAATCCTCAACATGTCCATCACCCTCTATGCTAATATTTACATAAGGATCAAAAATAACATCTTCAACCGTGAAAACATCAATTTCAGTTCTCATCTTTGCTATGAGCACTTCTTTATGCTTTGCCTGGGTCCCGGTGAAGATGAATTTTTATCACGTAGGTCCAGTACCATCAGCGCTCGTTTTAGGAGCCAGTGTGGGAAAGTGATCATATACCCATGCTTATGAAGATAATAATTATTAATATAAGATAATGCGAAAAAAATAAATTAAAGTTAACATTGAAATTCAAACAATAAATTACCTGAAGAAGACCGGTATTCCCGGCAATCTCAGTTCCCCTAACCCTCGAAGCTTTTCGAAGGTTAGCAAGTAGGTAAGCCAGGGTGGCATCTCCCCACGAGTACTGATGCGTCATCCCGAGATCACCCTAAAACCACTGTAGATAGTGAACGTTGACCCAGTTGCCCGAGTTGTCAGCAAAGATGATGGTGCTGAGCATATATAGAAGATACACTCTGGCTGTTTGAAAAGCTCTGGTGTCATCTATGACGACCCCAGCCTTTTCCAACTTTGCGGTTCCTCCAAACTTCTCCCTTAGTGAATGCAACAATATTTTCTTGCTAATACCTTGACCTTTCTTTGTTGGCATCCCCGGTTTATCTCCACTGACCAATTTAAACTCAGATTAGGCTTCGCTCTTCTCCCATCCAAGTGTATCTTTCAGAAATGCATAAAGATCACTCCATGACATGTTGTTGTTAAAACCCTCAGACATTGATTTACCATCCACCTCCAGGCCAAGAATTGATTGGACATCACCCGGCGTTATTGTCATCTCGCCGAATTGGAGATGAAACGTATTGGTTTCAGGCCAATAACGTTCCCTGAAGGCTGCGCAGACGACACTGTCATACTCCCACATCGAATTGGTAATTCCGGGAGCTAACCCGGTACCATTTACGAGAAGTTGTACGGTCGTACATTCATAAGTTAAGGGCCAATGTTGAGCCCTTTGACGAACCAATTTCTTGATCGCCTGTGTATGATCCTACAAAGAGTAAAAACAAATTTGTTTTACTTACAAAAGTTAACAAACAAAAATTTAACAGAACAAGAGAAGTGTTCAGATTAATACCTTGGTCGCAGCAACTTTGGCAGCACATGAATGGGGATAACCAAATAATATTGCAGATTTTTCTGGGGCCTCACCCCAAAGTCCTCCATTCCTCCTCTTAGAGCATCTGCAATCGTCGAGTAAACCGACGATCAAAGATCAAATACAGTAGATAGTCGTCGAAAATCACCCACAGACGTCGATTATATTTGGTATTTGATCGATGAAAATCACTGTTCCAGATTAAATCTCGTCGCTGATCGACGACTATAAATTATAGTCGCGCGTTATTTTATGGTATCGCCTGTTTCCGAGCGATTGTACAGAATCTCGTTTAAAAATAAGGGCGTAGAGTTGGCATTCCTCCAGTTCAAGCGAGAGACTAAAAGTCCGCTCCTCAACACGATACTCTGGAAGTTCGCCCTACTCATAAGCGAGGTACCGAGTTACCGCTCCAAGAATTCAAACACGGGCGAGAAAGTAACATGGCGTTTACGGTTGGACGAGATATTGTTGACTCGCCTGGAGCTGGGCGGGCGCCCATGGAATCGTTGGTGGTAGGGCGAGGTAATAGCCCTCCGTTCAGGTGACCGTTAATACTTCGGTTCAAATGTTAATAGTTCGGTTGAAATGTTACCGTTGTAGTTTAACGACTATATTTTTACCCTATATATGAGATAACAGACGAATGGCATTTTACTTAATTCATACATATTTTGTGTGAAAAATCTAAAGTTTGTTTTTATTTCTAATCGATTAGTAAAATGCCACCATCAAAACCACGAGGTCCAAATTTTTCGTCTTTTGAAGATGTTACGATGTGTAGAATTCATTTGTCAATTTTTCAAGATTCTATCATTGGTACCGATCAATCTGAAGATCGATTATGGTCACGTATTCTATTCCGGATGAAAGAAGATATACCTACTATGCCAGCACGTACTTGAACCTCCCTTCAAAAACGATTTCAAATTATAAGTAAAGATGTTGCGCTATTGTCTGCAAAGGAGGCTGGAGTAGAAAGGGAACATCGTACTGGTTGGGGCCCTGAAAATAAGGTAACTACTCGTTTAATTATGCTTATTACAGTAATCCATATGATTGGATATCCTTTAACAAATTGAATTGAAACACCATTTCGCAGAAGTCCGTAGGCTTTTCAAGGAAGCCACTGGTCGAAGTTTTAAGCATGAAGATTGCTACACAGTTATGCTAGAAAATATTAAATATTCAAGAAGGTCGACATTTGTTTTCGATTCATCACAAGCAGAGTCTGATTACGACAATGAATCTCAGGACGTACAGGACACACCAGACTTAAGCCTAGATGGTCCAAGCGCCTTTGACGACCTAGGAGATATCTCAAACACAGTAACCCGTCCAATGGGGAAAAAAGAGGCGAAACGACAAAAGACAAAAGGAAAAGCAAAATTTACTGAACAACAGGAATTGATGGAAAATATTTATAGAGAGCAAAAAAGCTTCAACGCCAAATGTACGGAACAAAGAGATATGAAGATGGCACAAAGAGAAGCTGAGTTTGCAGCAAAATTAGCTAATGATAAAGCAAAGTTTGAAGCTAAATTAGCTGATTCAAATGCAAAGTTTCTGGCAATACAAGCTAGGCAAGAAGCAGAAGAGGAATTCCGTATAATGACGATGGATGTGTCACAAATGGATGTTGTATCAAGACAGTACATCGAACTGAGGAAAGGTGAAATTTTGAGGAAAAGATTAACCCAATCATAGAGGCCATTATTTTTTACTACTGTGAAATTGTTTATTTAATTTTATGGACTTATTTAGAAATTTCAGTTTAGTTTAATACCAATAGATTTTTATGTTTTTAATGGGTTATAATTTATTGGATTGAATTTGTAAAATTACTTCAGAAACTAGATGCGCTCGAAAGATAAATGTAAATAATAAGTGTAGTCCTTACAACACATTCAGGCAAAAATCCCATAAAAATAATCATTCATCCCCAACAGATGACCATATGTGTTCGATCAAGTCATTTCTCAAACGAACCCCAGTTTGTTTATCTAATACTGCACGTCTGCGTTGGTCCTTCACCATTCTTGAAAGTTAAGAAGTGTTGTCCCTTGAAATGACACATGGAGCGCCATGGCTTCGTTGTTCATAGTCATGCGGCCAGTCGCCTGGAATACGTTCATCATCCACTATCATATTATGTAGAATAATGATGGTTTTCATTATATAGGCTAACACGTCAGGATTCCACATTCTAGCGGGTTGTTTGATAATTGCAAATTGACTTTGTAATACCCCGAACCCCCGTTCAACATCTTTTCGACAACCTTCCTGCATAACTGAAAATTTCTGTTTCTTTTGTGAATCAGGATGTTTTATGGTAGTCACAATAGTTGCTGTCTCTGGGTATATTCCATCCCCAAGATAGTACCCCATATTATATTGATTTCCATTGACCTCAAAGTTAACTGCCGGTGCTTTACCGTTGATAAGTTTTTTGAAAAAATACGACCGGTTCATCACATTGATATCATTGTTTGAACCCGGGCATACCAAAAAATGCATGCCAAAACCAAAGATCATGCGACACCACTGCCTCCAAAATAATAATTTCGCTACCCTTGTAAGCGGTATAATCCCCTGATTCAGCGGAAGGGCATTTGTCCCATTTCCAATGCATGCAATCCACACTACCAAGCATCCCTGGAAATCCCCTTTTTTGGTTTTCATCAAGGAGGAGTTCAACATCACGCTGAGTTGGTGTCCTCAAATATTCTTTTTCGTATAGTTGGACTATCACCCTGCAAAATCTCCGGGTTGCTTCCAAAACTGTAGTTTCCCCAATACGTAAATACTCATCGATTGCATCTGCCGCGCAACCGTACGCTAACATTCTAATAGCTGCAGTAATTTTTGTGTGGGGGGTTAAGCCTAGAACACCACAGGCATCATTTTTTTGAATAAAATAACTATTTACCGCAACAACATTACCCAATATACGGTTGAATAACTCTCGACGCATTCTGAATCTTCTGCGAAAAGCATTAGGTAGAAACGTCGGGTTGTTGCAGAAATAGTCTCTCCGTAGACCTTTAGCACCTACATCACGTTGTCTTGGTATTTTTGTACGTGTATGTGGAGGGTTCATATTTGACAACATTAAACCAGCAGTAACTGCTAGGTTATTACTGTTCGCTTCAAGTGAACTTTCATCTGATGAGTATTAACTACTGTTGTCATCATCGTTTAATGAACCAGAAGAAGAAGAAGTATAAGAAACATAGTGAGGAAAACTAGAAGAGGAACCATACTTGTCTATATGATTTACATAGTATGCCATTTTGTTATGTGTTGGAATTTTGTGAGCAAGAGATGATGATAAAACTCGGTTTGTATTGATGGAGAAGCAAGTGTGGTTATTTATAATAGAAAATCAGAATTTTGAACACAAATATTATTTATCAGATTTTTCAGAGATATTTTATGTATCTTGACAAGGCAATGACATGAATTGACAATACACCGACCACATTTTAATGCAAAGATTATTTTCAGATTTGTCAGAGATATTTTATGTATCTTGACAAGGCAATGACATGAATTGACAACACACCGACCATATTTCAATGCAAAGATTATTTTTCAGATTTGTCAGAGATATTTTATGTAACTTGATAAGGCAATGACATGAATTGACAATACACCGACCATATTTCAATGCAAAGATTATCTTTTAGATTTTTCAGAGATATTTTATGTATCTTGACAAGGCAATGACATGAATTGACAATACACCGACCACATTTCAATGCAAAGATTATTTTTCAGATTTTTCAGAGATATTTTATGTATCTTGACAAGGCAATGACATGAATTGACAATACACTGACCACATTTCAATGCAAAGATTATTTTTCAGATTTTTCAGAGATATTTTATGTAACTTGACAAGGCAATGTCATTAAATAGATTATTGTTCTCTATTTAATCACATTTCCTTCTTTGTTTACTTCATAACTTACCTACACCCATGTCAACATTTCATTCAGCCGAAGACTTGGCTATAACAAAATCCTGGTATTACGAAACCTTACGTCAAGATGTTATAGTCGGTATTGAAACTCTATGGGGGAGGATCCACGATACTAGGAAAAAAAATATAGCCGTTATGCAAGGAAAAAAAATATAGCCGTGATGTGGGAATAATGAAATGAGTTTGTAGCTATTGAATGTTATTTATAGTAGTATAAGAAACAAAATATAGCCGTTATGCAAGAAAAAAAAACGGTAATAAAACGGTAACATAACGGTAATAAAACGGTCATTTAAATTTCGTAATGACCTGTAAAATTATCATACTACATGAACGGCGTACTAAAAAAATAACATTTCATTTAACCGTAAATCAACAATAAAAATAACCAAACACGTTCTTTTAACCGTCATTCGGAATTTTAATTTTTTTTCTTTTAACTGGAGTTTGATCTTGGTGGAATGAATGGCGGGAAAGATGGTCTGACGTTCTGCGTTGGGCGAACTGTTGATGAAGAACCGGGAGGTGGTGTCGTGGAATATGATGCAAAACCTAAGGGTTGCTCTTGACGCAATTGGATTTACCTGTCTGGTCAACAACGCATTCTGATCTTGTAAGAGGAGGTTTCAGCGGCAAACTGAGTTCGAATGTTGTTCAACTCAACTTCCTTAGCTATGATGTAATCCATCCTATCCTTAGTTTCAAATAAGGTAAAATCCTGAAACTGTTGTGTAAAATCAGCAAAGTCTTGCACTAAATCATAAGCCGCCACCTTGGATGGGAAAAAGAATAAGAATAAGCATTATAAACACAACATTTTTTAAACCGTAAAAAATTTCTCCATGACTTTGTTGAGTACTTACATATGATAGTTGTTGGGGAGGAGGAATGTGTACATGATCAGGGCGCCGTGGAATATTGTGTTTGATAGGGTCACCCGCATATCCATACGTTTCAACCTCCCAATCAACTGCCGTCACATATTTGTAGAGGTTGGTAACATGTCGCCAATATTCATAATAAACCTCGTATTGCACGACTCGTACGTATTCACTACAATTGCCGTGAGCTCTGGGTGTCATGTCTTCAATCTCATCGTCACCGAAGTTGGAAATGCAATTATGGGGGTTTGCAGGAATACCCCAAGTTGGGTTGTTCTGCCTCCAACAACGGTCTCCGAGATACATATTGTGCTTTATCCAATAAAATGATAATAAATAAATACCAACCATGTGACAACAGTACAACTTGGAAAATTTACGATTGTAAAGAGAAAAGAATTAGAGAACTTACAGTGCCGAGCCAGGAGAATGTAACCCGTCGGGAAGAAAGTTCTATTGCCTTGCAACCAATATCTTCTGGTATAACTGCGGTAAGCCATGGTTGCCAAGTCACGGACTCGGCAG
Organism: Papaver californicum; assembly: GCA_023531435.1. Lineage (NCBI taxonomy): Eukaryota > Viridiplantae > Streptophyta > Magnoliopsida > Ranunculales > Papaveraceae > Papaver > Papaver californicum. The sequence continues at coordinate 1,104,752 of JAJJMC010007171.1, read as the reverse complement.
ATAACTGATTTAGTTCAGTCCTTGACTTCACGATATCAACACCCTTCTTCCGGGGGGCGAACCACCTACGACATCTGGGCCATTCATGTTCACTTTCAGACGTAGTCTTGTTTGGACGAAATATCCCAAGGTATTCGTATCCCCAAAACTACAACATAAATAAATTGCAAATTATTTAACTACATACCAGCAAAATTGTAAGAAAATTTAATTCATTTAACGTTAAAAAAATTACCTCCAAAATTTGGAATGGGCCGGATACTGATTTCTGGCCCCTAGAAGCCGTGGCGAGACTCGAATACAATTTTGAGAATGTAGGACCACCCCAGTCGTACTGATCAACTTCATTTAGATTTTCAAAAGCAGCCAACCATCCTACATCAATGTATGTTTTTGCATTTGGGAAAAAGAAATTCCCCAGAACATACATATAGAACGCCCTCGCAACTCTATCAGCAAGGACACTATCATCGTTCGCCGCGTTCAATGTAGCGATATCAAAATAGGTGGTCAAAAACTTGAGAGTTATTGCATCAGAAACCCAATGTTGTGGAACACCTTCGCTTTTGCATACCGCATTATCTTTCAGTTCAGGAAAAATATTCGCACGAACATATTCAAATTTAAACTTTTGTGGGTCATAAGGAACTGATCTCCCGACACCGATACTAAACCCGGTCAGCATAACCCAATCGAGGGGAGTGAATCCAAGCTCCCCAAAAGAAAAATGAAATGTGTTGGTAGTATCCCAAAACCGCTCGATTATAAAATCGATTAAAGCGTGGGATGAATCTACTACAGGTAGGGATAGTAATCTGCCACAACCTCCCCTTTCTATTATATATTGGACCCTATTGGACTCCTTAGTAATTCTCTTGTACACCTGTAGAACTGATTTAAGAGAACCACGATGGTCAAACCTGAAGTTGGCGTCAGAGGAATATGTAATATTTGTAGAAACATGTTCCTCCATATCTTCGACAACGGTGTAATGTTCCAACCCCGGAACATCTACCGACTCGGGGACCATGGACTGTGCTTCTGAATCATCTGTGATTTTAGCTTTTTTGGTGGTTTTCTTTCTTCCAACCCATCTCGAAACAACATTGGTAGACATCTGACGAAACAAATAATAGAACATTGTCAACAAAATAAGTAAATCAATACAATGCATAAACACTTAAAATTAATTTAACAACACCTAAACAAGTAGCGAAAGCAAAATTTCGAGTCACATTTGTACAAACAATTATACATCAAACATTCTAAAAATACATACATCATTATCAAAATACAACAATCACACTCATTATAACCAATCTAATTCAAATTACACAATTGCAAATAATTCCATACACATTTGTTTTTAAATTATATCAAAAATTAAATCAAAATTAATTTGTTTCTACACAACATAATACATTCAACCAAAAATTAAACATAAACCCACAAAAATTAAGCTAAAATAATTTCGTATTGTATGTTCAATTTAACAAATAACAACAAATTTTTAAACCTAATTCATAACATGTACATAAACCCTAAATAAATTCTCAATTTTATAATTATAACACAAATTCATATTCAATAATGGGTTTATAATATACTAATTAAACAACATCCACAACCAATTTAACAAACTAATCATCTAAATTATATACGAAATTAAAATAATTGAATTTAAATTTTTGTAGGGTAGAAGATATACCTTGATTTCGCTTGAAATTTGTTTGAGCAAAATATGAAAATGAAAACGAGGTATTGGGTTATCGTTTTATGATAGAGCTGTTGCAAAAATGGGGTTCTTGGATTCTTTCGGCTGAGAGAGGTTGGAGGCGAGAGGAAGGGAACATGAGGCGAGAAGAAGATGAAGAAAGAAACAGAAAAATTAGGGTTATAATCGGCTGAAGAACCAAGGCGCCGTCTTGGTATACCGCCTCCAACAATTGGACGTGACCACAACATCCCGCCCGTCTCTTTCCCACCCAAGTCCTTCGCACGTGCAACAGGCGTTACTATAATCTCTCGCCCTAATCATTTTTCACATGCCTATTTCGCACATTTTTTAGGCGACATTAAGGGACAGCGCTCGAACAAGCGGAATATTCACAGCCCGCTTGGATAGTGGACGAGCTTCAGGATCGAGCATGTACGTTAGTTTTGCAGACGGCAAAACAAAATCTCGCTTGTACGAGGCACGGTGTTAATGGATCGTCCGTTTTTTCGAACGATAGGATAGTAACTCGCTTTCCCCCAAACGACAGTTTACTGCCTCGTTGGATCATCCACCGCTGTTTTTACACCGGATCAAAGATCAAATTTTTTGATATTTGATAGATGTTTATAGTCGACCCATTGTGGATGCCCTTAGGCCACAGTTGAGGTTCGGCCTTTTCTTTGAGAATTTCTTTGGCAACCCTTTTCTTTGCCTTTGTTTCTTCTGTTGAGGTTCGGCAGAAGCAACAACAATTTCTTTACCTTTGGCTTGAGGGACATGTTGTTCTGTGTCCCTCTCTTCTTCCTCATGTTGTTGCTCTTGTGGTGGTTCTCTAATCACAAGAGAACCTCTAGGTGTTGGTAGATCACCCAAGCCTTGGAACACACTATATTCCTCTTGTGCAATTTGAGGAACACTACCACCCCCTACCTCAAAAGATGGATTATGGGTCTTACTCACGCCTCTCTTCTGAACCCCTAAATGCTTTCCGTGGCGAGGGGTTGGAGTGTGAGAAATTTGTGTTAAATTGTTACCCCTCTTATTCTTCCTACAACACACAAGCAATACAAGTTAGATAATTTCCAAGCAATTCAACTTCAACTAAAAAAAATTGACTACCGTAAATTTCCAGTTGAAAATTTTGTCACTGTTTTATGGTTAGGTTTTAACAAAAACCCAACCGTAAAATACATGTAAAAGATGTGCACACTTTTCTTACGGTTGGGTTTTTCTAAAAACCCAACCGTAAGACTCTAACAAAAATTTTGTTTGCGCTATTGTTATGTTTGGGTTTTGCGAAAAACCCAACCGTAATTTTTTTAAAAAAAATAGCGCAAATTTTTTACGGTTGGGTTCAATTTTGAACCCCAACCGTAATATCCTTAACTCTTCATCTTCTTCCCTTTGATTTACGGTTGGGTATTGAAGAAAACCCAACCGTAATATGAAGAACATGATATATTACGGTTGGGTTTTCACACGAACTCAACTGTAACATCAACTGTGTCCAATTTTTTTAAACCAAAAACACAATCAAACACGCGAATCAATCAATTAGAAATTCTAAGAATAATATGAGTTTTGTTCAATACCTTAGATACACCATTGTTGGATTTTGCGGTGATTGATTTTGCTTTTCACTATCGATTTCTTCTTGAATCTCTTGATTAGGTTGAAAGGAGCAGGGTTGATTGCCATCACTACTACCTTTAACGCCTTTAGTATGCTTCTTCATCTCGAATTGTTGAGTTTAATCGACGAAGAATTTTGCGAATCGACGATGAATTTCGATGGATTACGGTTGAATTTTTGTTTGGTTTTTGATAGTTTAGTTTTTGAAAGTTATGAAAATGAATAGTGTTAAGGGTGTTTAGGTTTTAATTGGCATGAGGGTAAAATGAATATTTAACCAAACCCCTAGGACATCCCTTAACGAAAAATTGGGTCACCTCACCTCCACTTGGAGCCCCTCTAAGATTTTAGAGCCCCTATATCAAGCTTCTTCTGAAAACATTCTTAGTTTGAAGATCCAGAAAAAGGTTTTCATTTTGTTCAGTTTGGAAATCACTGAAGTGGATTGCCAATTGAATCAATGGTGGTATTATGAAAAATTAAATTTGATTCCTATTGATAGCCATATTACTCAACAATAATAAGGTACCATTTTACATATTAAATCATTTAAGAAATTGCTAGTTCTTTTGCTCTATAGTGCTCACAGTTCTATTATATGGGATTCAGGGAAAACTTAGAATTCAAATCTGGTTAGCTCACTAAAATGCATATTCCCATGTATGCTAGATTAAGATAAACACCCATTTGCTGTTTTCATATATGTACTTACTTATTTAAGGGTGATTTGAGCCACAATACAGGCTTTGATATTTTGCTCATTTGGCGACTCATTTACACGATGAATTACAGAATTGATAGCAATCTTGAATTATATAGTTAATAAATTTCATCTCCAGGTGTTACTTTGAATGTAATCGATGAAATGTGCCGAACCTTGTACCAGTCCGCTCCTTTTTTTGAAGCCCTGTCCTGAAAAGCCGAAGGCATGTTGTTGATCTCCAATTTTTGTATGGTGGTAACAAACTTCAGACCTTTAGGAAGCATAACCAATCTCTGACAATTAAATATCTCTAAGTGCTTTAGACTTAGCATCCCACCTTTATGGACTCTAAACTGTTTTACGTATATTAGTTTCTTGAGGTGCAAATGTTGGAGTTGAGGGACCCTTTTGCTTTGCATACCATCTCCTCGCCATTATATGCAGATTTCATGCATATGTACTTCAGATTTGGCAAATGTTGCAAATCTGCCCAGGGGTCTTGAAAGAAACATGTCGTAGCCAAGGTCAACTTGGTGATGTTTGGTGGGAATTTGAAGTAATTTGCTCGACAGAAGCCCCTCAAACTCAGTTTTTGAAGATTATGACACCGAGAAAGTCGTTCCATATTCGGAAAGGACTCTGTAAGATCCAGATGCAGATACAGGGATCTAAGGGGGTTGTGGTTTGTCGACCTATGAACAATGGAGTCTAGTATTTTTTCGAGTTCTGATCCTAAGAGCTGACGCAAACCTAGTTTCCGGAGATAGTCATCTTGATCAAACCTCCTCTTATTATCCATCTGCCAGCCGTTACCCATTTTAGAGTCTGCAGGTTTGTTAAATTGCGTAATTGTAAGTGTTCATCACCGCAATATAAATGCAAATGTCTTAACTGTTCCATCTTCTGAATAGTGTCGGGCATAGTTCCACAATATCCACTTAAGTCTAGAGTTTGTAGGTACCGCAAATTACCAATAGTTGGTGAATTCTTCCTATCCGTATATCTATTAATCCTAAGTACCTTAAGTGAACTAACTTCCCGATTTGTTTGGTTATGTTTCCCTTGGTGTCATCATAAACACCTCTAAGATCTACAACTCTAAGTAACTTGAGATTTTGGTGGTGAAGTTGCACATCAAAGAAAAGATAGCTGTTCTGATAAGGAATGTAAATTAGTGTCCGAAGATGTGGAGAGTTTTCCAAAGAAGTATACCTTGGTAGTCGGAGAATCTGCAACCTCATTGTGACGAATATCCAGAAAATTCTCTTCTCTTGCCCTTAGCAAACATAGGTCTCGCATAAGATCATGTAACCGACATGTTTTAACTCTCCCTGTGAGGCTTCTTTTGGAAACTTGGACCATACACCTTTGAAACAATTCTGTTAAGTATTGTTGTTCTGCCAGGTCTTCCAATGTGTCTCCATTTAATTGTGGTATGAAATCTTCAGCAGTCCACAACTGGATCAGTGTCCTTACTGGAATATCGCAGTCCTCTGGGAAAAGGCCTAAATAGAGAAAGCACGGCTTCAAGTGTTATGGCAGATCATTGTAACTTAGAGATAATATTCCCATTACTCCAGTTTGACCTCGATTCATGTGAGTGTTAATGTTTCTTTGCACAGCCTCCCTCTCAGTGATTTCTGTCTTTTTAGTTGCTAATAATCCTCCAAGAACAGTGACCCCCAAGGGTAGACTGCCACACTTTCTCACCATTTCTCTTCCTATCTTCTGCAAACCTGGAGAAATACGTGTCCCTGCCATATTCTTTGTGGGTAATGCTTTTCTTACATAGTAAACCCCAACTCTCTTCGTCAGTCAAAAACCGAGGTTCAAGGTGAAGGCTCCATGGATCTGCACGCAAAGCTACTTCTTTTTTTGCGAGTGGTGAGCAGTACTTTACTTCCCATCAGTCCATTTGGAAAGGCTGGACTTAGAATATCCCAAGCTTCCGAACTCCAGATGTCATCAAGAACCACCAAGTATCGCTTATCTTGCAAATACTCATGGAGCAACTGCACCAGATCTTCCTTTTTTTGTCTTCTATCCCATCCATTCCATGGGATGATAGAGAGGCTTTTTTAAGAATCTCTTTTAAGATGTCTATCCTGCTACAACTTTGAGATACAAAAGTCCAAGCACAAAATTGGAAATGGTTCTTAACAACATCATGCCTGTATACAGTCTTGGCTAGAGTGGTTTTGCCAAGACCTCCCGTAACAATGATTGAAATTACACAATGGCGTTCCTTCTCTTTTGTCAATTCAGCTATTAACTCACTCGTGTGCTCCTCTAACCCAATGACATCCTCATCTTCAACATGGGGATAAGACCGTCTCAATTGTTGCTGCAACTTTTGATTTGCGGCAGAACCTGGATTTCTTTCGTCACGAATGCTTTCTATATCATATGTCACTCGACTATCAGAGATGTATTGGAATTTTGTAAGGATAGATTGGATCTTCGTCCCAACCTTGTATTGATGACTGCTTATGTTCAGTATGCAAGCACTTTTGATGAGCAAACCCATAATGCCTCCTCTTTCTCTTGATGCGACTTTCAGGACGAATATATCAATGACGTCTTCGGACTCATAAGCAACATCTCTAATCTCTGAAATCCAATTGCGGACAAGCGCATCATCTTGTTGCTGCTTCACATCTGCATCTTTCAAGAAGCAAAGCATCCTTCTCAGTTCATTACCCAATTGTTCGACCTGTTCACGAACACCATGCAAGGAAACTGCTTCTTGAATGAGCGCATCACCTAATCTCTTTACTGCAAACGAAACAATGGCTTCAACCATTTTAAGTGAAATTTAATAACTGAATGAACTTTTTTTTTAATGATGTTTGGCTAGTAAAGCATTATGATGTAGAGCTGGTAATCTCTTACTGTTTGGATGTTTACTAGTTTGTTTTATGTTAAGAACTAATCAATAACCAGGGGTTTTAAAGCTACAGTCCGTGGGTTATAATCTCAAAGGTGTCACTATCCAACAACAAAAAACCCAACAAAACAAAATGTTCATAAAAATCCAATTTGAAATTAACTGTCTAAACTACCCTTCTGTAATTTCCGAGAGAGAAAATAACCGCTCTCATTTATCACTTGGTAATGGCATTTCCCCCCCTTCAACCTTCTCTTCACTCAAAAATCTAAATCTCATATCTGAAACCAATTTCAATTTAAATTCTCCATTCTTCTTACTTCATAAATCTCAGATCTGAAACCAATTTTACAACTGATTTCAGTTTTTGTAACAATTTTAACCTAACCTAACCTAAAATCAAAATAAATCACTGAACAAAATCAAAAATGGTGAAGAGACAAGAGAAAAAGAAAGATGAAAAGATCAACAAAAAGCTTAATAATACTGTCGAAGATTCTCCAAAAGGTAAATCGAAGTTTAATTGTTCTTTAATGATTATTTATGGTTAAAAATCAACATGCATCAATGATTTTTGTTTTCACAATTTTGGTTTCATGAATAAATTTACATAATTAGGTTTTATCTCTTATCATCTGTTTATATCATAAATTAGGTTTAGGTTTCATCTGTTTTGAAATCACCGGTTTCATAATTAGGTTTCAATTACATTTGTTCTCACCTTATTTATTCCCGGTTCAATTATGTTTTGACAATTATGTTCAGTTTTGGTTTCATCATTTTCACTGTATGGTTGAAACCAACTCTTCTAGTGTTATTTTATTTAATGACTATTTTGATGGAACCGAAATTGGTTTCATCATTTTCACTGTATGGTTGAAACCAACTCTGTTGGTGTTTTTTTACTTAATGGCTATTTTGATGGAACCGAAATTGGTTTCATCATTTTCGTTGTATGGTTGAAACCAACTCTGTTGGTGCTTAGGTTTACTTCTGGTTTAACTACAGGGGAAAAAATAGTTAAAGAACCGTATAGGTGCTCGTTGCATCATTTGTGTGCGGAGGCACATGCAATAAAAGCTTTGATACAAAATAAGGAATAACACATGAAGGCACTTGTTTCTTGTCCATTTTGTCAGCATTCAAACAACATGTTGCAAAGTTCTCACTAGAGTCGGCAAGTCAATCAAAAGAATTCGTTTTGAACATCCCTTTGTGTTGTCAGCAAGCCGTATAAGTGTTTTAAAAGAACTTGTTTTTAGAGATCTTCTCTTCACTCTTTTCATTTCACTCCTTTTTTGTTTTGTTCAATTTAAAGATCTTATTTTTTTAATTTCAGGAATGATTGCAGCCTTCATGTTTGCTATTACATGAAGAGCCTCTTGAAAGGAAATTTTTTGTCTGAAGCGCATATAAAACAAAATATGCAGAATATGAAGCCAAAGCTGGCCTGCAAGATCCTCCTTGACAAAGGTGCAGACTATGAGGCCAAAGTTGCAATTTAAAGTTGACAGTTTTAGTTTGCAATTAAAAAAATTATTGTTTTAGTTTTAGTTTAAAGTATTTGTGTAATGATTTCAGTTCAATTGGAATTGTTAGACATATTTGGTTTAAAATACTTGGAACTTTTATAAAAACATCTCAGTTTGTATGTTTAAAAAGATCTCATTTGATGAAACCAAAAAGTGTTTCAACATAATGCAGAAAAGCTAAAACCTTTAGGCCTGAACACTTAGGCTTAAATCTTATGCATTGAACAAACATATCACATACGTAAACAAAAATAATGAAACCAAAAAAGTTCCATAATTTTTTTGGTTCCATCTTATTCCAGATGAAAAAAAATGATGGAACCAAAAAAATTTCAATCATTTTTTTGGTTCCATCTTATTCCAGATGAAAAAAATGATGAAACCAAAAAAATTCCCATCATTTTTTGGTTCCACCTTATTCCAGATGAAAAAAATGATGGAACCACAAAAAGTTCCATCATATTATAGATGAAAAAAATACTGAAGCATGTGACAAACTATGGAACCTATTTTGGTTCCAACAAATTATAAAAGCCTGCAACTCTGACAAACTTAATCTAAAATTAAACAAACATGAAACACCTGAAGCAAATTAACATGTTTAACTGTAAAAAATGTAGAAAAATAAATAAATCAGAAAATGTGGTTTGAAACATATAGTAGTCTAAACAAAAACTGAAACTGAAAGTCGATGAATTGTAGTCGAAATGACTTCAAATCTGACGCGCAGGGCATGGCAGTCAAAACATGGCAGCCACCATAAGTTCTCATCTTCTTATTGGGAACTGAACCTGTATTAGGAATTCTCTTCTTCTTCCTTAGACGACATGATTGTGGTAGAGCATCAGGACCAAGAACAACAGATTTTGGAGACACAATCGCAGGCTTTTCAACTGTGGGGATATGATTAATTGCTCTTGCATAGGATTCCCAGTAGAACTTTAATGTAAAATAAAATTCGACATACTTATACGGATCTTCTTCATTTAGCATGATATAACGGATAACATGGGCACAAGGGAAACCGTTGATGCACCATCGGTTGCAAGAACATGTTTTTCTTTGCAAAGCGACTGTTTGTGTTAATATCAAATGAACTTCAAACACATATTGCGATGACTTGGTGACACTGTATTCACTGCCATGCATCTTGTTGTTGTATACTGCAACCCTGTACATAACCCTATGAACATCAAATTACGGAGAAATCAAAATCAAAACAGAACATATAATATTAAAACCTTAGTCTACAGAAATTCAATTAACATACATTACACAATCACTTGGTTTTGGCAACACCAGTACACAACTTAATTTGATTCCTCCTAGTCCATTAGTTGATTCAATTATGCTAACTAACCACTACAAATACATTTATGCCAATTATTTTCAACCATATTCCAATGGAATAAGGCACTGGCCCATATAAACTCACCCAATACATCAATCCATATAAAAGTATTAACTATTTAGTACAATGACATAAGTTCATAATAAGATTAGTTCATAATGGAAAACGACACTATTTACATTTCCAATTCGCAAATTGATATTTGCACACTTACAGATACTTTAATCTTCAAAACCAAATCAAAGTACCGCATCTTCTATAAGACTCATCATTCATGTTACGGTACATCCATACCCAAATGAACACTTACCTTATTTGACAAACATCACTAAAAGAGAATAAGAAACATAAGCAAATATGCATGAAGTGCGATAACACATACCCATTGATTTATAAGAACCACTTGTTCAGTTGAGAAGTGATTTTCCTCAAACAACTTCCAAATTGATGAACAACAAAGAAAATTTCCCTTACTCTGTTCATGAAACCAACCAGTAACAACTCGATAAATTCCTATCTCCATCTGCAAGTGAGAAGATAGTAAAGTAGTTATAACGACCTAGAAATCAGAAATGTACATTCAAATGAAAAGGTCTGTAAGAACTAAGAAATAACACATAATCTGAAAACATTATACTATAACTACTTTAGTTGTTTCTTAGGATCCAAAGTGTGTCCATATCTAATCTTATACCTAGCAGCTGATTCTGAATTTGAAAATATAAATAATCAGATAAATAATGAAACTAGGAGCCTATTATTATTATTACCTCTTGAAATCGATTAAGATCTTGGGAATTTCTTTAGTATTCTTCGTCCAAGTACGAATTTAAGTTACTATTACTACAAAGAAAATCTCTATTTGGAACAACATCATCAGAAAAAAGATCAGGAAGAACAACGTTGAGGAAGAGAGAACGAGGTTTATCGATTTGAAATATTTCGATTTCAAAATTGATATCTAAAGCAGCAGAATCGAAAAAAAATCCTCTTTTTCTTCTTCTATTTGAACCAATTTAAAACCCTAGGTTCTACACAACAACTAAAATGAATAGAAGGGGAAGGAGGTACTTCTGGTGGTGGTGGTGGGGGGGGGGGGAGGAAGAAGAGAGGGAAATGGTATTGGTGGAGGATCGGGAAATGATCGTGGTTTTAGTTTTGATGGTGGTGGTGCGTGAGGAGAAGGAGGTTCTTCTGGTGTTGGTGGTGCGAGAGAGACGGTAAGTATTTGGTACTCATACGTAGAAAAAATAAAAATAAAAGAGTAGGTTGGATATTCTTAAAAAAAAAAATGAATGTAACTTGTATATTTTAAAATATTTGGGGTTTTTGTATCACTTTTAAAAATATAAAGTTTTCATAGATCTCAATTTATGGTTGGAGTTTTTATCTAATAAGTATGATCATCTTCGGGTTTTTTTCACTTGTTATATTAAAGCTATCCAAATACTTTGATGTTCATACTATTTTCAAAGGCGACTTTCTTAGTGTGAGTCGGTAAAGCGTCAGCATCTTAACTTGACTTGGCTGGTAGTTCCTCGATTTTAACTCATTTGGTTATTTCCACTGGACTGATTTAATCATTGTTTTCTCTTTCAAAAGATTGGGTTGGAAAAAGTATACATCACAAAGATTGTTCTCTCGATTCCTATGAATTTCAAGCCAACATCATCTCATCGTAAATCTGACTGTAACAAAGACTTAAAGAAACTGGTATGAACGAAATGTGCAATGCAAATTGTGGTTAGATTCCGCGTACCTTTGAATAATGCCTACATCACCAATCCCATTGAATAGTAAACTTCCTTGGGATTATCTTCGCAAGAACAGGCTGACTAAAACCAGCTGCTTTGATTAATTTACTCGTCATGGTTCATATCAATTTCCCACTTCCTTGTACAAGTTCGCGAGAGTGATCAAGCCAAAAGATTCCTGGTTTAATTGGGGGTTTATAGAATTAATAGAGCTTTTGAGAAATCTACATACACCAAAAATTATAAGGGGTTCCAAAAGCTAGTGATAATACATTAATATAAATATACCCTTCTCTAATAACTTATCCAAAAACCCTATTATATTTTAATCTATAAGCCTCCATTCCTATTTTAAAATTAAAAATCAGAAATTCAATTCACCCCTTTCCCTCTCCTCTAAACCTAACGACCTTTTTCCTCCAAATTTTTTTTTCTTTTCGAAATCAATTCATCGTTGTAATCGTTGATTCAAAAATTTTAATCGATGATTAACTTCTTCTACAAACATGACTCGTATGAAGCATTATCAAAGAGAACAAGATAACCCTAGAATCATAGAGAGACTAAAAGGAAAGCGGAAGGAGAAAAACAACGAAGAATTAAACCTTGAAGAAGAAAGGACCCCAGTTAGAGAGTAAGTAACTAAAACCCATTACTCTACTTGTTGTGATTGTTTGTATGTGTGTTTTGAGGGTAAAATTAGGTTTGTAACCGTAAAATTGCAGTTTCAGAAAGAGGGTCGTCCTGGTTGCAACTCACCTATTACTCTAACTAGTTTTTCTCACTGAAGACGAAGGGTATTTTTAGGGTCGCATCGGTTTCTATCTAAAACCATGACGACTCTTATTGTATATTTTCATTGATGCCAGAGTATGTTAGGGTTGTATGGTTTTTATCTAAAACCATGACGACACTAGTTTTTATAAATTCAGGGTTCGTCATCGTATAACTGTTGGGTCATCATGTTTTACCTAGGGTCGTTATGGCGACAATTAAAACCACCCTTATGCTGAGTCTATGAATATTGTTCTGTTTTTTTTTTATTCTTGTGTATTTTTATTGTAGCATGCTTAAAAAAGTCAAGAAAGGAAAAAACAAACATCTATCCGCTCCTCCTTCAAAACCACTCCGCAACAAGAAATTCTTGGGGGCTGGACCGTATCGTGGAAAACATCCGAAGGAGATACCTTTTGTTATCCGTGAACGTGCACAAGAAGGCAAGGAACCTGAGGCTTCCCCTTATTCTTATGACTCCTCTATTCCATCTGCGACTTTAGACAATGACAACGAACAAACTGAATATGATATTGATGAGACAAATATCGGTGGTGGAGGTGATGGAGCTGGTGGTTCTGGTGGAACTAGTGGTGCTGGTGGTGGTGATGATAGGGAAGAGGAAGAGGTGCAAGAAGAGGCGGAGGTGCTAGCGAAGGACATGGGCAAGGCAAAAGTCCTACCCGCGAGGCACGTTCCCAAACCCCACTTGTCTCTGAGGCCTGAACGCAATGAAAATGCTAGAGGCTTACCCTCAGATGGAGGAAAAGTTCTATGTGCATATGCCGGATCGTGGGATCATACCATCTATGAGACCATCGTAAGAATCTGAACTTTGTTTTTCAATTAACTTGTTGTTGTCATTGATTGTTTTCTTATTGTATTTTTTTCTTACTATTTTGTAGGATCATATGTATGCAATACGTCTATTCAGACGCCAGTCTTTGTACGTAAAAATGGTGTATTAGCCCCTAGAAGAAGAATGTGCAAGAGTTAAAGCGTTAATCGAGAACTCATGTTTGTATCTTTTCGTACCAAACTCCGTCATTGCGTTTGATAGGGTTGCGGTATCTTGCTTCAGTGAGAGGTTTTACCCTGAGGTCGATTGCTTCCAATTCCCCTTTGGCGAGATGGCTTTAACTCCTCACGATGTAGAAAATATTTTAGGGATCCAGGTCGAAGGAAAACCCACCATGTCCAACTACAAGAAACACCTACTTTGGCTTAACATTTATGAATTGACCAAGGCGTTGTTTGGATGGGATGAAGAGGCGGCGAACGATATGTTAGTCAAAGGACCAAAGTACCGGAGGAGAGAGTTTAATCTTGTGTAGTTGAGGCATAAATATTCTAGGATACTAAAAAAAGAAAGAAAACATGGTCTTGTCTCTATGGTTGAAGTTCGTGTTGCGGCTGCCAGTTATCTTTTGTACGTACTAGGGTCTGTGATGTTTTCTGTTAGCTCAAGAAACAAGGTCAGCACGGACTTTCTCCATCTCTTGCATCCTTTGGAAAATGTGTGTAAGTACTCATGAGGGACTGCCATCGTAGCACACATGAAGGAGGAGCTAACAAAAGCATCTAGGGAACGAACATCTAAAATCAATGGGAATACAAGTCTATTGCAGGTAATTGAAGTGATCAAATATGTTTGTTCGATGGATTATTATTCTTTTTCAATCTCTTTCTTTGATGAATACTAGTTTTATTGTTTTGATGAATGTATAAGTGTGGATTTATGAGCATTTTTCCTCATTGTTCAAAGACAAGGAACACGTCAAAGTGAACGAGGCATGGACCAGTGCTCAACAAAGAGGGGCGAAATACACGTTCACTGGGGGCTAGGAGAAGGATCATAAGTCCATGTTGTTACCTATGCGAGAAATTTTGGACAACATGACACCCAAAGATGTAGTCTTTGATCCGTACATGACAGATGACCCAAATAGAATGCAGGGTGTCTCTTTTTACTATGTTCCTTTCTTTCACCCTACCGGATTCTTAATGTATGATCCTTCTAGAGTAATGCACCAGCTTTGGTATATTCAAGATCCATGAGAGAAGGATTATGTATCAATATTCTGATTCAACCTTGATGAATGCATCTCTGACGCTTCTAGTGTTGCGGTGGTTTACGACCATGTTGGGTCGTCATGGTCTATAGGTTTAAAAACTAACGACTCCAGTCGATAGTTTGGGTCGTCAGTGTTTTATATGTATCGACCATGACGATTCTAGACAATCTATCACCTATGAACCTATACGTAACGACCATGCCGATCTCAGAAAATCTATCACCTAGTCGTTGGGTCTTTAATTTCTATAAAAGAAACCTTCTTCTCAACATACAATGCCTCACAAACACTTATTATCTCTCATCTTTCTAATCTTTCAAACCCTTTTTTTTCTAATTTCTTCATCATGATTGCTAAATTCACTCCCTGAGAAGATGTTGTGGCTTAGAGCGTGGGTTGTAGTCACAAAACATGACAAAGAATTCCTCATCAACATAAATAGGAGATTGTTAACTTTTTGGGACCGTATTTTCAGGGTTTTTGTTGCTTTAGACGACAATCAAAAATCCAGATCAATGACAGACGTAAAAGAAAGATTCGAGTTGATCTACGATTGATGCTGTAATTTTAGAACGACTTTGGGAAACATGATCGTGTATTATCCTCACCAACCCTTGGAACAAATAAGTAAATGTCGATAGATTTTAATCAAATCCTATTCGATTATAATACTAACTTATTGTTGATTTCCTTTTCAGAAACAACATACATATGAACAATATAAGACGGACTGCTGCAAAAGATTTCGGCATGACAATTGCTATGTAGTGTTGGCTGAAAATTTGACTATTTTAATGGTCTAGATTCAATTTAATCCTATGTTTCTATCCTATGTATGGTTTTCTTTATAATATATGTAAGCATTTTCTTTATGATCTATTTATGCCTTTTCTTTTCTTTCTAATGAATTTACAATTACAAAATCCTTTATCAACAAATTTTACAGATTGTGTCGTTTTGGTAAATTGGAACCGACCATGCCGATCTCAGAGAGAGTCGTTATGGTATTTGGTATGCACCGATGCGACCCTAGCAGTTATTTCATACAGATAATTCTGATTAGAGCGTCGTTATGGTATAAATAAAGGACAAAAAAATATGACCATGACGATTTTTCATAACCTGGTAATGTAATAAGCTTGGGTCGTCATTGTCTAATGTTACGACCATGACGACCCTTAAAGTCCTAAAGCCCCTCTTCTTCCACATTCATAGAAAAAAAATACATGGTTTAAAAAATTAATCTAATTTTAATCATAACCATAATTTATATATTAATCTAATTTAATTAATTAACTCAAGTAATCATGTATTAGGATATACAGGGATAGTTTAGCTATTTATAAAAATACATGCTACGGGATAGAAGTATTATTATTGGATGATCCTATTTTATCTTTTCCTCTAGCACCCAGTTAATTTTCCAAGCCCACAATTAAGCCAGGAAAAGATTGTGGAGTAGGTTCTGAAATGAGGATTTGCATTTTCAAGAAGGCAAAGCCTGTAACATCTGATGATCTCAGTCAGGAACTAGATCCTTGTATTTGATCAATTTGGCCAAAAAAGGATTCAAACTGTAGGGCGATTTACAGCAGTAATGGCAAGGTTTCGAGATTGATGTGAAATATAATTTGCACAATAGAAAGCTACTAAAGTAGAGCGTAATGGGCCTACAATATACCTCTTTTACACATATAATACAAAAGGATATGAATCAATCAATCGATTATACTACATAGGAAACAACACGGCTAATTTTCTTATGACGAGGTCAAAGATGCGGTCACTGAGGAGGTTGCCACCAAACCAGAGAGGAGACCAACGATAAGGGCACTGTTATAAGTGCTAGGTTCTCCCTGCATGGAGTTATTCCTGGAGTCGATGTATGTTTCGTTCAAAAAGGGTCCACCAACCAGTGCTCCAGTCGCCACATTTGGATTAGGTTGGGTTGAGTTCAGATATCGGAACCCGTCTTCACAACCTGCAACTGCATCAGCTGGAATCGAAGCTCCTCTGTGGTGTACAAATTGTGGGTATTTACTCCCGTAACCAACAAGGTAGCTCATCCTCATTGGATTCTTCCCCAATACATAGTCAGCCTAAATTAAACCAAGGAAGAAAAGAAAAGTTATGCAAAAGAAGGCATATGGAAGAAATATGCAGAGTAGCAATGCTACTATGATGTAGTCTATAAACCTTTGTTTTGTCAATTTCACCAACACAAACGAATGGAGTTATATTGATCCACTGAGGTTTTATCTTGGCAATTGCATTGAGTACGACGAATTAAAACGCATACCTGTGAAGAGGCAAAGTTACGCAGGTCTTCAGGTGTGTAAGAATTTCCACTGCAATCAAAGCTTGCTATCTGGGATGTAAGCATGTAGTCACTGTAAAGAACAGCCAGGAACCCAGCAGCAACAGGCTGCTGAAGAGCGTTCCATTCACTAACCCATGTCAGCCCACCTGCATTAGCAGTGAAGTTATGGTAATAAGCCATGCAGACTGGTGGAGGAATTTTGATTTAAGTAAAGCTAGAGTGGTTGCCTTGGATAAAGAAAAAAAACAATCAACTGGGTGAAAAATTGGTGGTTTTATTAAACTCTTTTCAGGAGAAAGAAAAAGAAACCCCTTGAAAAGAATTGAAGTGAAGAGCAAAACTGAAAAAGGGGAAAGTGAAGCTAACATACCATCAGTTCTGCTTTTTGTGGCTGTTGGAGAATCAGGTATTAGACCACACATAACAGCCTCCGCAGTTTTCCGGTACATTTGGAGTCCTTGGTTATTAGAACTTGATAAACCATGAGCACCAAAGATGTTTACCCTTGATAACAGGACCTGTTCCAGAATGTGAATTTACAATAGATTGTTAGATTGGAATGGCAATACAACTATAAAAGTCAACAGGCTACCAAAAATAGAGGAAAGCATTGAGAGGGTATTTATCATATCAGGTTTGTGTTCGAGTCAAATTGATTAACTGAGGGACTTTGAACCCCATGGATCTTTGGAAAGTAATATCATGCTTCACGATTGTAATTGTTTTCAAACGTAAATAAATCCAGTATATGTCACTTGAAATGTTAGAAATGCGAGATCATACTCTTCTGCATGATCTACAAACGCTCCAGATGATACATATTAGAATGAAAAACACCATTTTGATATTTGCATCATCAGACTACCAATTAGGGACCCCGCAAGCATGATGTATATGGAGAAACAAAAAGAGACCAAATAGGACCTTGTGCATCACTAACAACAATCTACCAGAAACAAATACTCCTCCGTCCGGGAATATGTGATCTATTTTAAATTTGTATAATTCTTAAAGCAAAGAGGAGAGAGAAATATTTTTAAGTATTTTTCACAATTATACCCTTATGAATAATAATTAGTAATTTATCTTTCAAAATATACGACGGATTTTTGTAAATTTTATACCATTGAAAAGCATTTTAAAACACATGTGTAACGAATATAAACATAATTATCAAATTATATATATTTCTTATACTAAAAATAATCAATTAAAATGATAGTTTTAGATATATCTCCTTGTCTAATGATATAGGTCATCTAATAGCGGACAAAATTTAAAGATGAATAGATCATCTATTCCCGGACAGAGGGAGTTTTAATTACACTTCTAGCAGGTTAAAAAGTTCCATCTTCTGGGGAAGAATTTACCTGAGTCCCAGCATGTTTGTCATCCCAACTAAACCACGATGGTTTTCCCCACCTACCGAAACTTTTTCCATTTTCTGCCGTCACATAGTCAAGGTATGTCTTGTCAGTTGTTGCGTGGTAGAGCCATGTGGCTGCCCACAAGAGCTCATCTCCAAAATCAGTAGAATTGTAGTATGTCTGGACTTTGGGTAGACTCTTGCTGTATAAACCTCTATGAGTGTCAGCGAAAGTAAATAACTGGCGAGCATGCTTAAGGCAGGTAGCAGAATATGTGGCATCGCTTGTCTTGAATACCAAAGAAGCTGCTGCGAGAGCAGCTGCTGTTTCTCCTGCAACATCTGATCCTGGAGATTTTTCGTCCACCTTTGCTACAGGCCTCTCTCCGGTCATATTTTCCGGTCTCTGCCAACATTTGTGGTCAACATCCGGATCGCCCACCTGCCAGAAATACAAAAACGCTTTAGAAAGAATATTATGTACCGTTTGGCAAGGAGTTTGCCTCCATGTTACATATTATGTGCATCGTGCATATGACACGGGATAGGTTGGGGCAGAGGACAGAAATGAATAATGCAGACAAGTAGAGGGTATATCAGATTCTTCGGATAAGAGATTCACATAGTTTGTTTGTTTTCCCTACTGCAGGTAAGCTAGTTTTACCAGTTTCAAACTCCCCAAAGCACCAAATCAACAGAAAACGTTACAATTTTTTGTGGCATGCGTTAAATTCCATAAATATTACGGTTACAGGGGAACAGCAAAAGTGGAAGACATACAAAGACAGTGTGATAAAAACCAACAGTAAGATTCTAAAAATATAAGTTACCTGAACGTAGAGCAAATTTGGAGATGGATGGGCATTGACGAGATAATCCGTTATCCACTTGAGTGAATCTTGAGCAGGTTCCAACTGACCCACTGCATCCATCTGATCACCATACTCAAGGATTGCCCAGGATAACACGGTAGCAGTGAAAGCCATTGGGAACCCAAATTTCATATGATCCCCTGCATCGTACATTCCTTTTGATAGATCCGCTTTCACATCACTTCCATCTTGTAGAGCAGAATCTCCTCTCCAAGTTATCTTATCATTATCCAATTTACCAGCTACAAGATGAAACCAACACACATATTTACGTAACATATCAGTAATAAGCAAATAAACTGACTAAACCAAGTAATCATTTACTAGTAGATCCTAAACAAGTCTGGTTTCTATTGCCAGCAGGCCACATCGAGCAGACAATTCTCTCGATTACTTCGCTGGGTCTGTCAAGTGTTATTGCTTAAATAACTCAAATCTATAAACAAACAAATGCTTCCATTAAAAAAAAGATCAATCGCTTGATCATTCTACCTTATCTTATACACGAGAATCAAAATCAACATTTCTAAAAACAATCCAATCTCCCCACCAACAAAAACTACACATATTCAACATTACCAAAGAAACCACTAAGATAAAATGAAATTACTATAGATCTGACGGCATAACATACAATGTGATGAAATTGAAAGTGAAATTAGAGACGACGAAGAAGTTAGGAAGTACATTACATTTCTGAACATCGAAGAATTGCATAGCAACAGCAAGAGCATCTGAATATTTCTTCTGAATAGATCCCGGTGGACCTGGAACTGGTAATGGTTTATTTTTATGAACTTTCTTTCTAATGGTAATCACTGCTGCTGTAACAACAAGTGCTGCGATTAATAACACTACTATCCAACAACACCATCCTTTTGATTTCGATCCAGCACCCATTTTCTCTCAGAGAGAAGAAAACTGGATAAATCGTATAATCAATCTTCTCTATGAATTTTCAAACTAACTTCATTCAATGCAACTGAGAAATGAGAGGGAATTAGGGTTTAATTCGGGAAGAAATGTATCTGAGGGTGAAAAGACAGTGAGACAGAAAAAGACAGAGATTCTGCTCTGCAATGGGATGGATCCGAGAACAACGCCAAAATCCGTTTCTTTAGTTACAGGTTTTTAGGTGGTTTCCCTCTAAACTCTTTATAAAATGACAGAACTATCCTCTCTGTGTATATTGTTGACCGTCGGATGAGTGTTTTTATCGAAACACGACGATGGTTTTGAGCACCGACAGAGAGAGATTTGGTTTTGAGTGGAAAACTGTATCTTTGACTTTGTCAACGGGTCAAGATTTGGAAGGTGTATGATACTATGATCTACTACCGTCAATAAGGTAGACCTAACTAACATTGATTATGACAACGCACCTTCATTAATTTCTGATGCAATCATTAGATTTACTTAAATTAATTGAGTCTTAAGAGGTTAAATCTCAGGCACAAATCTAGCAAACAATGAATTTCGTAGTTATTGGAAGAAGATTAGTTGAAGAAAAAGACGAATGCCGCCTGCCTAGTAAACATTTGAAGGTGGCATATTTTGTTCTGTGCACGATACATTTTGTACAAGATTTCGATGCTGTTAGTACATAAGAGACACCAAGCAATTTCCAACGTTGTTACCGATTCCTTCTCAAACCAGAACTAGAACCGTGTTATATAGTTTTTAGTTTTCAAAACCAAATTGTTAATATGTCGATTCAGTTTTCAGCCAAACTGATTCGGTTCCGGTTTTACCCGGTCGGTTTTATTTTGGTAAACCGATTATTCTGTCAATTTCATTATCTGACAGTTCTAATTTTTCACAAAAAAATAAATCATAATACAAAGAATAAAAACTTTTATTGAAAAAAATTTGTTCCGATTTTTTTACAACAAATTGAATCATAATATAAACCCTAGAAACAAAATAAAAATAACAAAAAGATACATTCAAAAAACATATAATAACTAAAATTATTTTAAAAAACAACATAATAACTATCCATTATCTAAATTTTATTTCTTACATTGTGTTAGTCTTAAGCTAGACGATTTCAATATCAATTCGTTCAAAACAAACAACAAATTTAACTCAAAAACATAACATAGAGTTTTGTACATAAGAAATCTGATAAATCCATCTCCTTCTTCTTCTTTCTCTTCTCTTATGTCATTAACCACCACCACCACTACTGCATACAAAATCCACCACCATCAATAACCACCACCACCACCTCTTCTCCATCTGCAAACAGAAAAAAGACAGAAAACTCAATCAAAATCAACAATCAATAAAGAAGATCTACAATCTTAGACATAAAATAAACATTCTGGAGAATCCTAAATCAAATCATATTACACAAATAAGCTTTCACCGTACGGTATGTGTGATTCTCTTGTTTTTATTGAGCTCTACTATATTTTTCTTCTTGCAGGAACAAGAGAAAGAGATGAGGAAAAAGAAAGTAAAGAGAAACAAAAGAGTAGCAGGCGCAGACTGCGCAGCGGAGAAGAAAGAAAAAAAAAGAGGTTTAGTTTTTCAGATTGGTTTAGTTTAGACTTTTATAGTTTAAACGTACGAAATGGATGAAGTGTAGTTAATCTAACTGTGGAAGTATATATGGGGTTAATAATCGGCTGAACCATCGTTTTTTCAATTCGGTTTTACATCAAATCAAAACCGAAACCATTAATATCGGTTTTTAATATTTTAAACCAAAACCAAACCATTAATAAATGGCTCGGTCCGGTTCCTCTGTTTATTCGTTACCATGTACATCCTTAGCTATAAGGTACCAATTGTCATGAGATGTAAGGTAAAACGTCTCTTATTGGTACCCCAAGCAAATTAGTACCACTATCATCTACCATAACTTCATCTTTTCTCTTGTAAAACGGATCCGTTTATCAAACAACAGTAACAAAAGAGGGATAGGAATTTTTGCTATTTCATCATAGTTATGAGTCCAACAATGATCATCTTTCTACAAGTAAGTGATAGAATTTCCCATTTTTCTTTTCTGCACTGAAAGGTGAAACTTCCTAGTATTCTTATCATAATTCCTAGTCCATCTGTGTTTGTTCCTTTGTTCCCAATATGTGGCCTTCATTACAATGTAATTATTCAATTGAGACATTAAAGATTTTTCTTTCTGAAAAGAATAACAGTTGGCCTCAAAGATTGAAAATAGAGCAAATCCTTCTTTATTTTCCTTATTTTTTCCCTAACAAAACCTATTTTCCTTCTTTATTTTCCTTATTCTAGCACAACCTATTTTCCTTCTGCAGTTGGCCTTTCAACTCAGCCAGCCATCATGTATGTCCCTACGAAGTTACTCATAATTTCATATTCCATGGGTTCTCATCAAATCAATTCCATCTCAAATATCCCTTCAAAGGAGGAAGTATTGAGTATTATTAGCAAAATGGATTCTCTAAGTTCCCCTAGACCAGATGGATATCCAGTGATTTTCTACAAGAAAACGTTGGGGAATAATTGGAGATGATTTTACCAAATCTATTCAACACATCTTTCTCACGGGTACTTTACACATCTTTTGAATCATACTCACATTGTTTTAATTCCAAAAATTAAGAGTCCCAAGTGTCCAAGTGATTTTAGGCATATTTCCTTGTTGTAGATGGTGGAATTTTATAAATGTGGAAATCGTAAATTTATCTGTCACATATAAAAAATATTGAATTTACAAATTTATTTATGTACTTGTAGATGGTGGGTTTTTTGTCAAGGATAAAATAGTTAAATTATATCTCAGACCCGGATCTAAGAAATATTAAACCTCAGATATTCCGCAAAGAGTTTTGGGCAGGTGCTCATCCCTGTCCTCTCTCAGGTGCTCATGCATCCCTGTCATCTCTCAGGTGCTCATCCCTATCCTCTCTCTATATGTATGGCCAACTACATATACGATCAAAATCACCGAATAAATCAACATTTATTACTGGACGAATCGTCAGAATAACACCGGTGCTTACTACGACTTTCCCAGATTTTCTATGATTTTTACATAAAATATCAAGCTACTAGATGGATTGGCCACTAGTATATATCAATTTGAGTATTATTTGGGTGCTATATTCCGCAGTTGGATTCCCAAAATTAACTTATGTCAATGTTCATGCTCAACTGAACAACATTGACTCACTAAAATACATATATAACTTTTATATAAAGATTACATACGAATTTACTTGACTAAAGTACCATAGTTGTGCTTAGATACCAAGTCAAAATTACGCTAAACACAATTTCATAGCTTCTACTAGCTAAATCCAGCCTCAGTCACATTAATCCTTGCTCAAGAAGGAAGCTAATGTGAATGACGCAAAAAGAATTCAATTTGGGGCTTTGGAAACACTAAAAAAAAGTATGCAACACTTATAAATATCTCAAACAATCAATGAACATTTTCCATCCCTAATTGGCAAAGGAGAGGACTCAAAACTGGATTTGCTATGCTTATAAGTGTTGCAAATGTTATAGACACATACCTTGTCCGTCTTAGCTTAGCTTGGATAGGGACATTGTCCGTCTTAGCTTGGATACAAAACTTGTCTGTCTTAGTAAGGATATGGACCCTGTTCTTGGTAATGGAGTTGAAATCTTCATATCAAAAGATGAATACTCATGAGCGGAGGATTGTCCGACTCCTCTAATTGTTTCTCTGGGATTAACATCGACCACTCTGCCCATATCAACGTTCGCTGCTCACCTTGGCTCGACGTCTATACACATACATTGCCACTCTTCGGGGTACAACGCACACAAATCCAAAATACTTTTGCAGAGTCAAAACACATAAAATTCATCAATAAAATTGTTTTGACATTGATGGAACTCAATTACAATTTAGACGAGTTATCTGCACTCTCTAATGAAGTACACTTAAGCTGGAGTTTTTCTACGTCAAGAAAACTATCAGGGTTCATCACCAGCTTCTCCTGACTCCTGTTCCACCTTGCTGCTACCATCTATAACTTGAGTCACCATCTCACACTCACTAGTGTTCCATCTCTTATCTACAACTATCTGCAACTCCTTACAACATCAACTCTATGACGAAGTCAGTCTACATCGAATTCGAAGTTCTTGGACACCTCCAAGTGGTATACCCAAGTTATTACATACTTAGTCCCCTAACTTTGAAAATCACATACATGATAGTTCCCATGGATCCTGCGTTCCACGCTTGCTTAGGCGACAGAGACAGGAAGAACACACACATATTGCTATCCAAGTGTCAATTTTATTTATTTTTTCTTTTTTCTTTTTTAAAATTATTGGTCAAGTTCAATTAAAATAATGGGGCTTGATCTCAATCACTCTACTTCATCCTAGCGGTGACAACAAGGCGATACTAGTGCCCTACCAAATCACTTAGAGAAACACAAAAAAATGCAAAAATAAATACATAAAGTGATATGGTGACGACTCATATGTTATTTCTAACACCAAAGCTCGGTCCTTTTATGATATAGACCATTTAGATGGGCACACAGACACCTATAGACAAGAATTTTGTTTCCATCTACCTATAATGGTTAGTGTCATCCTGAATTGTTCACAAGTTACTAAATTTTGGAGTTTTTGGTACAACTAAATTTTGAAATTTTTTCTCCCTTATCCCCAAACTTAAATTAAACATAGTCCTCGATGTTCTAAATATAAATGAATGAATACATGAATAAAGAGTAATAATGACAAAGTAAAAGAGATATGGAAAGATATTACCAGCACCGTGTACCAAAATCATATGTGTTTCCTCCTATAAAGCGTTAAGTTTAAAGTCTTTAGCCATACCAAAAAATGATTAGTCACAATTTACGAATCATACAATAATAATCTGAATAATTGCGGATCCTTAAAGTCAATCGGATTTGACTCACTCAGTTGACCACAATGGAATATACAAAATTGGTGGTCATTCTTAGAAAAATGTGTCGATTCCAATTTCTTAAAATATTCGGGTTTAGTTCCAAAATTTATGAATTGACAAATTTGAAATTCATACGTTTGCACATTTGAAAAAAAAGTGTTTGGTGGGAAAACAAAATTAATTACGGTATTATGGTCCGGGTAAACCACATCAACAGGATGATGAGATTCTGACACCTAAATTTCATTTTGGGCAGAAATATTTAGACAAGTAGTATCTCTTATTCTAACCTCGTCCTCTATATTAGGTAAATAATTATCGGTATTATCAATGGTAAAATTGGAAACACTATTTTGGAGATTAAGTTCATTTGAATCAATACTAGCAGTTGACCGTTCTTCTTCATTTTCTCTAAAGGTCTCGTGAATTTGTTCCCACACTATATCTCTCCTACGAGAATATTCAGCCAACTTCTTGAGTGAATCTTCTAAAGAAAGACTAGCATCATAAGAAGTATTAGGTATCAACTGTTTGATTAAATCCTCCAAAGACGGAGAACACACATTATGATTCATTACAATATTGCTCATTTACCCGTTCGTATGACTGGTGAGCGTGCTAATAGTAATTGGTATCACCATGGTCTGAACCATAACCTCTAGAGGGTTGGTAGTGGTCCCAAGTACTATCCACACTATGGTCATAGTACGAGTAATGTCCATTTTGAAAATCGATCGGATATTCATTGTATTAGTCCTCATAATACCAGTTCGACATTTTTTTTGGTGCACGTGCAAACGCAGGGTCAACTACAATCGGGTAGGCTCAGGTCACCTTAGAAAAATATACATACAGTCAAATACTGGTCAAAAGTACAAGGCTAAGGCTTGTGGAATTTCGACTGATAACACCCAAAGGGTTCGATGTACTTTTCCATGTGTTTTTCTAATAATCGGTAGCGGACGATACAAATGTTGTGTGTGCACGCGTTTTTTTTTTTATATACAAAAATAAAAATCCTAATTTACTTATTTACAAAATGAAAATCTAAATAAAAAAAAATAATGAAATAAAAGATGGGTTATATTACTTATCTTTTTTGGTATCTACAATAAATGTAAAAATATGCCTGCACAACAAAACTAAGAGAAATACCCAAGTAAAATCTAAAAGAAAAACAAAAATAGATCCTAACTAATTAACATAAAATTAAAAAAAAAATCACAATTTTTAAATCCCCGGCAGCGGCGCCAAAAACTTGATGGGATTTTAATTATATGCAGCAATTGCACGACTGTCGATGAGACAGTATGCAAACACGGTTCGTTCCACATGGATTTCAGAATTGTAATTTTTAATTTTAATTAGCTTATGTGCCAATAACAAATTATTTTTGGTTGATTATATTCTAATATTCAAAAAATGAAACAAATACCAAACAATGATAAATAAATAAAAGAAAACCTAGGAGATGAGATTTCATCACTACTATGAAAACTAGACGATTATAATTATTCTCTATAATTTTCTCAAAATAATACTTAGGACGATTTCGGACACATAATTTACGTCTTGGAAGATATGAAATTTTCATCTAATTACTTTCTCAAAAGATTAACAATTTACTTCACTATAGAATGCTATTCTCTACCAAGAATTAATAAATCAAATTATTTAAGCATTAAAGGACACATGAAGAAATTATTAGCAATATTAATCAAGAAATAGGGCCAAGAAAAATTGTTATAGACAATAATTAAATCATGCTAGCAAACACAATAGGACTTCATCTCTAATCCTAGGGAAGGAAACTAGCTACTCATCACAAGAAGAATGGAAGAAAAACACTTTTTATTCATGATTTTAAAGAGTTACAATAAAGCACTAACCAATTGAGTCGCATAAATAATAGAGTTTTCTATCGAGTTAATGACAGACTTACAGAGAAGTTGTAAAAGCACACACTCTTTGTGATGCAGAATCATTAAAGTCCTCTATTAAATTTACGACAGCTGTTGGATGTATATAGAACTGGAACTGTCAATGGAATGTAGCAAAAATTGTTGCTAAAAATTTAAATAAAAAGATATTGCAACGGTACAACGACAGTTTCTGGGATACTTAAGGTCTTCGTCCTTCTTCTTCCTCGAGCAGCAGCAAAAACAATGGGTTTTTTTTCTGATTTATTTTCTAGCTTCCTGGCTCGAAGCCAGCCTCCTCTCAGCTTCCCTCAACTCTTTTCTTTATACTTTAACACCAATCAATCTCGTATCTACCAAAAAAATCTTCACCATAACTTCTCAAAATATTCATGAGAAAATATTTTCCTTCTCTTGATCAAATCTCGATTCTGTATCAAGTTCCAGAACAAGATTCTATTTTGTTTCCTTATAAACCCGAGCTAATAATTCTTTCTATAACAAAGAGTATTTTCTTCGTGTTAAAATTACATCAAACTTCTGAGATATTTTGTTTCCTCTTTAAACAACAATCAACCAATATTTTTCCACGAGATTTCTTTTGATGTCGTGTACAAATCCTGTTGATAAGGAAAGAACATATATTGCTTTATCCTCTAGATTTAGTGCGCAGACAAATGGTGAGTTTTCCCGCCCAAGTAAAGTTGTGACCAACTGATTTTAGGTAAGAATCGAGATTTTGTTGGTTTGGTTGAGTCCCACACTTATTAAATTCCTATATATAAGGAACAAGATAATTTCTTCTTTAATTCTCGTCAAAATCTCCATAAATATTGTTACCCACTTCACGCAGACAATTTGAGAAAGCTTCCCGCCAATTTTAGATTTTTGAATTCAAGAAGAAGGTGCCTTTAACACTTGCATGGGTGCCTTTATCAATTCCTTAGGGTGCCTTTATCAATTCCTTAGGTGCTTTTAACATTTTTTGAGCCAAATTTCTCCATAATTATTAATCCACAAAAATACCTAAAAACACAACAATTAACCAAATTACTACAAAATAGAACACTAACCATATATATATTTTTGGGACTAATAAAGAAACAAATATGTGTCTATCAACGATGCTAACAAAGGAAAGAACGTGAGATGCAGCTCTCAACCCCTTTTCACGTGAACTGTTGCTCACGTAAAAATAAAATAAAAAATTTTGGTTGAACTGTTGCTTACGTAAAAATCAAAACTCAGTCGGGAAACCATAATTCACCTGATTACAACAACTGATACGGGAAGGATGCTCTTGTGCAACCAAAGTAGAAAGGCCTGCAAAGCTAGGCTTTAGAGACACTGTTAGTGTAAATAAAAGATGAAAAAGGTGAAATGAAAGGTAAAGTTCACCTGTGAGTTGTATACTCACGTAAAAGAGAGACAAGAAAAGATCATCTTACCTTACTATCAATGACCAACTGATTCTCTTGATAGTTGAAACAGAGGATGACGACATCGAAGAGAAAGGGAGGAGCAAAACTCCCTTTTATACATCAAACGGACTTGCCAAATCCAAGAGGGAAGAGGCTTTTACTCCCTTGTCTGTCCGTCCAAGCATGGACTCACTTGTCCGTCTAAGTCAGGCCTCTCCTTTGTCCTTCCCTACAAGTTATGCTATCACTTGTCCGTCAAAGTCTCCAAGCGTTGCCTTGTCCGTCCAAGTATTGCTTGTCTATCCAAGTCTCCAAGCGTTGCCTTGTCCGTCCATATCCAAGCTAATGCTTGTATGTCCTGCCTCCTAGCCATGCTTTTCCATCCAATCCCTAAGCAATGCTTGTCCGTCCAAGCTTATCTTTATCAGTTCGTCCAAGCTCCATGCATTATGGCCTCCTCTCTTGTCCTTCCAAGCTGTGTGGTCTCTCTCTGTTCGTCCGACTATGTGGCCTCCCTCTTGCCTGTCCAACCATGTGTGCCTATTTGGTCAGACTAAAAGCCTGAATTGATGACGCTACCTCCCAGCTGATGATGGAGTGCCTCTCTATATCCATGTTGATCGTTCTCGACTTGTAGATCCATCAACGTGAAGATATTCAAAGTTCAAACCAACTGCAATATCTCTGGTAATATCTAACAACTAAGCCTTGTTATTTTATTTTTGTCTAAAATCATAAAAGAATATGTTTCTGACCTAGGTTTCAGAAATATCAAACTTCATATTCTGCAAAGAATTTTAAGGAAGGTGTTCATTCCTGTCTTTCTCTCTCTATATATATATATAATATCGGTATTCAATCTACATTGATTTGTCAGCTCATAAATGGATTGCTCACTAGTATAGATCGTTATTGTCCTCAGAATACCACTGGTATTGGTTAAAATTCTTTTCCAGATGTTCTCTAACTATACATAATATACATCCAGAACATATTCTTGTTCCTGAATGGATATCCTTGCTCATAGATGGATTGCCCACTAATATAGAGTAACTCGAACTTGTTCCAGGTGCAACGATTCTGCAACTGAATCTCTTGAACACATTCCATATATAAATATCAATATTAAGACTCATATTGAGTAATATTGATTTATTATTATATTCACAATATCTATATAGACCTTCAGTACTTGAAGTTTATTTATCAATAATGCAATATTGAACTCATCCATGCTCACTCTCAGCTAGGTTACATGGACCTACTATTTCTCTATATCCATTAAGGCTCTCGTTGAGTAATGTTGAGGCACTACAGTCTACACAGTGTCGTTTATATAGGGTCTTCAATATTTGGAGACTATACATCAATCATACATTTATTCCTCGAATAAATTATTAAATTTATCTATGTCTACTCTCAACTGAGTCACATAGATTTATCGTCATATTTTCTTATGTGGTCATCTGTTGTGATCATGCATACCCAAGCCTGCATCAAATGTATATCTGAGAAGCAAAGCTAAGTAATGTCCTCTTATTAGACTATCACCATATAGTGCTTACCACGCAACATAACTCCTTTCGTGCTAAGCAGGGGACTTAATATAGATGGTGGGTTTTTTATCAAGGGTAAAATAGTAAAATTATGTCTCAGACCCGGGTCTGCGAAATATTAAACCTTGGATATTCTTCAAATAGTTTTAGGCAGGTGCTCATCCCTGTCCTCTCTCAGGTACTCATCTATGCCCTCTCTCTATATGTATGACCAACTACATAGACGATCATAAAATCATTGAATGAATCAACATTCATTACTGTACGAAATCATCAGAATAACACTGGTGCTTACTACGACTTTCTCAGATATTTATGATTTTCACATAAAATCTCAAACTCCTAGATGGATTGCGCACTAGTATAACACAATTTGAGTATTATTTGGGTGCTAGATTCCACATCTGAATTCCCAAAATTAACTTATGTCAATGTTTATGCTCAACTGAACAATATTGACTCACTAAAATACCTATATAACTCTTATATAGAGGTTACATACGAATTTACTTGACTAAAGTACCACAGTTGTGCTTAGATACCAAGTTAAAATTATGCTAAACACAAATTTCATAGTTTCTACTAGATAAATCCATTCCCAGACATATTAATCATTGCTTAAGGAGACAGCTAATATGAATGGCGTAAAATAATTCAATTTGGGGCTTTGGAAACGCTGAAAAAGGAGTTTGCAGCACTTATAAATATCTCAAACAATCAATGAGCACTTTGCAACCCTAATTGGCAAAGGAAAAGGCTTAAAGATGGATTTGCAACGCTTATAAGCATTGCAAATGTTATAGCCTCAAACCTTGTCCGTCTTAGCTTAGACGCGAACCTTGTCCGTCTTATCTTGGATACAGACCTTGTCTGTCTTAGCTTGAATACGGACCTTGTCCGTCTTAATCATGGATACAGACCTTGTCCGTCTTAGTCAGGATATGGACGTTGTCCGTCTTAGTCTAAGACACAAGGCTTGTCCTGCTTAGGGATTAAGCACATTGCTTGTCCTCTGTAGCTTAGGATTATCCTTCTTTGTCTTATCCTTTTAGCACAAGGCTTGTCCGGCTTAGGTAAAACAAAAGTCTTGTTCGGCTTAGGTAAAATACAATCCTTGTTCGTCTTACCCTTGGCGCAAATCTAATCTGTCTTAGGTATTAGCTCCTAAGCTAATCCGTTTAGGGCTTAGCCTAATGCTAATCCTTCTTACGCTTAGCTTCTAAGCATGTCCGACTCAGGCACTAGCTCCTAAGCTAATCCGTCTTAGCATTAACTCTTAAGCTAATCCACCTTAGCATTATCTCCTAAGCCATTCCACCTTAGCATTAATTTCTAATGCTCATCCGCCTTAGCATTAGTTCCTAATGCTTGTCTGTCTTAGGATTAGCTCCTAATGCTTGTCTTTCTGAGCTTGTTTCACATATACAAGTTCCAAAACCTAACTTTCTTATCAAAGGCCATACTAAGCCGCACTCATGTATATATATATGCTAATGCTTACTATACTACGCTTATTTCTACAAAGCAAACATGTCAATGTAAATTGACCTAATTGAACACACAACTGTTCCTCATGAATAATATAAAATAAAATAACTACATATTTTATTCTAAGTTTAGTTTTCTAGACTCATCAGGCTATTCAAGCAAGACAAGTAAAAAGACTAATTAAACAAATCTCATTCGACTTAACATTAATAATGCTTAAATGCTACAAAATTACACGTGATATCAAAGATATCACAAGTGGGGGATATTCACTAGGGTATTGGTCTGGCGGCCTACGGTATGTGGTGCAGCAATGCACCCACTACATAAAATCTGGAAAGTTCGATTAGCAATTGAGTAGAGAAGTGGTAGGTTGAGCAACCTTCCATTCAACATCAAACAGAGTGGGGAACGGTTAACACCATATCCTCCACCATCTCCACTTCACCATTACTCAACCATAGACGCTTCCTTCATGAGATGAGTTCGGGTGAACGATTACAATAACTATTATAAAATAGATTTCTCAATATATTGAACAAGAGAAATACAGACAAGTCTAAAATAGAAACACAAGTCGAACAACTTGATTACTCATACAATTTTCTCACACATCGAGAATTTTTCATAGCTATTTACACCTATTACATCTTGCAGAGTCTGATAATCTGACCTCAACCTTTCTCTTGCTTCCCTCCCTAAGACCAACCCTTCTCCTTCCATTTGTGACTGAAGCAAGACTGGAACGACCATTACTTGGTTTACGACAGGATTGTACAGATTGATCTCTCGAATCTAAAAAAAGTACTTCTACAATACAAATGTTTAAGATTAGAAGAATTATCACATGCTCACCCCATTTTTCCTAAATTAGCCTCTTATTTCGTTTTCCCCACAAACAATACCTTATCAAAAATATAAAGCCTAAATGTCTATCTCACGGTCGAACTGAGAATACATATTTTATTAATAGCTATAGCCACTCCACATTGATCTGGTATCCTTTCTATAATATCAGAGCTTCACCTGGTTGAACTTTCGATATTGGCAATTTGAACTTATGCCAATTTACAATAATTCCCCAAATGAATTCCTTGGATTCAAGTATCAATAGCCGCAACTTGGCTAAGATCCAGATTTTACACAGAAAAAAAAAGTGCGCAAAACACCTAGTATGCTCCCAAGAGCATGGCGCCAGCCTCTTCAGCTCCCAAGAGCATGGCGCCAACCTCTCCAACTCCTAAGAATAAAATGACAATCATTCGCTTAGTCCTTGAGAGCACATCGGCAATTGTTTAGTCCTCTAGAACACAACGCCAACTGCTTGGTCCTCGAGAACATGGTGCAAATCCCTTGCTTGGTTCTCTAGAGCACATCGCCAATACCTTGCTTAGTCCTCGAGAAGTAGGGCGCCAATCCCTTGCTTAGTCCTCGAGAAGCATGGTGTCAATCCATTGATTGGTCCTCAACAGTACAACGCATATCCCTTTCTTAGTCCTAGAGAGCATGGCGTCAATCCCTTGCTTGGTCCTCGAGAGCATGGCAACGTCCTCGAGCATCCATTACATGGATGGTCCTAGGGCGTCCCTCGAGTACTCCTTGCAGTGTCTTTGAGAACTTCTGCATAATTTTATATTCGAACACTTCCAAGATTGTGTTATTTCCAAGTATGTGGACTTTCAGGCTTACCACTTCCTAGCTTGTGCTATTTCCAAGTTTGTGTACTTCCAAGCTTGTGCATTTTAAAGATTAGACATATTAACTTTATTATACTTAACACTAGTGGTTAGTTTACTCGATTAATTAATCAAAATAGTCATTCATGTGACCCAAACATCAAATTGACGAGACATCAAACATGTCATAGGGGGATACCATTAGGGTATTGGTCTGGCGGTCTACAACCTGTGAGGTGTAACTGAACACCCACGATGATAAGGAATTAAGTGGAATGTTACTAGATGAGGGTTTAATGAATTACAGTTTCAAGAATTTTTTCAGCAATAATGGGCATGTTATCCACCTTTTATATCTTCATCTCTTCCAGTTCGTACGATATCAAGAGTTCAGCACTATAAATAGATCACTTCATCTATTTCCTAAACACAACAGAAGTTATACAAGAAGTTGATCGAAGTTCATAAGACTATCATCTTCTCCAATTGAACTCTACTACAGACACTTGAGTTTTTCGACTAGATTTCATCAAGCTCTGATCTCACCTTTCTCTGCTTCCTCTCTACGATCAACCTTTCTCCTCCTATGTAACCGAAGAAAGTCTTGAACGGCCATTTTCTTGGTTTAGGAAAACTTTGTACGATTTTGATCTCTCGTATGCATTACGATTTACCCTTCCACCCTTTTATTTGTTTTTCCACTAAAACACTTGTGTAATATTTTGTACAAAGTGGTTGCTAAATCGATCTTTCACAGGTTGAAACCTCATATTGAAAAATTTATCTCTTGGTCACAAAATGCTTTTGTTCTAGGCAGACAAATCAAAATAACATTGTGATGACGAAATAACTTTTTCATTCCATGAATAGCCATTTTACATTGAAATTAGACATGTCAAAGGCTTATGATAGAGTAAAAATAATTTTTTCTTAGTTACATGTTCCATATAATGGGTATTCATGATTTGTCTCATTCTTTAATCATGAATTGTGTTCAAACTGCATCATCTTCTGTCATGCTCAATGGTGCACCTCAAGGAAAATTTACTCCATAAAGAGGTTTAAAGGAAGGGTTTCCCTTTATCTCCCACTTTACTCATCATAGGCTCACAAGGATTGCCTATTCTTATGAATAAACATAAAACAAATTGTTTCTATGAAGGTTACAAAATTCACTGGGCTCCTACCATAGTCATTTGATTTTCGTTGATGATATCTTCTTTTTTGGGAAGCATGATAGAACTATCACAAGAAACCTCAAGAAGTTGTTGGAAGAATATGTGGAAATCTCAGGTCAAAAAATAAACTTTATTGATTCCTTTGTTAACTTCAGCAAATGCATTTCAAATTTGAGGAAAAATGCCACTTTATAAATTTCTGGTGTGAAGGAAATGAAGGTATATGAAAAATATTTGGGTTTGTATCCTTTTCAACGTTATTACAGGGTCAACATGTTGATTTCCTCATTTAAAAGTTCGATAACAAATTGGCAAGATGGAAACAACATTTCTTAACCGTTGCTGGCAGAACTGTGCTTTACATAACTACTCTTGCATCTATTCCTGTTTTCTTCATGAGCACATGTCTACTTCCTAAAGGGGTTATTCAGCAGATTAGAAGAATTCAATGTTCTTTTTGGTAGGGGCATAATGCAGTGACTAAGAAACTTCATTTTATAGGTTGGAAGAAAGTTTGCAAAGACAAATATGATGGTTGTCTTGGAATAAGATGATAAACAAATCTCTCATTTATAAACTGGTTTGGAGATTTCTTAAAATTTTCTATTATAAATGGTGCAGATTAATATTAGAAAAATATATAAAAATCGAGATATAATGATCTTTTTCTGAAGTTGAAGTTGGTGTTGCTTCGTCAACTAGGAAGAGTATGCTAGCAGTTATAAACATTACGGATAAGGATTGTTGTTGGTACACTAAATTGGTGAAAATGTGAACATATGAAAAGACCCTTGGATTCCTGCTTTGTTGGGAATAGACTGGAAATAGAAAGTAATGGTGAGAATTATATTTCCAAAGTGTCCGACTTGATTGAGGAAAATTAGAGAGAATGGAACTTGCCTCTGATACATCAATCTTTCCTCCTGACATTGTAAACTCTATCACAAGTATTTATCTATCCAGAGAGGTAGATGTCAGAAATCTATACTATAAAGGACAACGTTGTTTTTCCATATGGACGGAGAGTTACATTTCAAGGACATAAAGGATGGCTGCGATCGAACCTCAAATGGCTTTATAATTAACTCAACTAAATGACTTTGCATGAGCTTTATTGGACATCAATGACCGGCTCAGGTTGCCCAGCTGATCCTCTAACGCCCCTAATTAAGTTATAATTTATGAGTTATGAGTGCCAGATACATATGCACAACCTCCCGACGCCGGCCATATATTGAAATACGTTATTTTTAGTGGTATCTCATATCCGTTTTATTCTCTGCATTTAATCACCTGCAATAAACTTAAGAAGTTCTGAACCGTTACAAATATTTGGTTTTCAATTGAGTTTATGTCAAAAATTGGGTCCTTCTTCGGTACTACTATACTGAAATCTTCACTAAAGCCATTTGAAACCAAACCTAACAGTTACACATTCCCCTGATTTGCTCCCGTATTCAAATTCCTAGTGATTACCATTCAAATATTTGGCTTTCAATTGAATGTATCTCAAAATTTTGGGTTCTTCTTCCGTGCTACTGTAGTGAAATCTTCTCTGGAGCAGAGGAACCAAACCCTAACTTTTACATATTCCCCTTATTTGCTCCCATATTCAAATTCCCATTATTTGCAGGTGATATTCTCATTGATTACCATTTAAAGAGATGACTATATATATATATAGCTGATCCGTGTTTCACAGTGAATCACCTCACATTCTTTGCTCAAAATTACCTCTCTTACCGATGTTATCATTGGTGACCACAGGGCTGTCAACGGATGTTAACGGGACGGATATTGGTTCAGCCGTATCCGATATCCGATAAGCTTATCGGATATCCGATATCCGATAATATCCGACGGACATTCAATCTTCATATCCGATTCCGTTTCGTTAAGATTATCGGATATCCGATAATATCCGGTAAATATCCGATAAGAAACATAATATGCAAAATGTAACACAAAAAGAAAAAACTGAAAACTTAACTGAAAACTTAAATATCCGATAAATTAAATCAGTTCTAACACAATAAAATTACATGATAAAATAAAGAAGTCTTAATCAATCCTAATCTTCAATAACAGTCAATAGAAATATATATTCAAAATACAAATATATGAGGTCTTTCGTAGAATCGTGTATGTTGAATTCGTCAATTATGAGGTCCTTCTACATTCAAATATATGTTCCTGCATAAGTGATAGATATTATTGTTAGAATGATCCTACACATTATTGATAGATATTTAAAATAGTCCGTTTTCTTATAAAATTAAGATGGGCTCATTAGCTGCAAGTTGCACACTGTTAGTTACACTTCCCATGGAACCTGAACAATTCTTCGGAACAACTCCAGTTGGTTCTGATCTTCAGTCCCTAATCCTGGAGTTCATCATCACTTTTCTCCTCATGTTTGTCATATATGGGGTTGCTACTGATAACAGAGCTGTAAGAAATTGTTTGTCATATCTGGGGTTGCTCCAGTTGAATTTAAGAACTACCAGAGAAGCTCTAGAGGCCTCTACTATCGCCAAAATTGCCAGAAGAATGTACACTGTACAACACCTTGAAAGAGGTAGAACCTCATACTACCATCTCTCATTGGGTTCTGAGATGCACTATGCGGCAATCCTCAAACATTCTTAGGTTTTTAATGAACCAGCAACCTAGAAAACAAACCCAGTTTCTTCATAACTAAATGCAACAGATAGATCTCTTTGTTTTCGATGAATAATGATGCTAAGGATTTAGGACTCTACTTTCACAAAAAGCATGCCTATAAAAAAATTTGCATAAAGAAAGAAGATCTCCACTTCCTCCCCTATAGTAAGACTACGGAATGCGTTATCCAAGTGGGCAATGATGTGTTAAACTTGATTACTATATTTCTAACTTTGCAATATTTCTATAATCTAAAACAGAAAACACTTTCACAATAATATCATCGACACAACTTCAGCTAGGAAAACATGTTCAGAAAATCAGGAACTTATTATAGAAAAAGAACTGAAGCACAAATTTCAGCACACATACACATTCTAAATCAGCTAAACTGAAGTTACACTAAGCAGACAATAAGGCATTGCAAACTGATGAAAAATCAGGAAGGATACTAATGTAGCACATTAAGCAGAGATCTTCTTTTGGTACCACTATACATGTTTTAAGAAACCTTAACAAAGCTAGTAATTGATCATTTCTATGATGGTCCTGGAAACACACAATGTACTCTCTGCCACAGTAATTCTGCCATAGATGATAGATCCTTAGGTAGGCAGAGTGTGATATATATTGCCGTCAATACCAAAAAAGCTAATCTGCGACTTACAACTAAACTCAGTAGTAGTAGACAACCCAAACATGTTTGCAAATTAATTAAAAGCCAACATCAATTCAAAATTGTCAACTAAGTTATGATAAAAAAAAGATTCATTGTTCATTTAGAGGTCTTTTTCTTCCTTCTGTTCCGTAGGCTAATGACCACTGATTTCTATCTCCCCGCTGAAACTTGCTCTTTCCCATGAATCCATTAGTTTCGTATCTTCTTCTCCTAATGTTTTCAATGACACTAAGGTGTTCTGGTGAGGGACTCTAAAATTAAAATTATTTCTCATCAAGTACAGGATTCAAAGATCTTTTGAAGGTCGTATATGAGATGAACGTCAGATAAACCTACCCTAAAGCTCAAGCATTTCAAAAACATTAAAATCAATTACTAATAAAACAGAAAAAAAAACTGCCCTAACTAGAAACAAACCCAAATCTGAGAATTTATACCTAATACAAGTTTAGAAATGATGAAATTGTAATAAAATCACATAATCCATACCTCGATTTTTGATTAAGTAGAAAAACCCTTTGTAATCAGTTGCCTTGTTCAGCGAGAGACGAGAAGAACTAAACCTAGATTTTAGTCGAGACTGAATTCAGAGTTCAGATTCAAGAGCGAGAGCCGAGAGGTATACCTAGTTTTTAATTTTTGTTTACACTATCTTTACACCCTTATCAGACACGGATAATATCCGTCGGATAATGACTTATCCGGTTCCGTTTCGTTAACCCTTAATATCCGATAGGAATATCCGTATCCGATATCCGATATCCGTTATAACGGATAATATCCTATAGGATCCCGAATTATCGGATTCGGATGTCGGATTTCGGATAAAGATTAACAGCCCTAGTGATAGGCACATTTTTGTGTATATATTGCGCCCGAATATCTGCTTCGATAGTACTCGATTTTACACTTTTTATGTCTTTTAATGTCTTTGTAGGTATTTTTGAGAAATAAACATTTGCGAAAAAATTGGCTCGAAAAGTGTTAAAGGCACTCGGGAAAAGTGATAAAGGCACCCACATTTTGGATTGGGGGCACCCCTTCTTTGAATTTTGAAACCGAAAATGGCGGGAAATTTCGCTTCACGAAGAGAAGATTGCTGTGAACATGTTTTACGTGATTCTTGGGATTTTTGACTTTTAATTTGACCCAAAAGCAAGTAGAGATTAAAACAAGATTAAACACGTGATGAAACAGAGATTAAAGCCGGAAAAACTGCTTCAAATCCGAGTTGTAGCCGGAGAAGAAAAATATCACGCTGTGACATGTTCAAGGATGAATTCAAGTTGGATTGGGACTCTTCTTTGAGTCCTTATTAATTAAGGAAGATCCCTAGGGTTAGAAAAGGCTATAAGTACCAAGAGAAGCCAAGAAAATCAGTAGACAGAACCACCGGAAACAGTATACAGACAACACCATTTTTCTGCTGCTGCTCAAGTGAAGAAGAAGGTGAAGAACAAACAGCTCCAACGAACTGTCGTTCATTATCGCTGGAACTGTCGCTGTTTTTCAGCTGCTTCAACAGTTGTCTTCATCAGCTACACATATTATCTGTCCTTCTTTCATGTACCTTGTTCTGCTCCTGTAACACGCTGAACCACCTCACTGTAACGCTTATAAGCGTATCAAATCGGCTGTGTTACTTCTTTTAAGCCATTGTAAACACTTTTTGAGCAATGAAAGATTGTTTTGAGCATATTTTCTCTACAATGAGCTAATCACCATCACTGGGATGACGGAGGAAGCTTTTTCTCTAATAATTAGTGGTATTTATTTAATTAATTTATTTATGCAATTTATTTATGATTAATTGCCTTG
>JAJJMC010007171.1:1022701-1045477 GCA_023531435.1 Papaver californicum | reverse complement strand
AGCTTTCTAAACCGATTAGGACTCCAAAAACCTATCCAAATCCACTTCTGATTACATGAGAATTCCAAAAAGAGTAGAACTTGGTTTTCCGATTCCTGGTTGGTTTTCCGGCCATTATTTCCGCCTCTAATTCTCTGTTTGACGTGTGTTATTGTTGTTTAGGGTGTTTGAATCATTTGGGTAACTCATAGAAGTTTCCAAAACCCTTAAAACTCGGTTACAAATCATCGCAGCACAATTTCTTCACGTAACCAAAGTTTCCCGCCATTTTCGGATGTTTGAAATGAAAAGGGGGTGCCCCAATCCAAAGTGTGGGTGCCTTTATCAATTCTTCCCGGGTGCCTCTATCACTTTTCGAGCCATTTTTTCCCAAATTATTTATTTCTCAAAAATACCTACAAAGACATAAAAAGACACAATAAGTACAAAAACGAACACTATCAAAATAGATAATCGAGCGCAATTTAGACACAAAAATGTGTCTATCATCCATCCATTGGTGACATCAATGGTTAAAAGGGTTCTTATAAAACTAGCCTTTACCATAGGGCTAAAGGTTTGATTGTAATCAAGTCTATCAACTTGATGGTATCCCTTGGCAACAAGTCTAAAATTATATCTCTCTATACTACCATCTGCCCTGTATTTGATCATGTACACCCATTTGCCCCCTAAAATGTTCATATAAGGATCTGGCTTTACCAAAGTCCAAGTGCCATTACTCTCAAGAGCCTCATTTTCAAGCACTATAGACTTCATCTACTTGGGGTCTTGAGAAGCTATTTTGAATGTCTTTGGTTCTTGAGGTTTAGAAAGCTCATTGTGAAAAATAAAGTGAGTTGGATGAGTGACAATGAAATGTGTGACATAGTCAGGAAGTTATTTAGGTTTGTGAATACCCAATCTGAACCTGGTAGTCATTGAATGAACTGGTGCAAGAGAGATGGTTGGTTCTGGTAGAGGAATCTCACAACCAAGTTCAGAAGTAGCGGGACTCAGTGGTACTGGCTCAATTGACTGATCAAGAGGTATAATTGGTTCAGAAATAATGGGTGCAGGTGATATAGTATGACAAATGGGAATGAGAACAATATTATCAATCTGAGAGGATGATTCAGTGAGACAAGTACATAATGGAAAGACAGTTTCATCAAATAGTACATGTCTAGAGATACACACTTTCTTAGTTGAGTTCTCATAACATTTATAGCCTTTGTGCATAGGGCTATAACCTATAAAGGTGCATTTGGCATACTTGGGGCTTATTTATCCTTTCTATAAGGACCAAGAAATGGGTAACAAGCACAATCAAACACCTTGAGAGTAGAAAAATCAGGAAGTTTGTGAAATAGTACCTCATATGGAGTTTTGTAGCCAAGTAGTCTTGAAAGAGTCCTGTTTATCACAAATGTAGCAGCTAGAAATGAGCCACACCAGAAATTCTTACGCATACAAACTTGAAAATACATAGTGATGCCATCTCATTGATGTGCTTATGTTTTCTTTCAACAACACCATTTTACTGAGGAGTATTGGGACAAGAAACACAAACTATAATACCAGACTGATCCGAAAATTATTTTAGTTTTCCTTTAACTAACTCATAAGACCCATCTGCCTGAAAGATCTTGATGTTAAGAGACAAAAGATTTTCATTTAGCCTCTTGAAATGCTAAAAACACACTAGACTTTCATCCCTTGTAGTCATTGGATAGATCCAATGAAACTTGCTAAAATCATCCACAAACAAGATGTAATACCTATAACCCAAATTAGACAGAGTTAAAGAAGGTCCCCATATGTCACAATGAATCAATTCAAGAGGAGTAGTGGTAGTTCTTGTAAACGGGTGAAAAGGTAGTCTTTAACTCTTACCAAGATGACAAGGTTCACATAAGGAGTCAGAAGTAGTAGATGTGAACTGAATTTGAGAGGATGAACATACCTTCTGAAGAATTGCATTAGAAGGATGTCCAAATTTACAATGCCATGTAGTAGGTGAAGCTTGAAGAGACACATGAGATTGAACATCTGAAGAAGTTGCGGTAATAATAGGATACACGCTTTTATCCATTTTACCCTCAGCTAGGATTTTTTTTGTGGCCAAATCATTAATATGTTGTCCTCATGGTAAGAACTCAATAGAGCAAGAGTGTTCACTAGTGAACTTGCCAACAGATATAAGATTCCTATGCAAAGTAGGGACATATAAAACATTAAGAAGACTGAATGAGGCAGTATCAGTGTGAAGAGTTGAAGTTCCAACTATAGTGAGAGGCAAAAGCTGACCACTACTTATTAAGACCTTTTCAGTTCTATTGTAGGGAGAAGGATTGTTGAGAACTGAAAGATCATTGGTCATGTAAGCAGTGGCTCCTGAATATGGTAACCAATCCACAACAGCTGGATAAGAGGACTCTTTAGAGATGGATGCAGTATGCACTTGAATGACAATGTTAGCTTGATGAGAAGAAGGAGTAGATGATTTTGAAGTTGTGTATCTATAATATCACTTGTTGGTAGTATGACCATTTTTCTTACAAATCGGGCACACAATGCTACTGAAATCAGTTATTTTGTAAGGTGTAGAAGTATCTTTGAGTGGTTGAGAAGAGGTATTGACAGAGGTATCTTTATCTTTATCTTTATTTAATTTTTGAAATTTATCTTTAGAAGTGCATAAGAAGTATTTTTTGTGAAAAATGCAAAGTTCATAACAGAGTCAAGGCTTTTAGAGATTTCAGAGTCTTGACTAGCTAACCACTGTTCATGCTGAATGAGTCTAGATCTAAGAGCCCCAAAAGTAAGAGGAACATCTCTATTTTGAGTAGAGATGACAAAGTTGTCATACTCTCGACATACTTCATTCAGAGTATACATCACAAGATCAGTTTCAGGTACATGTTC
This sequence comes from Papaver californicum, assembly GCA_023531435.1. Classification (NCBI taxonomy): domain Eukaryota; kingdom Viridiplantae; phylum Streptophyta; class Magnoliopsida; order Ranunculales; family Papaveraceae; genus Papaver; species Papaver californicum. The sequence continues at coordinate 1,042,570 of JAJJMC010007171.1, read as the reverse complement.
ATTGATAGCAGCTAAGGAATCAGTGATTTCCTTGATACATTGTAAATAAGATGTCATAGAAGCAGAATCTCTATGAATATTTTGCAACTGATTCCTAAGCATAGTTTTTCTGGCCACAAATTGATCTGAAAATTCTTTATCTAAGGCAAGCCGTACCTGTTTGGATGTAGATAATCCCAATACAACAGAAGAAACAGAAGGGGAGAAAGTAGCATTTAAACAGCTCATAACAAAACGATCCCACTTGCGCCATTTCACATATTCAAGATTAAGAACTTCTTCTCCTCCAACTATAACAGAGGGTACTGGTGGAATAAAACTGCCATTAATGAAACCATATAGATCTGAACTGATGAGAATAAATTCCATCTGATTTTTCCATACCAAGTAGTTAGTTTCATCAAGTTTAACAGAAACAAAAGGAACTATGGGAAGCGATTGAAACATAAAGTCGAAAGAAGTATTTGGTGGAGTAATTGTTTCAGATCCATCTCCAAAAGTATTATTTTCAAGTGGTGGGTTAGTTGGTGTCACCATTTAAGAAGAGGTACTAATGATGATGAGGTAATGATAGTGACGACTGAAAGATATACACAGATCCCAAGAAATCTTAATGATTTCCTTTTGATACCATGATAGACAGACATATCGATAAACTAGTTATTATTGATGATTATAAGAGATGATTGAAAGAGACCTTACATGGTTATATTTATAGGACAAAGACAAAGCAAATGACTATGGCCTAAAGTTATAAACCACAGGATATTCCTAAGAACTAAAGACAAGGCAATGCATAAGGCCATTTGCAGATAGTAAAACTAAACTAGAGTAACTAGTAACTAGTAATAAGTAAACACATTCTAACAGCAACAGATTCGATTATTTAGACTTTTATGCGTAGTGCATATTTCATATTTAACCGCTCTAGATAATTGCTAACCATCCTGTTACAGATGCTCATATACAAAAGTAGACCGCGAGAAGCCACATGGAACGCTACATCAGTAGAGATTACAAGGTAAAAGATGGCCTAGCTGAAATAACCTCATCAGTAGACATTACTAGATCTTATTACACACACACACCACTCGCAACGTTATTGATTGCTAATTCGGGAACAAAACGTAAGAAACTCACTTAGTACATAAATCAGCAGGCAGTATTATTATTTTGTTGAGTAGCCTTAATAAAAGATGGCCTAGCTGAAATAACCTCCCACCATGCCTTGACGTGAGCCCGAGAAGTGATCAGATCAGCGTATGGAGTCTTCATGAAGTAGTGAATATAAGGAAGGTGATGAAGATCAGCAAGAGTGAAAAAATCACATGCTAAGTACTTTGAATTGCTCAATCTAGTTTCATAAATGTCAAGCACCAAATGGAGTTTTACTAAGTTTGCATCGATGATTGATTGATCAGTAGGTAGGCCAAGGAAAGGGTTTATTAATATTTGGTGAGCAATGGCGTCGATGGCAGGGCAAAACTGTTGTGATTCCACTTCTAACCATACTCCGACCATTGCTTCTTCTTCAATATCGTCGTGTCTAAGCAAATCTGTACCCGTACCCTTGTATTTATAGGCTATGTACCTGCTGATTGCTCGAGATTCTGATCAAAATTATAGAGTGATCGAAATTAGCAAAAGAGGTGAAAACAACAGATAGATTCAGACCGAGTACGCTCTTAATTGATCTGACAGTGTGTCGAAAAACTCACCAAAAAGTGTGACAGAGCCATCTTCCAAGACTGGAACCAAACCAAATGGCTGTAAAACATGTACAAACAGAAAATTGAATCAAACTTAATATTTGAAAATATAAGAGTAGCCCATGATCATTATGGAGTAGCTGGATTTTCACTATGGTGTATCCTGTTAACTGTTTTCAACAATAAACTGAAAAGAACTTAGTGAAGACTGAAGAGTTAAAAACTTGAATTAGCTAAAACAATTTTATGGAGCAAAAAAAAGCAAGAACAATCTTATCTTGCAGAAAACAAGAATGATTTATCTTACATTTTTGGCGAGATGGGTAGGTGATTTGTGCTCTCCTGCAGAGAAACTAAGATGAACAAGCTCATATTCAACTTCCTTCTCTGCCAGGCATGTCATCACAGACTCGGTTGGGGCTGACATAGAAAATCCATATAGCTTCAAACCCATATTACAAAAGACTTGAGATTTGAGAGAGATTGATTAGATGGCGATGAAGAAGACTACAATTGATTATGATGGGTTATAAATCTCACCGCAAAACTTGCAAACAGGATCTGAGAAAGTCTCCGCTCTAGAATTTGATTAAGATTAAAAAAAAGTAGCACACTTACCAAGAATTTTCGATTTTATTTTTATATTACGATCAAAGATTGATATACTTTTGCCATCACGAATGACATACCAAGGGTGGGAAAACAGTGAGCTTTACTCTGCATACCTGACCGCTTCAAGCGACTGTAACGCTGGTGAATTAGTCGAAGATGGTCAGTTTGATATCGGTACCCAGTACCCACCACGAGGACCGAATTCGTAACATACAAATGGATACTGACAGTTAGATTTCTCTTATCTGAAGTTCATCCATATGATAATGGAAATCTGGTGGGCCATTTTAATAGGATCAGGGAAAAAGGCTATACCAAATATCCAGGTGGAATTAATTTTATTATTATTATGATTATTAAGACTTTCTTAATTCTCTGCGTATCAAATCTGCTTAGCAGAGGAAAAAGAATGTTTTATATGGAAATTTAGGGATTTAGGGTTTGGTGATATTACTACTTTGTTGATTTTTCACCTACTTCTGTGATTTCTGAAGATGCCTGAAGCGGTTTTGGGTTTGACAGTTGATCAAAACAAACCGTCGGTCAAAAACAACGTCGTTCATGAAAAGGTTTATTGTCTTTGGGGTTTATTTGTTTTTTGTTAATTCGTTTTATTGTGTTTTAAATCGAATGATACATTATCCTGATGATGAATGTTGAACACGAGCTGAAAATTCTTTCTCCGTTTGTAAATGTGATTGCTTTAGTTGATCACTAACTGAGTGAAGAAGGAAAATTTAGTTATGAATTCTGTACATTTGGTTGAATTGTATTTTATTTGGAAGGAAATAGGGCAAGGGGTATCTTTTTCTCCAAAACAGCTCCTTTTTTAAGTTTTAAGTGTTGGGGTTGGGATGGGGGGAGTTTGTGGTACTTCTTTGGAATCATTCATGGATGAGTTTTGCTTGTAAAATCGGGCATGTATAGAGCTTAACTTTGATTAGGTCTTTTGTGCTGATATGAAATGTAGGAATTGTAACAATCACCGGAGTTTGTCTTTTCAATTTGCATTAGTACTTTTTCTGTGCATCTTTTTGTTTTCCTTGGTCTATGTGGATCATGTTCCTCCGTTAAACTCGTTTTGTGGGTATTATATGATCTATGTGGTATGTTATCGAACTGCACCCTTCTTTTTTTCTTCAGTTCTCCAGGCACATTCTATATGTTCAATTTTACGCAAATGTTTCTTGTCTGTGCTTCGCCTAGTTTTTGTTCTATCAACAGTTTGTATTTGGCAACCATGAAGTCATAGCATGCTACTGTTTATTGTACAATATAGTGTTCATTGTGCTGTTTGAATCATAGGTATTGGTGTTTGAGTTGCGTATTTTTGTCTAACGTTGTAAATTGTAACCTTGCTTTTATGTCATCAAGTACTTACTGTGCACTGTGTTGTCTTACCAAATCACAATATATCTCTTGCATGCTCAGATGGACAGTCAACCCAGTAGACGTCAAACGAAGTATGATATGAGAGCAAGATGGACAACAGCACTAACTGAGAAATTTGCAACCTTGTTAATAGAGCAAATTAATCAAGGGAATAGATCAAACAATATCTTTAGCAAAAAAGCATGGAAGAATGTATGCAGCGAATTCAATAAACAAACTGGTAATGACTTTGATCGGAAACAACTGAAAAACCACCTTGATGTTCTGAGAAAGCGCTACACCATTACAAAGTCACTTCTTGATCAACCTGAGTTTCAGTGGGATGAATCTCAGCACATGGTAATAGCTGATAATGAAGTTTGGGCAAAATGCATTAAGGTGAATTTCTGTCTCTAATCTTTTTTTGCTTCACTGCTACTATTACCATCACTAGTATCTTACAGTCGCAGTTATTAGGCCAATCCAGATGCTGAATCAATCAAAGTAAAAGGCTGTCCGGTTTTCAAACTGCTATGCTTGGTGTTTTCCGAGACAAGAATCGATAGCCAAGAATCTCTGTACAAAATAAAACCAGCTGTTGAACAGGTGTTATGTTGTTGCTTTTGAGCTTCACACAACTAGTGCGTGTTTTTAGGCTTTTTGTTTATATGTACCTCACCAATATGCGCTTCCTGGAATTGTAGGTGGATGATCAACGTCAGTTCGAGCAAGACCAGGTGAGAGCAAGGTGGACAGAAAACATGGATACAATATTTACAGATTTGATGGTTGAGCAGGTTCTTCAAGGAAATAGGATGAATAATGTTTTTAACAAGAAAGCATGGAAGTACATTCACGATGAATTCAATAGACAAACAGGTCTGAATTTCAATCGCAAACAACTGAAGAACCACCATAATGTTTTAAGGAGGATCTACGGTAATGTGAGATTCCTTCTTGACCAGGAAGGATTCAGTTGGGATGAGACCAACTGCATGGTTATAGCTGAGAACGAATTATGGGAAAAATCTGCCAAGGTATATTTCACTTCTATCTGGTGTTTTATAAAGAGGATGAGTATGACTATTTGCCTGATGCATAGGCTAAAACAGATTTTTATTTCCTTGTGTAATGTTATAAATTGAAAGATACCGTCGATAGTATCTGAGGAAGATATACGGCATCAAGTTTTCTTGTGTGGCCAATACAAGATGTTCATGAGATGTTTAGATTGTTGTTGATATATGATTCCGCCTATAAAACTTTTGTTGACAGGGACATCCTGAAGTGGAGACAATTAGAATTAAGGGCTGTCTTCTATATAAAAAACTATGCACATTATTCTCTGAATCAGTGACTGGGAGATATTCTCAGTCAAGCCATGACTTGGAGTCAGACAAAGTGGTGGATGGAATTGACTCAGCATGGTCGTCAGAAGAATCTCCTGAAACTGCAAACATATCTGTAAATCCAGTAACACAATCACCATCTGCACGAGATGAAGTTTCGTCACATTCAGATGGACAAAACAGCAAGCGTCAGTTGGCAACATTACCATCTCTTTCAGGTAATCAAAAGAAGATTTGCAGAAGAGCTGACAATGCTACTGTCGTAGATGGAATAAGAGAGATGGGTTCATCTTCAAGATCAAGAACAACTGCCATACCTTTTCAAAGTGGTGACCAATTCTCTATATCTAACTGTGCAAAGGCATTGAATGAGATGCAAGGTGTTGATGAATTCCTGTACTTGGCTGCTATGGATTTGTTTGAAGAAGACCCAATCAGGAGAGAAACATTCATATCCATCAGAAGTGATATCAGATTGGCATGGTTGAAGAGCAAGTGTAATGCACCCTAGTAATTTCTATAGAACTTGATGACCAGAATAAAAAAGGTCTGTATTTTATTAGCCAAATTATTATGTAATTTGCTAGTCTAACTTAGGTATACTACAGCTTCTTGAATTAGGATATACGAGTATATAGCATCATGATTAACATAATATTCTTTTTAATTAAGGAGATACTACTATATCATATAGTTTTTCATATAACCTGGCCTAAACCAGATCATACTCCTATAGTAAAATTTTCTCTTTCTCTTCATTGGACTATATTTTCATTTACCTATATTGCTGTCTTGTTGATTTTTTTTTATTTTATGAAATTGTCTGGTTGAATTTGGTCTGATGACATTAGGATTGGGTCTGACTCAATCTAGTCCAACTTGTCATCCATAACCTGCCATTGTGTTGAGTAATTGACAAGACAATGCCCAAATCAAATTGATTTTAAGAGAATTATTCCCTTTCCTAGTGTAAAATAGTCAGGAAAGTGCAAAATGAAATCACTTTCTTATCTGCCTTATTTCCATTTCAGAAACTCTAGATTATTTTCTGCCCATTAAACTTGTTTTTTCCCTAATTCAAGGGTATCGTCTCTCATTGGACATGGTCTTAGAGTCTTAGACCATTGAAATGATTTTTTCCTCTGCGTACTTGTATCAAAGTCCTTCCACTCGAGTCATGTGGTGGGTCAGACACCTGTTCAAATGGAGTCAGACGTGAGTCAGCAAACATCTCTGGACTTGGGATCAAACTGTTATGGACCTTATGGTGGTCGTGCCCGTTTTTTTTTAGTTATTTAAAAACATGGGAAAATGTTGGATCCTTTCCACTCCCGCGCCTTCTTTATTTCCCCTATTTTCTCTAGGGTTTTCTTTCCCACATGTATCCTTCTCCCTCGGACTTTCTCTGTAGACAACCAAATCAATTTCTCCGATTTCATATTACCAGAAGAAGTTTCGTCAAAACCCTAACCCTAGGGTTTTTTATCAATTAAGGGCATCTCCAAATCATGCTAAAAGAATGCCCGAATAGAATTCTTGAGACCAAAACTAACGACGTCAAAGCAATCATTCATAGACGAACTTGACCAGAAAAAAAGGTTGAAGTTTTTTTCATTTTCTGCTGAGCAATTTTATTTTGCAGTATCTGTTCTTTAATCTTTATGATTTTTAATTTTTTTACTCAGTTAATCCGTAGTTATGAATTGTGGTTATAAACTGTGATTAGTCGGCTTTAGAATAATGGGTTTTGTATAAAAATGAACACAATCTCATGAAGTTGTGATTGGGGGTTTAGGTCCTGGAAAGGAGTCAAGGTGGCAGTAATTTGGAGGGTTGTGAAAAAGCTTATGATTGCTTTTATTGGGTTAGCCTTTTGTAATGTTGTTCACACTATTGAATTAAGCTACACAAAGTTATCATCCTATATGAAAACCGTTCATTCTGCTATTTGCTACATTTAATTATTCGATTTTGAAATGCATAGTTATGAAATCTAAATAGCTAGTTTAAGTGAGTAACATAGAGCATATAATTCTGAGTTATGACTAGGGTAGGGTATACAGGGTGTTGCAACAATGGCTGCATGGACTATTGTCTCTTTATGCTTGATGGTTTAGATATAGATTCAAAGTGAATGCCTTTTTTTCCCTTTCATTTCTGGTGATAAGGATGTTGTCTTTCCTAGATCCTAGATACCACTGATCAGTATGAGCATCGTAGAATTTTCCTTTGCATAATGCTCAATATTTGGTTATAGTCATGATGGAATTTGAAGCTCAAGTGGCTTGTCTTTCTGAGTTACTGAATTGTGCTGCCTTAATGTCTGTCTCCTCCCAAGCATAGAAAGTATACATATGCAATCATGTATATGTTTCCAATTGTAGTCTTGTGGCAATAAATTTGTCCAATGAATCTCATGCTCTGCGCATCCAAACTTTCAAGGAAGCTGGATAAGACCCACTATCTTATTTGTATCATCTTGAGTTGGAAAACTAATCTGAGTTGACTATCATAACCCTATGTTGGTGTTTATTAAAGAGTAATTGAAATGTAACTGTTTTTATTTGCTCTTAATTGGTCGATGGTTTTTTGTTGTTCTTTGAATCAACTGATTTATCGTCCTTCTTTGCCACCAATTTACTGGGGCTTCTGCCTTCAACTTCTATACTGTATTTAGCATGCTTCTTGCAATCACAGCATGGATAATCAGCCCAATCAGCATCAGACCAAGCAAGATCGTTCAAGGACGAAGTGGACAGCAAACCTAGATAAGATATTCGTGGACGTAATCTTGGAGCAGGTTCTGTTGGGAAATTGGTCCACCAATGTTTTTAACAAGACGTCATGGCAGTATATTTGTGACGAGTTCAATAAACAAGCAGGTTTGGAGTTTAACAAGAAACAGTTAAAGAAACACTTGGATGTTTTGAGGAATAGGTACTACACTGTGAAGTCACAGTTTGATCAAAATGCCCTTGGTGGTTTGGAGGGATCAAGAAATGTAGTAATGAGCCTATTGACTGAGGATGAAGTCTGGGATAATTATATTGAGGTATTTTCTGACTTTCTAAGATTGTTCATTGTTTTGCTTGCAAAATTTCAATTTTTATATGTTTCAGTACTGTTCCTGTATGTTTTTCAGTGTAGCGGTATATTTTTTACTTTTCAACCAGCCTGAGATTCATAACCATCTTTATGAGTTACAGCCATAGATAAGTTCCTAATGAATTTGTATACATTTCAGACTTTTCCAGTGGGTGAGACAACAAAAGTGAAGGATTGTCCAATATATGATCAGCTATGCCAAATATTCTCAGAGCCATCAGGGATTGGCAGATATGCCCAGTCAAGTCACTATATTGAGTTGGATAACAAAGAAACCGTTGGTACGGAAACACCTCGGCCACAGCCCCAGCCCTGCCTTGTTACACCTGTAGCAACTGGACAGGATGATTCATCCCCACGATCAGGAGCTGATGTTGCTAATGTCGAGCCTGAAAGCAAGCGTAAACCTGTAACACCGTCTTCAAGTGCACGCCCTCGTAAGAAAAACCATGTGTTTGATGATGCAATAGCAGAAGCTATGTTAGATATGGCAACTGCATCAAAGTTGAGGGCAGAGGCATTGCTTCTGAGTAAAAACCGCTTTTCTATCTCTAAATGTGTCCAAGTTTTGGATGAAATACCAGACATTGATGAGACTTTCTACTTAAACGTTTTGAATCTGTTCGAAAATGCTGATTTTAGAGAGATATTCATCTCTTTGAAAAAAGAAAGAAGATTGACATGGTTGCTTGGCAAATGTACTGGCCCTGGTTCTAGTGTGTGACTGGTATTGAAGGCTTTATGGTCAGTCTATATACTATGAACTGTAGGTAGTTCTTAGCTAACTTTGTACCTATCCATTTTCTTGAATCTATAGATTAAAGTTTCCCATATTGCTAATTACCTGCCTACGTTATTTTATTTTTTTGTATCTTCAAATAGGAACTGCATATACTTGATTAGAGCATCTCACCACTATGAGAAAAACCACTGAAGAATGTTACAACTGAAAAATCCTCGAATTTTTCCAGAATCCGTGTTGTCAGGCCCTTTAGACCAACCAAATCAACTCTAAATTCAGAAATTCCTTTTGAAGACGAAAGATGAGTCTTTTTTGTTTGAAAATTGGGGTCAACCATTGAAATCGGACATCAGATGAAGTTTCTACAACCTTCATAGTGAACACCGCACAAATAGAAATTTCCAGAAGGGATTCAAGCCCCCCTCTCAAATCTGGTGCCAACACCATCATTCTCCAACACTGGTAAGCTCCAGCTCCACCATGCTCCCACGCCGACGTTTCGTGGTGTTAGCACCAGCACCCTCCTATGTCGGCGCCCCATGGCGCCATCAACAATATTTCCTAATGTTCGAAATACCCAGCGCCACCACTCTCAATCGCTGGGGCCTATTGGCGCCAACAACAAAATGTAGCTCTGGCAATGGTCAATGTTGTTTCTCCCATTGCGGGCGCACTTACGCTAGAACCCCCCATGCCATCACTAGTGATTTTAGCACCAGCACGACTTCCAGCTGCTCCATCAAGTCCTCGTGCTTCGCTAGTACACCTCGATGCATCACTAGCACCATGCTAACTACTCGCATCGTCGATGTGCCATGTGCATCTCTTGGTGCTTGTGCATACCTTTGATGCCGTGAGCTATCAGTGTCTCTACTTTATGCTTCGAGCCATGATTACTCAATAATTAAGTATTTACAGGCGAGGATGATTGATGCCACGAGCTTGCATCGTCACCAAGGTGATGCACTAGCTTACATCACCAATACGTTGGTGCCAATACCTTGCATCATCACCAATAAAGTAATGCATGAGCTCGCATCACCAACGTGTGATATGATTTAAGATTACTCTATATAAATAAACCGCAATCGTACGGTGTCTACAATGCAGACAACGGCAAGTATGGGTCGAACCCACAGGGAGCGGGACAATACTACAATCAATATCTCTAATCAACTAATCAAGAATAATATTTTTGGAATTGTAGATTTATAAAATAAAATAATAAAACAAACTAAACTAATAAAAATAAATCAAATGGGAGAAATAGTAACCAGGGTTTTTAGTATCCACCACTATTTATATTTAATTACTGAAGTGAAACATAATTCCTGAATATTCATCTATTGTTCGTTTTATCAACATCACCTATTATATGTATTAAAGTCGCAAATGTCACTGGGACGCCCTAAGCATGGCGCATCAAAATCCCTAAGTCTCATGCATACACCATCTAATTGCGTTAGCGAGAAAATAATACGAAGCTAATTATAGGTTCACAAATAATATCCGGCTCTTCTAAGCATACCCCATCTAAGGATTTAACCCAAGCATGAAATATCAAATAAGTAGACAAATATATTTGCTATTCTATTAATTCTGCGCGTAGGTTACTGTATTGTACAGAACCGGTGAAGCAACAACTAATTTTATCATTAAATCAATAAACCAAAATCATGGAATTAATCTTATTCAAATCATAATAGTCTGTATCAAATAATTCGATTTAATTGATCTAAAACTTTAAGTGGTTTCAACATTAAACCCTAGCTACAAATTAATTAGAACATGGAGATGGGTTTCTTAAAACCCATAAAAATAATTAAGAAGAATAGAGAGTTAAAAGATTAAACCAAACTGTTTCATGTGTGCTCCAGAACCAGAGAAATCTCGCTCTCTCTTTCCAGGCTATGTCCGTCTTGTTCTCAGCTATGTTTTCTTTCTCCACCTGACGCCAATCAGTGCCTTTCACGTCTTCTTTCTCTTCAACACTTCACGTCACTATCCCCTACTTCATCTTCCTAGGTCTAGTAATTCCTTCCTTCTCCGCCTATTCCCCAAACTCCAAACCCAGCAGACCCAAAAACAAAACTGAAAAGAACGCCCCCTTCTCTCTCTTTCGTCTTCTCCTTTTATAGTCTCTTTAGTATTTTTTCACTGCCACCGTATAGGCCTAGCTGCCTCTCTCACTGTACCCTAAACAACACCTCCCTAGGCTCTTTCTAGATGTACCGTCTTTCTTAGTTCTTTTTTAGAAGCAAAGGAAAAAGACTACCCCCTAGAAGAAAACCCAGAAGAAGTTTAAAACTCCAAGACTCTGACCTTCCCTTCTCCACGTGACACTTGTCTTTCCTTTTCACTCCTTCCTTTATTTACGCCTCCAACACTGCAGACTTGTCTTCTTACTTTCCTGCCTACTTCACTAGACTTCACCTCTAGCTTTTCTTTCTTTTCACTTTAACCAACCAACCAAGCCCCACTTTCACGCCCAAAAGAAATCTCCAATTGACGCACCTAGTTTACTTGCTGCCACACCTAGATGTCTCGGTCCACATCTTGTCTCCCTTTTATACTTCTATGCACGGTCAAGTCTCTATTAAAAGATAACAACCAACTCCACTTTTAATCACGTGGACCCAAGTCTCACTCCTCTTAGCACACTGCAACGTTTCTTCGGCGGTGTACACGAATTAGCATTGTTTATTTTATAAAATTGGATTTTATGCAAGCCACCTATTAAAGAAATAAAACAATAGTATTAACACAAAATTGAGTACTAGCAAATATTACTTAGAAGGTAAATATGTATAAATTATGCCTGTATCAAATACCCCCAAACCTATATTTTGCTAGTCCTCGAGCAAAAGTAATCTAAAAATAAAATAAAATTCTAACTCACTTTCGCAGGAATCGCGACTACATTTAGCATATGTAATAAGCCTTTAAACTCCTAAGTGGCCTTAGCGTACGAGTTTTTTCCCGTGAGGGTTTACAAGACGTTTACCCACAAAACATTTACTCCAAATTTTAGCTACCTGTGAACGATTGAGGATAAACACTAAACAAACTATTTAGCTGGCGTACTAAATTCTTCTCCTATAAGAATCATTACCCTATATGAGTCCAATTGCTGTACACGAGTTTTCACTCAGCGTAATAAAATTCATACAAGAATTCAAAACTCTACTTAAATAGTCGTTCAGCCACGATACTTAGAATCTATCAAAGTACAATCACATGGAAAGATTTAGATGATGGATATAGACAAAATGAAGTTTGCGCGTGTTGACTAAGGTGAACGGTGTTTCCCATATCTATTGAGATACACTCCCACTAGTCTTATTCCTTAAACTAACATCGACTCAGCGGGTATATACAAGGGTCCCATCGGTCAATTTATTGAAAATATTTTAAATGTATTGACAACATGATTGGATCAAATGAATCCAAGCGCATGCTCCTTATCAGCATCGCACATGATAGTTCTCATGGATCTTGCGTTCCACGCTTGCTTAGGCGACGGAGACAGGGAGAACACACATATATTGCTATCAAAGTGTCAATACTTGAAAAAAATTTTTGTTGAATAATGGTCTAAATAATACAATAATGGGGTTTGATCTCAAACACTTCATCCTGGCGGTGATAACAATTTGATACTGGTGCCCCACCAAATCACTTAGAGAAACACAAAAATTGCAAAAATAAAAACAAAAGGTGATATGGTCAAGATAGATTCCGAGATATGGTAACAACTATCATGTTATTTCTAACACCTGAGCTAGGCATCCTTTTATGAATAGACCATTTAGCTGGGCACACCAATTCCTATAGAAAAAGAGCTAAGTTTCCATCTACCTAGAATGGTTAGTGTCACCCTGAATTGTTCACAAGTTTCTAAAGTTTGGAGTTTTATTATTTCAACTAAAAGTTTCTCCCTTGCCCCCAAACTTAAACCTAACATTTTCCTCAATGTTTCAAATTAAAGTGCAATACCAAAAATATAGGTAACTAGAGGTAAGTCAGAAAGATAGTACCTGGGTGAAGCGTAACAACCCTTCTTTGGAGAATAAGACAGAAAAATAAAAACAAAAACCTACAAAAACTTACTAATGTACAACAACATCCTTGAAGGTCAATCAAGGTAAGCAGGGTCCTCCATAGGGACCTCCTCAACATTACCTGCAGGAAAAGGCTCTAGAAAGGGTTTCAATCTCTGACAGTTAACCTTTGAAGAACTACTACCATCCAGTGTCTCAATCTCAATACACCATGAGGATAAACAGTACAGACTATAAAAGGACCCGTCCACCGAGAGCGTAACTTCCCGGGGAATAAATGCAAACGGGTATCATACAGAAGAACTTTTTGACCCGGAGAAAATGACTTTCTTAAAATATTTCTATCATGCACAAGTTTCATTTTGTTCCTATACTCCTCAGCACTATCGTAAGCATCTCTACGAATCTCGTCCAACTCATTGAGCTGGAGCTTCCTGTGAGCTCCTGCCTTGTCAAGCAAAAATTAAGTTGCTTTACAACCCAATATGCTTTATGGTCTATCTCGACGGGCAGGTGACATGCCTTGCCAAAAACTAGACGATAAGGTGACATTCCAATGGGGTCTTAAATGCAGTACGGTAAGCCCATAAGGCATCAGTAAGCCTCAATGACCAGTCTTTCCTATTAAGATTAACTGTTTTCTCTAAAATATGTTTTATCTCCCTGTTGGAAACCTCTACTTGACCGCTATTCTGTGGGTGATATGGGGTAGCTACTTTGTGAGTAATACCATATTTTTTGATCAAAAGCCTAAATGGTCAATTACAAAAGTGCGACCCTCCATCACTATTTATAACCCGCGGTGAACCAAAATGTGCAAATATGTTATCATTCAAAAACTGGACCACAACCTTGTGGTCATTTTTTCTACATGAAACTGCCTCAACCCACTTAGACAAATAATCTACAACGACAAGGATGTAAAAATAACCAAAAGAATTATAAAAAGGACCCATAAAATCAATGCCCCACACGTCAAAGACGTCAATAACTAGAATAGGGTTCAAAGGCATCATATTTCTACGGGAAATGGTTCCTAAATTCTGGCAACGCTCACAAGTAACACATAAATGGTGGGTGTCTTTAAACAACGAAGCCAATAGAATCCACACTGCAATATCTTAGCAGCGGGTTTTTTTAGTACTAAAATGACCCCCACAAGCATGATCATGAAAAATGGAAATAATACTGGACTGGTCACTCTCAGGTATACATCTCCTAATAATATGGCCTGGACAATACTTAAACAGATAAGGATCATCCCAAAAGAAATGTTTAACCTCGGCTAAAAATCTAGAACGATCTTGTTTACCCCAATGTTGGGGCATTCGACCAGTAACAAGATAGTTCACTATATTCGCATACCAAGGTAATCAGGATACAACGAAAAATTATTCATCAGGAAAAATATCCCTCACAAGAGAGGAATCATCAGGGGAATCAAAAACAAGCCTGGACAAGTGGTTCGCTACTACATTTTCTGCACCCTTTTTTGTCTCTAATTTCTAGAGAAAATTCTTGTAACAAAAGGATCCATCTAATCAATCTAGGTTTAGTATCCTTATTTGACAGAAGATACTTCAAAGCAGCATGATCAGTAAAGACTATGACCTTAGAACCTAAGAGATAGGATCTAAACTTGTCTAAGGAAAAAACAATGGCTAACAATTCCTTTTCTGTGGTGGTGTAGTTCATTTGGGCATCATTCAGAGTTTTGCTAGCATAGTAAATCACATTAAGTAATTTGTTTTCTCGTTGACCTAGCACAACACCAATAGCATAATATGAAGTATCACACATGATTTCAAAGGGTAGGTTCCAGTTAGGTGCCTGGACTATGGGGGCGGTAGTGAGTAAAGTCTTAAGCTTCTCAAAAGCCTTTAAACAAGCATCATCAAAGAAAAACTTAATATCTTTTTCAAGCAAATTGCAAAGAGGTCTAGAAATCAAGCTAAAATCCTTAATGAGTTAACATGGGATTAACTCATTGTTATCATTCTGGACTACAATGATACCTGATTTCTTGGGAACAACCTGAACGGGGCTGACCCACTTACTGTCTGAGATAGGGTAGATAATACCCGCATCTAACAACTTAAGTACCTCAGTTCGAACTACTTCTTTCATGTTATGGGTTAAGTCGACGTTGCATCTTCCTAGATGGTTTAGTATCATCCTCTAAATGAATCTAATGCATACAAACACTAAGACTTATACCCTTAATGTCTGCTATGGTCCACCCTAAAGCTTCCTCATTGTCTTGAAGCACGGTCACTAGCCTACGTTCCTGGTTACTATCCAAGTTGGATGATACAATTACATGCAAAGTCTCATATGGGCCTAAAAACACATATTTGAGAATATCTGGCAATAGTTTGAGGTCCAACTTAGGAGGCTCTTCTAAAGAAGGAACTAAGGTAGAATTAGAAACCGGTAGTGGTTCGAACTTAGATTTCCATCTATTAGTATCTAACACAGGGGTAGAGTCTAACAGAGCATTCACTTGATCATTGGTGCTAACATCGTCGAAATCTAAGCCAAAATGGGTTAAACAACTCTCTAATGTATCTTTAGATAAGATGTTTGGTAATGACTCCTGAACTAGTGTTCCTATCATGTTCACCTCTTCAATGCATGTGTCATCTAACTCAGGTGGTTGCTTACTAATATTGAAAATATTCATCTCAATAGTTATATTACCAAAAGATAAGTTCATAATACCATTTCGACAGTTAATGATCACATTAGATGTAGCTAAAAACGGATGACCTAATATCACAGGTATCTGATTCTCTGGGTCAGGGACAGGTTGGGTATCAAGGACAACAAAATCTACTGGATAAATAAACTTATCGACCTCAATAAGAACATCCTCTATGACACCACGAGGAAATTTCACAGACCTATCAGATAACTGCAGGGTTATCTGAGTAGGTTTCAAATCACCAAGTCCTAGATGGAGGTACACATGGTACGATAGTAAGTTCACACGGCTCCTAAGTCAAGTAACGCTTTCTCAACACGGTAGTTACCTATTGTGCAAGAAATGGTTGGGGAAACTGGGTCTTTGTACTTAGGAGTTGTATTGTTCTGGATAATTGAACTCACATGACTAGAAAAAAAGGCTTTCTTTTGTACACTAAGCTTTCTCTTTCGCGTACACATGTCCTTAAGGAACTTGGCATAAGTAGGAATTTGCCTAATTGCATCTAATAATGGAAGGTTGATCGTGACTTGCTTAAAAACCTCCAAGATGTCATTAAAGTTGGATTCCTTCTTTGTTGCTGCTAACAATTGTGGGAACGGGGCTCTGGGCACAAAATCGGGCTCAGCGGGAACCACATTGAACTCTTTAGAGACTTTATCAGTCTCTTCAACTACAAGTTCAGAAGGGTGAACTACAACATGTTCACTATCGGGCTTGGTTACCTTATTGTCTATCATTATACCACTCCTAAGGGTTTTAATTGAATTCACATGATTTGATGGTTTTTCACCATAAGATAACTCATGAACTCCTCTAGGGCTGGGTTGTGGTTGACTAGGGAACTTGCCTTTTTCTCTTTCTCTTAAAGACTCAGCGATTTGACCAACCTGGTTTTCTAAACTGCAAATTGCCTGAATGTTAGCCTGAATAATATTTTGATTTTCTCGTAAACTTTGATTGACAAACTGCTGAAAATCTTTAGTGTTTTGCTGAAAATCTTTAGTGCTCTGAGTTAATGAGGCGACAGTCTCTGCTAAACTCATGACCGTCTTTTCTAACGGATTCTGAAATTATGTTGGACCAGAAGAATTGTTAGTATAACCAAAACCTGGGGGATCCTGAGGGTTACTAGACTGACCTTGATTTTGGCCTTTAGAACAAGAAAAGTTTGGATGGTTTCTCCGACCAGGGTTATAGGTTTCTGAATATGGATCAAACTTCTGACGGTTATCATATCTAGTGTTATTGTAAATAGCATGGGCTTGCTCTTCAACAGTCTGTCCTTCCCAATATTACTTGGGTTCTATTCCACAACTAGATTGACTTAATTCTAAGGCTTCTAACCTTTTTGATATAGCTGCAATTTTGGCATCTGATTCAAGAATTCCATCTACCCTATTGACATTACCTCTGCTCAGTAAAAAATTTCTCAGGGGTTCCTTACTACATTCCCATTGATGGGTCTTTTCGGCAATTTCATTCAAAAATATCATTGCCTCATCAACAGTTTTACTATCAAAACTCCATGTACACAATGACTCAACCATGGTCGTTGTTGGATAATCTAGCCCTTCATGAAGGATCTGGACTAGTCTAAGATTTTCTAACCGTGTTGGGGACATTGTGCTAATAGGTCGTTGAACCTTTCCAAATACCTATACAAAGATTCTCCCTCTTGCTGCACAAATATGGAAATCTCCTGCCTAATAGATTATATTTTGTTCCCAGGGAAAATTTTTGATAAAAAGTCAGTGGTAAGTTGTTCATATGTCTCGATGGATTCAGATGGAAAACCATATAACCAAGATTTGGCCTTGTCTCTCAGGGAAAAAGGAAATAACCTAAGTTTCAAAGCTTCATCAGGCATGTTGTGAATTCTTAGGGTACTACATATTTCTTCAAAACCCCTAATGTGAAAGTAAGGGTTTTCATTTTATTTTCCTAAGAAGATTGGGAGCATCTGTATGGTCCCAGGTTTTAACTCATAGTTTGCTTGAGTTTCAGCTAACTTGATACATGATAAGTCCTAGTGGGATTTAACAAATATTTTAAGGTTGCCATCTCTGGCACAACTGGAAATTTAGGAATAACTTCCTCACTAAGAGACAAATTCTCAAAACTAAAGTTTCCAAAAATCGGGCTCTCAAAAGTGATGTCGCAAGCTTACATCGTGATGCCACTAGCTCGCACTAGCTTGCACCACCAATTAATGAATTGATGTTAATACATCTCTACTCCTTCATGTCTACTCGTCATCCATGTTGATGCCATGAAGTGCTCAAACTAATAACAAGTACCCAGCTCACTCAAGTACCAACGTCTAACATCATTCACTAGTAAAGGCATCACACGATGCACAATGCCTCCACGACTGGCATTATCAATTCACTAGAACTCAATGATCATTACCACTGTAAGTCTGCTCTACTTGGTACTAAATTCATTAAGTCTCTACTAGACTTGGTAGTCTTATTAGACCTGACACTCTTCAGTCTATTTAATTAATTGCTATACTAAGTGTCTTGGCTCAACTAATTGACCAAGTATTCTCTCTTATGACTCAATCGACTTGAGAATACCGTCACTTGGCTCTACTTGTTAATATCTACGAGACATCAATTATGTTACATGTGGTATATCAATTAGGGTTTTGGTCTGGCGATCTGTACCATGTGCGGTGTAATGATACACTCAAAACATAAAATAAACTAACATGTGTGAACGTTACGAGGAATTAGGGAAATGGCGTGTGATGTTCCTTATAAATAAGTGATTGATAGGTGCAGTATTTGCATTAGTTTGGTAGTCTAATTCATTGCTTTCTTGTTAGTTTCCACTTCATTATGCTTTGATTTTGTTTGTTTTTGAATTCTTTAGGTGTTTTGAATACTAATCAACCAAAGAAGAAGAAAGAAGTTCATACCGGAACAACGGAAAAATTAGAGCTAAAAGGATACTTTTCGAGTGAAAATCCAGAAGCATTTACGGTTAGAAAAGTCTCTCGACCCTTCCCATTAAACAAATCGAAGAAAATGACCAAAATCCAGAAGTGCTTACGGATAGGAAAGTTCCTCGACCTAGCCGTATAACTGGAAAGCTGAAGATTATGTCAGAGTTACGGCTAGAAATTCATTTCAACCTAGCCGTAGAAGAAGCCAAGTTTGTAAGATTAGTGTCATGGCCATATTTACAGTTAGGAAACCATTCCAACCTAGCCGTAGACAAGATGAAGAAGTGAAATAAGAATTTCAGGCTCACATATGGTTAGGAAATCATTCCTAAGCTAGCCGTAAAATGTGATGAAGAGATATGTATATTTAGAAGACACCGTTCTGTAGAGGATGACGATACGAAGCCACCGCAAAAAGAATGAGGTAAATCGGACGTCAAATGAAGGAGTTATGGCCAAAAAGGTGTAGGAAGAGAGTGAAAACTCAGGCTCAGTTAGGGCCAGGAATGCCTAGCACGACCCAACCATAAGTGACCCTGAAAAATCATCCAAATGGTCATATTTAGTTGCGGTTAGGTCGTGGGAGAGTTCCCAACCATAATTATAAGTGTTTGATGCGAATTGGACTTCTAAAAATAGAAAAACCCGGTCCCGAAAGTATTATAAGCCCTAAATATTATGAGTACTATATAAGGAGACTCCCAAGACATTAAGAAGAGATCTATAGACTATCTTTTACGATAGGACAGGGAGAACAAGGAGCTAGGACTTGGAGTTGCGATTGATCATCACAATTTCTAGGGTTTGCTTTACTTGCTTTCTTAATATTTTGCATGGATTTTGAGAAATACATGATGAGCTAAACCTTGCGTATTGGTTAAGGGTGTAATCCAAGGTTGTACCATACCGGATTTCGGTTCATTGATGTGATTTTATATAGTGGTAAAATAGATTCGATTCTCAGACTTGTGAAGATAATGATTTTAGAAAATAATAGACTTAATCTAATTAAATAAAACAAAGCAAAATAAACTAGAGATGATTTTATCAAAGATGGAGAAAACCAGGAATCAAGACTCAGTTATTTCCAACAAATTATGTGATTAATCATATAATTCTTTTTAAATAAGTTAAGCTCAAATATTGCCAAAATATGATTTTATGTAAACAAGCAGAGGTAATCACAAGCATGGGACATCAGAGGTTGTCAACCCAGCATGACCCATCAAACAAAAACACCACTACTGAATGAAAACCGTTTTT
>JAJJMC010007171.1:1004263-1022691 GCA_023531435.1 Papaver californicum | reverse complement strand
CTTGTAGCTTTTGGGTCAAATAGAATCACAAATATCCCAAAAAACACATAAATCATGTTGACAGAACTTCCTCCACGAGATGAGTTTCATTCCCGCCAAATTCGGATTTTTGAAATGTAAAGGGGGTGCCACAAATCCATAGTGTGGGTGCCTTAATCCATTTCCCGGGTGCCTTTAACACTTTTCGAGCCAATTTTTCCGCAAATGTTTATTTCTCAAAAATACCTACAAAGACATAAAAAGACATAATAAGTGTAAAATCGAGTACTATCGAAGCAGATATCCGGGCGCAATTTAGACACAAAAATGTGCCTATCATTCGTACCGGTCGAGAGCGATACACTGGTACGCCGGTATACCGGGGAAATTTCGGTTTAAATATCGGTGGAATATCGGTGCATATATTTTATATGTATAATTTTATGAAAAAATACTAGTTCACATTTTATAACTATAAATATATTTTAACACGTTATAACAAATATTTTTTCACAAAGTTTAAAAAGATAAACTAGTATTCATCCAAAATATATAGATCCATAGATTTCATACAAAGTTCAAACTGGAAAAACAAAAGAAACAAGAACAACTTCAAAGTTTATCGTCTAAAATACTAATTAAATAATGATATTACAATTTTAAGATCATTAGATTAATTATAGATATTATCATATGCATATATAATTCTAAAATATCATAAAAAATATGAGTAACAATTGAAAACCCTAAAATAAGAATAAATTATTTATTTTATTTATTTTTTAAATAAGAAAACAAAAAAAAAACGATTGTACCGGTCAATACCGGCCGATATTTTCGGTCAAATACCGTTTACCGGTATACCGGATTTCGTCTCGCTTTTCGGCCGAAACCGGTAAAACCGGCGGTATACCGGCCGTACCGGCCGGTATGGACTGCACTGGTGTAATCTAATGTCATGGACATGTTATTCAATTAATGCATTAGTTTCGTTATTCGTTCTCTTGTATATCGTTCAAGTTTTACTACATATAACAATTATATGATTGTGTTCATATAATAAGATTAGTTATTTCGCATATTTGAGTCGCAAATTAAATATCTTAATAAATTCTCTATGAGTCTTAGGTAATTTTATCAAGAATCCTAATAGCTAGTAGTAATTTTTGATCACTATTGATACGAATCGTGAAGGAAGTCACAAGTAAAATTTGACCTAGGTTGAATATGCTATGCTTGTGTTTGTATTGCCTATGAGTAACCCTTCTCACAGAATTTAAATCTTTCTTCAAGTTGAATCTCTTAGCGATAAAGCATTAGGTTATTTGGTAGAAAAGAATTCATATATTAGCAATTGCAATATTTGTTGAGTAGTGGAACTGGTTATATTGGTGATACTTTAGGGTTATTAATAACATGAGAGAGTGAATGATGATATTGATGTTTGATTGCATACCATGTGTAATGATGGACGGTGAATTCCTTAACCAGTTTTCTCTTATAATATTTTCTTAAACACTTCTAGCTTAAAGTTTTAGTTTAAACTACTTTTGAACAATTATTGATGGTGGATTTTTGAAAAATGAGAATACTATCTCTTAGCTGCAGAAGCATAAAATAAATATACATTAATTTCTGACAAGCATCAGAATTATGAAGACTACTCATATCCTACATTCTGCAAGAAAATTGAGAAAAAAATATTCAGCTCCTTGCTAAATTATCCATGCATCTCTTTGGCATATATATGCACCAGAGAAATTTCAGAGCTTTATTCAACTAAAACCTAGTTATTTCATGTGCATCCATGCAAACTACTTGTATGAAACAGAATATACTGGTTATACAAAATTGCGAACATTTAAAATAGAGGAGATACCATATCTGAATGAAAACACTAATTAGATGCATACCATCTAAATTGCAGAGTCGCATCAAGCATAATTTTAAGTTGCAAACTTCCGCGGTTGAATCTCTTGAAGATGTTATGTATGCACTGCACAAAAGTTAAGTATAAATGCTAACAATTAAATCTCACAAGACTGAGAAACCCTAAATAGTCCATAGTCATGGTCACAACATTAGAAATGCCAATGCCAATGACACATAGGAAATAGCCCTGGCATCAACAAGTACAGGTTTTAGTAAGCCCTAGCCATGCTCACGGCATGAACGTGTCAAACAAAAGCAAAAAATCTAAAGAAAAGAACCAAAAGGCCAAAAAGTCAGAAAAATATCAAAAGCAACGCTAGCGCCGGCGCTAGCACCAACACCGTACATGCTAGCCCCAAGGCATGCTCCCACGCCAAGGCATGTTACCACGCCAAGGCATGCTCCCACGCCAAGGCATGCTCCCATTCCAAGCCATGCACCCGTGCCAAGCCATGCACCCGCGCGTAACTTTGTGATGTGGTTTATAGATAGTGGTAAAAAGAGTATTGTTCACTCGGACTTGTGAAGACTGATTTTAGACTTAATCCTAATTTAGATTTGAAAATAAATAAAATATGATGACAAAATTACAAGGGAATGGGAGTTACTGAGACTCAGGATTCCACCATTTTCCATATTCATGCGATTCATACATTAATTTTATGCAATTTATAGCTCATATGATAAAAGTATTGACTATGAATCTTTACCAAAAGTAGATTTTTAAAACATCGATTGTAAATTCAAAGAATGGACCATCAAAACACTTAAGCTAAGCATGATCCATCAAATTAAATGACAACCAATCAAGAAAAATCATAAATCAAATTAAATTAATGTAAAAAGTCATAAAAGAATTAATTATATTTACCACAATCATGAAAAAATGGCTTTCTCCACTATCTCAGTGTTAGGGGTTAGCTCATTGTTCTCAAAACACTCTCAAAAGATAGGTACATAGCTCAAAAGTGCTTGAGAAGAAGAAAATAATCAAAAATAATTGAAACATGGAATTTGAGACGTTTATAGATGGTGCTTTCTCTGTCGTTGAAATGAACAAAATTTTTTACGACCTTGTTCTTCGTTTTTACGATGAAATTCTTCTTCAAACTTTTGGCAACAATTTCTTCAACCTTTCTGTAACAGTTTCTTCATCTTCCTCACATGAGCAGATTTTTCTGAAATTTCTTTTCTCTCTTTTCTGGCCTCTGTCAGCCCCCTTTAATACTTTATCCTCCTCTCCTATTTATAATAGAGCAATAATAACTCCAATATCTCCTCAAATCCTCGAATGAATTTTTTTTTTCAATGACAAGTTTCAGAATATTTTTTCTTTTCAACTTATGATCCTAATTTTCTTTCCTTTTGTTCGGGCAACATTTTATCTTCTCACTACACCCAATCTTTAGAAGATAATTTCAAAGAAGATTTTCTCCCTTTTATCCAATTTAAAACCCGATTGAATATTTTCTTAATAAAAACCGAGAATAACTATCTTTTTCGGCGAGATTCTTGAGTGTTTCTTTTGTGCACGAATCTTACTAATTTAGGCAAGGAATATTGCCTTAATCCCCTTGAAATTCTCCACCAAATCACGTGATAAGAATCATGCAAATGAAAACCAAATTTTGCTGCCAAAAGTTATTTTGAAATAAGTGGGTGCCTTTAACCGATCCTGGATGCCTTTATCAATTCATAGGGGTGCCATTATCCAAAATTAGGGTGCCTTTGACACTTTTAAGGCGTTTTTTCCGTAATTATTTATTTCCCAAACATACTTAAAAACACATAAAATAACACAATTAGTACAGAATCGAGCAATATTCATCGTCGCTAGCACCATTACCTAAGTCATTATCACGATAAGTTGACATAAAATTCACTAATATCATTATTTTACAACAAGACTCATGGATTTGAAGCCATGACTCCACCAACTTCTACGAGACATTAAATCATATTACATGGGGGGATTAAACATGGGGTTTTGGTCTGGTGGTTACAGTGGGAGATCAACCTCTTGGTAAAAAAATTCAATTCTTCAAGATGGTTGGCCTTAGATCAGATTCAATTGCAACCAATTCCAATATTTAACATGTCAACATCAGTAGTGATGCTCACAACTCTCTCCAACAGTCAACGACACTACCAACCACGTCTTATCAATTGTACTACTGAAATGGCTGAAGCCCCAATTACTCTGGCCGAGTTAAAACGACGACAAGAATCTCAGGCAAGAATTCTAGCAAGACTAGAAGATGCGGTAGGCGCTCTATTTCCCTCGTCAAGTTAATAGAAGAAGTAGGGTGTCATAACGCTTTTGAACGAGGTCCAGGCTCCACAAAACCAGGGATAGATTTATCAAATGGTGATTCTCCACCTCACAATATTGGGATCTTCACCACTACAGAAAAACCCGTGGATCAAGAAGCTGTGTTTTTTATTGAAAGCTTGTGCGAGCTTCTTTATTTTTCAAAGAATCAGCGTATCGACACCTTTGCTGCTCTCAACCGCATAGCCGTGAACACGCACCTGAGGTCGTCACCGATGAAAATAGAAATATCCATGCTAGATAACCCAACTATAAATAGCGTCACCTTTACCAAGGAGGACATGATGGCCGAAGAAGGTCACAACCGAGCCCTGTACGTCACCGTTCATGTCAAGAAGGCCGAATTTAAGAGAGCCCTTATCAACACAGGAGTAGATTCCAATGTCATTACACTCAGGACGTTCAAGGTTGCACAGGTTTCACAGAGCCAGATCATACAACATCCCATTGTAATGAAGGATTTCGAAGGTAATCGCACTAATTCCTATGGCCATGTTTATTTGAATTTACAAGTTGGTCCCATTGTATCCAAGGATAAATTCCATGTCATTACGAAAGAGCCCGAATACCATATGATATTGGGGCGCGCATGGCTACATGGAAACAAAGTTGTTCCTTCCACCTACCATCAATGGGTGAAAGCAGTGTTGGATGGGAAAATCATATGCATAATAATATCGCCATCACACTACGCTCTAATATATGATGTTGAGTTATTCAAACCAGAAGATAATGTCGTCGAACCATCCGAAAAGGTCCACAACATGTCGTTACCTGACCGGGAATCGATAGCATACGAACCATCAACATTTACTGCAAGATCCGGGTCACAAGAAGTAACTGCCAGATCCTCTGAGTATTATTATGGGACATCCAGCGTCACAAATCCTCAACTGCTAAAAGCGGCCACAGTTTCGTAACCAGCTGCAACAACAAGGGAAGAATAGTCTACCTTCACAATCGATGTTATCAATTAACATGGGAGACATGTGAAGAGTCTCTCGGCCCACAGATATGCATCCACAGTGAGGAGAAATATCATGAAGAGGTACATGATGCACCGGTACAGATTCTACGGCTGATACGCTTGAAACCATCAATCTAGGAACAAAAGAAAATCCACGACCAGTTTCAATCATTTCAGCTATGTCACCAGAAGAAAAATTTGGGCTTGTAAATCTGGTCAAGGAATATCAAGACGTTTCCGAATGTACTTGCAAAGAAATGCCCGGGTTGGATTACAAGCTGGTCACTCATCACTTGCACGTCGCTCCTGACGCCAAGCCAGTCAAACAACAACTTAGACAGTTCAGGCACGAAGTTGAGAAACAAACCAAAACTAAAATTCAGAATTTGCTAGCAGCATGCTTCATAAAGTCAATCCAACACCAAACGTGGTTGGACAATGTTGTCCCCATCAAGAAAGAAAAATAAGATGTTGTGTGGAATTCAGGAACTGAACAAATCCTGTCCCAAGGATGACTTTCCACTCCTGAACATTGACATGCTCGTAGACGTTACCAACGGGCATGGCATGTTTTCACTCATGGATGGCTATAGTGGCTACAATAAAAAAAAAAGATGTACGAATATGATGATGAGAAAACCGCGTTTTGAACTCCTATCGTGAACTTCTACTACACAATAATGCCATTGGATTGAAGAATTCCGGTGCTACTTACCAAAGAGCCATGACAACAATAATCCACGATATGATGCACAAGCAAGTGGAAGACTATGGCGATGACGTGGTAGTGAAATCCAAAACCATAAATCCAGGTAGATGTCTTACGCCAAGTCTTTGAGAGATGCTGTGAATACCATTTGAAGATGAACCCTCTGAAGTGCGCCTTTGGTGTATCCTCTAGGAAATTTCTGGGATTTCAGGTAACAACAAAAGGGATCAAGGTGGACCCAACCAAGACGCAAGCTATCACCACCATGCCACCACCACACACCGTAAGGGAACTTAAAATCTTTATGGGAAAGGTATCATACAGTCGACACTTTATTCCTGGATTAGCTCAATTCATTGCTTCATTTACACCCCTGTTGAAGAAAGAGGCGAGTTTTGGCTGGTCATCTACGCAATAGAAGGCCTTCTACCAAATTCAAAAGTTATTGTTATCACCAGCCGTTATGAAGTCTTCAGCTCCCGGGAAACCATTACTTCTCTATACGGCCTTCAGAGAAGTGTCCATAGGAGCGCTATTGGCTCAAGAAGACGACATGGGACCGAATGCCCCATCTACTATCTCATTCGTACATTAAGAGATGCAGAGTTGAGATACCCCAAAGTTGAAAGAGCATGCCTATCCTTGCTGCATGATGTTTAGAATTTTTGGCATTATCTACTAGCAAATAGAGTAGTGTTGATGGCTAAAGATGATCCCGTAAAATTTCTACTATCAAAACCTTCTCTCATAGGACGAGCGACGAAATGGTTACTACAGATGTCAGAGTTAAACATATCATGTGTATCACCAAAAGCGATAAAGGGACAAGCAGTCGCAGACCTACTCGCAGTTTTTCCAGGGGAAGATAATACTACGAATCATGAAGCCGTGCCTGGAGAATTCCCAGACATCTCACTCGCTGAAGAAGAAGCCTAGTTATTGTACTTTGATGGATCTTCTACCCCAAGTAATAATACAGGAGGAGCCGGCGTCGTACTAGTTTCACCGACCGGCGAAGTTTTCTCACATTCGTTCAAGCTGGACTAAAAATACACCAACAACTCTGCCAAGTATGAATCCTTTCTGTTGGGATTATCACTAGCCAAGCAAGCTGGAGCAACACGTCTCGAAATAAGGGGAGACTCGAAATTGCTAATAAACCTGATGAATGGTGTATATTCTCTCAAGGAAGAAACACTAGTCCCGTAAAGGGTCGAGGCACATAAGCTTTTAACTCACTTTGATGACGCAACGATCGTACATATGGGGTGCACCAACAACAAACACGCCGATTGCTTGGCAACGCTAGCCTCGAAACTATAATTCGAAAAAAAAACGCAACCCTCACTCTGCAAAGATGTATTATGCCCTAAATATGGATGAACAAGCCTGACAAAGAACAAGACTACGACTGGAGGACACCTATTATCCAAGAGCTTAGCAATTCGCATAGCCAAGGGAAGGTCAATTTTAAAGAGTTAAAGCATTTCTTTCTATTACATGGAGTACTATATCATGGAAACTCAGATGGCTCTCTGTCAAGATGTCTGGGAGGTGATGAAGCACAAGGGAAACTTAGTCAGGTACACCTGAGATTTGTGGTCAGACATTAGTAATAACCTTATATAGACGTCTCCAACGTCTCGGG
Organism: Papaver californicum; assembly: GCA_023531435.1. NCBI lineage: Eukaryota > Viridiplantae > Streptophyta > Magnoliopsida > Ranunculales > Papaveraceae > Papaver > Papaver californicum. The sequence continues at coordinate 1,015,124 of JAJJMC010007171.1, read as the reverse complement.
TATTACTAGCCCACCATGGAGGCTCAATCACGATTGTTGCAAGGATCTTGCCCTAATTGTCAGGTCCCGCCACATCAGTCAGAAGTACTGACTATACACAATGTTTGGGACTGGCGGGAGCCGTATATCAGGAAAAGCGGGAAGCGGAACGCTTGATCCGAAAAGCCAAAAGATTTGTCTTCCACGAAGGAATACTCTACCGAAAGAGCTTTGATGGAGATTTGTTGCTATATCTTGCAGAAGAAGACATCCAGATTAACCTGAAAGAAGTGCACGAAGGAGAACACCAAGGCAAGAGAAAACTATTTTTCCAAGTCCATGAGAAATATTACTTACAGACCATGAAGGACGATGCAGCTTCATTTGTTCATAAATGTCACCAATGTCAAATCCATGTCAACCTCATCTACACACCTTGCCTTCCTTTCCACTCGGTAAGTAGCCCTTAGCCATTCTATAGATGGGGACTAAATCTCATTGGAAAATTAATCCATCCTCGTCAAAGAAACACGAGTACATACTTACTACAATGGGAATACTTCACCAAATAGGTCGAAGTTGTACCCCTTTGAAGCACGACTGGAGCAACAATATCGTCCTTCATCAAAGAACACATTATATGCATATTTAGGGTACCGAAGCACATTGTAACAGACAATGGTACTCCATTTGCAAATAAATATGTGCAAAAATTATTCAAAAGTTATGGCATCAAGTAGGTATTCTCCACGCCATATTACCCTCAAGGAAATGGGAAAGCCGAAAATACGAACAAAACTCTCATCAGAATCTTAAGTCGCACTGTTTATGACCATCCAAGAACATGGCATGAACAGTTTCCTATGGCTTTATGGGCATACAGAATTTCTCCGAAGAGTTCTACAGGGAATTCACCATATTCTCTTGTATATGGAGCCGATACAATTTTACCCATAGAGATTAAAGTCCCATCATCCAGAATCGCAGCAGCAAGTGGAGTTTATTGGGACGAATCCAAAATACCTAATTCTCGAGTAGCGGATTTAGAAGTACTCGAATCCAGACGAGCCAAATCAACAAAATACAGGGAAACTTATCGACAAAGGGTCTTCAGGGCATACGACAAGGCGATACAACCCCGGGTATTTCAAGTAGGTGATCTGGTACTCAAAACATCTAAACATATTCAACAAGATATGTCTGCTCCAAAATTCACTCTAAAGTGGGAAGGGCCTTACATAATCTCTAAGGCCATGCCGAGAGGATATTACAAGCTTGTTAATATGAACGGAGAAGCTGTAGGGACAATCATTAATGGTAAATGGCTCAAGGCATATTATGCCTAAACACTTTCATCACTCCACTCACAAGTTCAATATAACTTCAAAACATATATTTGAACTTTCAAATTCAAAACCTACTACATTCATCGAGACATTCTTTATCCAAACTACTCAAAACCAAAAATAAAATAAAAAATACATGAATATTCCATTGCTCTTCCTACATCTTAAAAAAAATCTTTGAGTGAAGGATAACTGCGGTGGTGCAATTTTCCCAATCTTTCATCATATTTCTCTTAATAAGTATGCAAATCTCGGGCCATTTCATCAATCTTGAATGATTCTTCCTTCAAGGCCTTCCTTCCGCTAAAGCCATTGCATGAGCCTCTATGAAACTCTCCAAATGCTGACGTAACCAGTTTATATTGAAACAGAGGCCCTCACAAATAGTCAACATTTCATCACATTCCTAGATTTTCAAGTATGTAACTATATATGAAGGAGGTCATTCATCTCAGAAATAACATGGAGGGTCCTGCGACGACTGTTACAAGAATGGAAGTGACTCTTAACCAACTCTGTTGTAGCAATATGATCGTACTTCTTCCATATTTTTGTATAGAGATCAACATGATATTTTGCACAATAAACCCTCCCACTGCTTAGGCGACTCCATTTCCAGCGCAAAGGGGAGCCCGACATTGGGGTAATCATGAATGGAAAATCCCAAGTCAGCAAAAGAAGACATGATGCTAGGAAAGCATTTAAATCCAACACCAATATTCGCTTCACCATTCACTGGTACAAACTTTTCATTCTCCTTAATTCCAACATGCCCGATTTCGATCTCCTATTACAATCACACAAGTAATAATGGTCAAAAAAAGAAGAAAAAATGAGAGAGAGAGAGAGAAAGAGAAAAAAAAATGGGCGGATTCAAGATAAAATGAAGAAATTTTCTCACCATTGCTTTGAGATTCTTGGTTTTCACATGTCGTTGTGGTACTTTCTTAACCCGAGAAACCTAGAAAAAAATAACAATAATCGCATCTTTTTTTTTAAATCTTCATCATAATAATCATACATATATGAAGAAATCGGAAATCAAGAGAGACTCATTGGATTATCAAGCCAAGTAACACCCTTAACGTGGGAGCTGTTCTGGTTCGAACTATTGTCGTAATCAGACATGATGCAGTTACAGAGTAACACTATTCTAAGCTCTAGACAAGAATGAAAGTAAAAAAAAAGGTTAAATTCATCCACTTGTTTAAATGAGCGAAAGTGGGAAACCCTAAAAAATTCAAATATGAAGAATTTTCAGAAGTTTATCCCGAGGAGAATGGATCCAAATATGACTTGTGACTAAGATTCCGAGACCGACTGATGTCAAATAGGGATGACATTCTCCACCAGATCACCGACCAAATATGCTTAGCTAGTGCATCCGAATTCATCCACGCCCCCAACACAACAAGTCTCATGGCCGTGTATCCTCTATTTATTTTGCTTGCATGGACGGACGATCATCCTTGCTCCGTCCGAAATCGCTGCTACCGAGGACTATTAGCGCCTCAGATACCATCAATACAAGTTCTTCTTAACAAGATCATTTTGACATAACAAGCTTAATGCCAAATCGCGAAAAAAGATAAGTAATCATTCATAATCCTACAAATTACATTTATTTGAAATTCCTCTATTGTCGATACCACCATCTAGTAACATTACTATTCGGCGCTAAGCATGGGACTAATGTTGATGGTGGATTTTGACAAAAGAGAAAATGTAATATTATCTTATCTTAGATGCAAAAGCATAAAATAAAATACATTAATTTCTGACAAGCATCAGAATTATGAATACTACTTTTATCCTACATTCTGCAAGAAAATCGAGAAAAGGATATTCAGCTCCTGGCTAAATTAGCCATGCAGCTTTTTGGCATATATATATGCACCAGAGAAATTTTAGAGCTTTATTCAACTAAAACTTTACTATTTCATGTGCATCCATGCAAACTACTTGTATAAAAAAGAATATACTGGTTATACAAAATTACGAACATTTAGAATAAAGGCGATGATATATCTGAATGAAAACAGTAATTAGATGCATACCATTTAAACTGCAGAGTTGCATCAAGCATAATTTCAAGTTGCAAACTTCTACGGCTGAATCTCTTGAAGATGTTCTATATGCACTGCACAAAAGTTAAGCATAAATGCTAACAATTAAATCTCATAAGACTGAGAAACCCTAAATAGGCCATAGTCATGGTCACAACATTAGCAAATGACAATGCCAATGGCACATAGGAAATAACCCTGGCATCAACAAGTACAGGCCTTAGTAAGCCCTAGCCATGCTCCGGGCACGAACATGTCAAACAAAAGCCAAAAATCTAAAGAAAAGATCCAAAAGGCTAAAAAGTCAGAAAAATATTAAAAGCAACGCTAGCGTAGGCGCTAGCACCAACACCGGACATGCTAGTGCCAAGGCATGCTCCCACGCCAAGCCTTGCTACCGCGCCAAGCCACGCACCCGCGCTAAGATATGCTCCCATGCCAAGCCACACACCTGCGCTTATCCATTCTTCCGCACCAAGCCATGCTCCCTGGTCGTGCACTAATCCTCCCTTGTCGTGCCAATGCTCCCTGGTCGTGCACTAATGCGCCTTGGTCGTGCACTAATGCTCCCTTGTTGTGTTCCAATGCTCCCTGGCCGCACCAATGTTCACATGTCCATGCTAGCACTATTCATCGTCGCTAGAACCATTACCTAAGTCCTTATCACGATAATTTGACATAAAATTCACTAATAACATTATTTTACAACAAGACTCATGACTTTGAAGCCATGACTCTACCAACTCCTACGAGACATCAAATCATATTGCATGGGGGGATTAAACATGGGGTTTTGGTCTAGTGTTTACAATAACATGGGCATAGCAATACCCCATGACAAGGAAGTTACAAAGTAAGTGGCAATGGTTGAAGCGGTTGAAGAGATGATGGGGTAATGATCTGGAAGTATCCATAAACTTCCCAAGAAAAAGTAGACGGTTGCTCCCACAACCTCCATCTTTTCATCTACCCACTACCTCTACTACTTTACAAGGGATAATATGTGCTACCAAATCACTATAAATAGGCTCCTCAGCCCATTTCAAACGGACAGAACAGAAAACAGATAGAAAATCATTCTCATAAGCTTTGTTATTCTTCACCTCTATACACCATTCAACACATACAAATTCCTTCAACTTTCTTTACTTCCATCCCCTAAGATCAACTCATCTCCTCCTTTGTAACTGAAGCAAAACGTAAACAAACATTCTTCTTGTTTGGATTTGTTTTATACGATTTTGATCCTCGAACCTAAAAAGTACTTCAACAGTTTATTGTTTTTCCTAGGAGCAATTTTTAGGTACAAACAACAACAAAACCCCCTTGTTTACAATAGTTTTCTAATAAAATTAACAACACATATCTCTATGTGGATCGAATTCGTTCTTATTTCCATACTCTTATTTATAATTGTGAGTGAAAAGAACTTAAAATAGTTTTGCTTGGCTGACAACCGACCAAATTTTGGCGCCGCTGCCGGGGAGGCATATCGAATTGTTATTTTTCATTTGATTTCTTATTTTAGTTTTTAATTTAGTTTTGAGAATTGTCTTTCAGGTACTATTCCTTTTGTGAATGCTTAGAGAAGGAAAACCAAGTCCCATTGGTATACGTCTTCGATCAGGCACTTTACTAAAAGACTTCGTTCGAGCAGTGAACACTCCACTTACACCTAGTACATCGTCAAGTGAATTCGCAGATTCATATGGTGTATCCAAACAACATCCACATTTGAGATCAAGCCAGGGTTGATCCGAGAACTCCCAAAAATTCCATGGAAGCATTTAATGGATTTCCATAACATAGTCATGGCCATGCTTCTAACAGAGACTGATGCTAATGGAGTCATGTTACGAGCTTTTCCATTTTCCTTCATGGACATTGCTAAGGAATGGATATATTATTTACCTTCTGGAAGTGTCACAACTTGGAATGGGTTGAAGAAACTCTTCTTAAAAAGGTATTTTCCTACATCAAAGGAAACTCAGATTTGGAAAGAGATTTGCGACATTAAGGAGATGGCAAGAAAATCATTGTATGAGTGCTGGGAAAGTTACAAGAGATTCGTGGATAGTTGTCTGCATCATTAATTCAGTGATTTATTGATCATCTAGTACTTCTACGAGGGGTTGCAAGCAAGTGACAGAAATCTTCTCGACACTGCAGGTGGTGGTGCATTAGTGAATAAAATAGTAGCTCAAGCTAGAGAGTTAACTGATAACATGGCAGCAAATTCTCAACAATTCTCAAGTCGTGGGTCAGAATCACTTGCCAGGAGAGTCAATGAAGTGAACGAAGTTTCTGAACTTCGTCAATAAATGGGCAACATGGAAACAATGATGCAACAAATTGCAGCCGTGGTGGTACCAGCATCTCCCCAAGGTTATGAAGAAGGCAACGATCAAGTCAACGCTATTTTCCCATATCAGCAGAGACAACGATATGATCCTTATTCTAACATTTACAATCCAGGATGGAGAGATCATCCCAATTTCAGTAACAAGCAATCAGCAGCTCCAGATCGTTTTCAATCGTCCTAGTGGTTTCCAACAACAAACACAACAACCACAACCATTTCAGAACTCAAAATCATCGAAAATACTTGCTATGATGAAGAACTTAACCACATTTGTGCAACAAAATCAACAAAAATCAGATATCAATCAACAGAAAACTGATTGCACAATCAGAAAGTTGCAGACACAGATGAGCACTATGGCTGGTAGATTGAATCATTTGGAAACAAAAAATAGTGGGAAACTCCATTCTCAACCTCTTAATATAAGGGAGAATGTCAATATTGTGACACTGAGAAGTGGTACACGAACTGTGCAACCAGAAGAAGTTAAGAAAAATAAAGACCCTAAGGGGCCGGTTTTGGAGACAGAGATTACTGATTGTTCCCAAAACGACGAGGCACCTAACAAAAACTTTAAACCTCTTTTTTCTACTTATGTTCCTCCTTTGCCTTTCCCTCGCAGGTTTGCTAATTCTAAAAAGGCGAAACACGATAAGGAGATCTTAGATATTTTCATGAAAATTCGTGTGAACATTCCACTCATAGATGTAATTAAACAAGTCCGCAAGTACGCGAGAATTCGGAAGGATTTGTGTACCAATAAACAAAAATTAACTGGTAATGAGGTAGTGAAGAAAGGGGAGAATGCCTCATATATCTTGCAAAAGAAGCTCCCACTAAAGTGTAAAGATTCTGGTAGTTTTCATATTCATATTATCATTGGTAACACTAAGTTTAATAAGGCTATGCTTGATTTAGGAACATAAGTAAATGTTATACCTGCATCTATATATGAATCTCTTAATTTAGGTCCTTTGAAAGAAACTGGAATTACTTTACATTTAGTTAACCATTCTAATGTATACCCTAGAGGTATTATTGAAGATGTGCTTGTGCAGGTTAATCAACTATTTTTCTATCAGATTTTTGTGTTTTGGAGATGACAGACGGGTCGAATGATGCGTCACTACCTTTATTGATTGGAAAACCCTTTATGAACACAGCTAGAACAAAAATTGATGTACATAGTGGGACGTTGAGTATGGAATTTGATGGAGAAGTGATACGTTGCAACATCTATGAGGCGATGAGATATCCTAGTGATTTCCACCCTTGGTTCTCCATTGATGTTATCGATGACTTAGCCCAAAAGATGTTTGATTTGAGTGGCGCAGATGCTTTAGAAATAATGCTAACAAATCCACTTGATAAGGGTTTAGAGTACAATGATGAGATTAAAGAAACCATTGGTTCTCTTACCTCATTAAAGGAAAAATCAGTAAATGAGAATGTTTCTTATATTTCTTTACCAGTATCTAATGAAAATTTATTTCTATCTATATTGCAAGCCCCGAAACTAGAACTGAAGCCTCTTCCTGATCACCTAAAATACATGTATTGGGGTGATAATGAAGAGTTGCTGGTAATAGTTTCGAATGCACTAAATAAACTGCAAGCATAAAGAATTCTTCGGGTGTTGAGGGAGTACAAAGAGGCTATAAGATGGGACAATTGCTGATATCAAGGGAATAAACCCTTCTACGTGCATGCATAAAATACTACTTGAGGAAGGTACAAAGCTTACAAGGGAAGCTCAATATCGGTTGAATCCTCCGATGATGGAATTACTAAAAAAATAGATACTCAAGCTTTTAGATATAGGAGTTATCTACTCCATTTATGATAGCAATGGGTGAGCCCAGTACAAGTTGTACCAAAGAAATCAGGAGTTACAGTGGTGCAGAATGATGAAAACGAACTTGTCCCAACTCGTGTTCAAACCAGTTAGAGGGTTTGTATAGATTATAAAAGACTTAATGCAACCAATAGAAAAGATCATTTCCCTTTACCTTTTATGATCAAATGTTGGAAAGATTGTCTGGACACTCTTAAACTGTTTTCATGATGGTTAATCATGTTACATTCAGATTTCTATAGCACCGAAGGATCAAGAAAAGACTACTTTTACTTGTCTTTTCGGAATATTTTTATACAAAAGGATGCCATTTGGTTTGTGTAACTCACCAGCTACCTTCCAAAGGTGTATGGTAAGTATCTTTTCAGACTTTGTTGAAAACAATCTTTATGGATGATTTCAGTGTGTATGGTGATTTATTTGACTTGTGCTTGGATAAACTTACATTAATTTCTTAAGCGATGTATTAAAACTAATCTTGTGCTAAATTGGGAGAAGTGCCATTTTATTTTAACTTATGGCATTGCTTTAGGCCATGTTATATTTTATAAAGGCTTGGAAGTTGATAAAGCTAAGACAGATCTTATTCGTGCTCTTACTCCTCCCACTACAATGAGGGAGATTTGTGCTTTTCTTGGTCATGCAAAATTTTATCATAGTTTTATCAAGGAATTTTCCACGGTTGCATCACCATTATGCCATTTATTGCAAAAGGACGTGGTTTTTAACTTTGACGGGAAGTGTTTGGCGGCATTCAATCGTTTGAAAGAATTTTTGATAACAACCCCTATCATTAGACCATCGGATTGTAGCAAGCCTTTTGATCTAATCTTTGAGGCCAGTGACTATATAGTTGGTGCAGTATTAGGCCAGCGTACTGGGAGACTACCTCACGTTATTTATTATGCTTCCAGGACATTGAATGAGGCACAACAAAATTATACGACCACATAAAAAGAGTTATTAGACATTGTATTCGCATTGTAGAAATTTCGTTCTTATTTGCTTGGTACAAAAGTTATTGTGTATTCTGACCATGCAGTATTTAGGTATCTACTTGCAAAGAAGGAAGAGAAACCAAGGCTGATTTGATGGATATTGCTTATACAAGAATTTGACATAGAGATCAAAGATAAGAAAGGCATTGAGAATACAGTTGCATATCACTTGAGTCATCTTACTGTAGACAAAGAAACTATCCCGTTGCGTGAAAGTTTTCCAGATGAGTAATTGATCTCAATACAGGTTGCGGAACCATGATATGTTGATATAGTCAATTATTTGGTTTCTAAAAAAATCCAAAAAAAACTTATCTCGTGCTGAGAGAGACAATTTTAAGAGAGTAGCTAATCAATACACATGGGATGATCTATACTTATAGAAGCATTGTTCATACCAAGTAATACGAATGTACGTATCCGAATATGAATTTCAGTCTATCTTGTCTTTTTGTGATTCTTATGCCTGTGGAGGACACTTTGGGTCCAAAAGAACCGCACTTAAGGTACTTGAGAGTGGTTTCTATTGTCCCACTATGTTTAAAGATACATATATATTTTGCAATACTTGTGATATATGTCAGAGAAGATGCAATCTAGGTGCTCGAAATCAAATGCCACAAACTTCCATACTCTTCATTGAAGTATTTGATGTTTGGGGAATTGATTTTATAGGGCCTTTTGTTAATTCCTTTGGTAAATTTTATATCCTACTTGTTTTCAATTATGTTTCAAAATGGGTGGAAGCCAAAGCCACTGACTAGGGATGCACAAACCCGACCCAACCCGCCAACCCGACCCGCACCCGGCCCGCCGATGAACGGGTTGGGTGCGGGTGATTTTTTTATACCCGCTTATCAACGGGTCGGGTGCGGGTGATAAATCCTCTCACCCGACCCGACCCGCACACCCACCATCTCACTCATAAAGTCATAAGACTCATATCTTCATTAATCGACCCTGTGTCTCTGACTCTATTCTCTTCTTCTTTGTTCTCTATTCTTCATTTCTTCTTCAACGATTCTTACTTCTATTTCAGTTCAATTGTTTCAGAAGCTACAGAACACACCACCACCACCATCGTGAACCCAAGAATCATCACCACCACCTTGTTTCTACTGTTGAATCTCTATCAGGTACAAGTACTGTTTTTTTTTTAAATTTTTTTGCCCTAATTGAAATTAATGTTTTTATCATTAGTTCATTACATGATTGAGTAGCAATTGAATATGGGTTTCATTAGTTTTGAGTGATTGTGAATCTGTGATGCTCATACCCAGCTGCTGTTTTCTTAATTAGGGTTTTTAGGTAAGTTTTAGGTAATTTCAATTAGCTCAGTTTTATCATTTTTTTCACCTAAATCTTGTATTGAGATTCAATATCTCCACCTGCTTCTTCTGTTATTACTACTTGTGCTGATGATTTTGGTGTTCAGAAGAGTTTTGCTGGTAAGGTTGTTTTTGAGTTGTATTCTCATACTATTTGCAGTGATGGATATTTATCTCCTACTGCTCTTGTTCAAAGAGCTCCTAGAAATGGGGTAAGTAAAATAACCCTTTTAAGATAACGCAGTGCTGCAAATTCTCAATCTGATCAACTAGTTTTTCCTAGTTTTGGTTAGTATGAGCTGAGTTGAAAACAACTTTGAGCTAGTTTTCTTTTCTGGTTGCAGTAAACTTTTCTTTCTAATTGCATACAAGTAAGTTTATCTTGCACTCAGCAGATACCTAGGCAAACCTACTCAGCAGATACCTGAGGCAATCTCAGTGTCTAGTTTTGGTATCACTTAGGAGCCTGTGTGAATGCCTATTAGGGATATTAAGGTAAGGTACTAATCTTTCATATTATTCATACTTTGGCGATAGTTGTGCCTTATTCTTGTCCCATATTTTAGTGTTTATTTGGATCTCAATTTTGGTTATAGCATTGATGGCACTTCTATCATTCTCAGAGAATGATGAGTTTTGCACGCCAAGTTCTTTTTTTTTTCTTTTTTTTTTGAATACTTGTCTTACTCCACATGATATAGATTTTTCATTCACAGTTATGTGTAGCATTAAAGTTTTTTGTTTTTTTGAATAATCTGCATAGACTGCACTAATCATTTGAGATTAGTGCATGTTACTTTTGATTTGCTGCTCATATTCATTGGTGGTTTCACTATTCATATGTTCTCGATTCGTGTTGTTGACCTAGTTTAGATTTCAAATCATTAGTAAAAATTCTATTCAAAGGGGAGGAATGCATTGTTTCTT
>JAJJMC010007171.1:940507-1004253 GCA_023531435.1 Papaver californicum | reverse complement strand
TCAAAGGGGAGGAATGCATTGTTTCTTCTTTGATGAAAGGCGAGAAATTGTCTCGACGAGACAGTGTAGGAGCTCTTTATAGTCCTTGAGCAGCTCAAGCCAATGCTTCCTTGTTACAGATTTGTAAACTCTACTTAAAAAAGCACTTTATATTTTTGTAAAGGCTTAAATGTTACTTTTGTTGAATTCATGATGCAATCTTTGAACATTATACATTTACTTATAGTACTTTTTGAACATTATACAAATCTGTCTTATAGTACTTTTGTTGTAAACACTGTCTTATAGTACTTTTTGAACATTATACATTTACTTGATTCTCTTTGAATTTGCCAGCCAATTTGTAGCTAAGTCCATGAAAAAAATTTGCATAATTTTCTGAGCGGGTGACCCGCACCCGCCCGACTCGACCCGCCATCTGGGCGGGTCAGACCCGATCCGACCCAAGGACCAGGCGGGTCGGGTGCGGGTGAAAAAAAATTAACCCGCCTAGCGGCGGTTCGGGTGCGGGTGAGGTCAAACCCGACCCGACCCACCCGATGTGCAGCCCTACCACTGACTAATGATTCTAAAGTGGTTATAGATTTTGTTAAAGAATATATTTTTGCAAGGTTTGGAACTCCAAGAGCCATATTCAATGATGGAGGATCATACTTTCGAAACAAGTTCTTGCAGGACTTGTTAAAAAAGTACAATATCACTCACAAGATTGCAACACTGTATCATCCAAAAGCTAACGGGCAAGCATAAGTTTCTAATCAAGAAGTGAAATCCATCTTGGAGAAAACCGTGAATCCAACAAGAAAAGATTAGAGTTTACGACTTGGTGATGCATTATGGGCATACAGAACTGCATAAAAAACGCCTATTAGGATGTCTCTTTTTAAGTTTGTGTACGGTAAATCATGTCATCTTCTAATTTAAATCAAACATAAGGATTTCTGGGTTATGAAACAGTGCAACATAGAGATGGATGGTGCAGGAAAGCAAAGGAAACTTCAATTGAGTGAAATTGAAGAAATTAGAAACGCAACATATGAAAGCTTACTAATCTACAAGGAAAAGACTAAGGCTATTCATGATAATATGATCTCTAGAAAACAGTTTACTGTTGGACAAAAAGTTTTATTGTTTGAAACTCGTCTTAGATTATTCCCTGGTAATTTGCGTTCCCGTTGGAAGAGACCTTATTTTATCACTGATATTTTTTCTCATGGCGCAGTAGAAATTCAAAATTTAACCTCAGGGAACAAATTCAAAGTGAATGATCATCGTTTGAAGCCTTACTATGAGAACTTTGTGCCTGAGAATATGGAAGTGGTACAACTTGTTGATTCACTCCGTCTAGAGGAGTAGCAGGTGGCCAAGTCGGGATGACGACGTTAAACCAAGCGCTGAATGGGAGGTTACCCATTTGTTTTGTATTTCTATCTTTATCTTTGTAATTTTATTTTTCTTATCTTTTCATATCATTAGTAGGAATTTTCCACCTTGAATATGACATTGGAAGAGTCAATTTACATTGAGGACAATGTAAAGTTTAAGTGTAGGGGAGTAATTAAGCATTTAGAATTTTAGTATTCGCTTTTATAGGAATTTTTAAACTTTTTGTACATATTTGCATAAAAACTTCCAAATTTTAGAGATTTTAGAGTTACTTAGTATACTTCTAGATAAGTCTACATATGGAGTTCTCACCGAAATAATTGAAGTTACAAGTAATAGAGAATGACATTCGAATTTCTTAGTTGTTGAGAGGCTAGAGCTGACAAAAATAGACTTAAACCACGGTAGGGAATACAGTATTAGGGAGATGATCAATCATTAGTGGAGAATACCCATTACATTAAGTGAGGCACCAGACCTTCAATTCTTTGTAGTTGTATAAAAATTGTACTTTAGAGTGTGTGTCATCATACGCAAATTCCGGGTAGAATGATGAGCTACCCAACTTTGCACCAATTTCAGCACTACTTTTTGATCTCTTGAGTGCTATTTCTTCAATCACGAGGGTGCCATCAGAATTGCTAACTTATGCATCTCTTGTAATCTTGTTTGCAGTTAGCACCTTTCTCTCTCACTCGAATACAAAAGGTCCATAAAAACCCCATTATCATCAGCCAGCGGAGCATCACAAATTCGAAGGAAAGTTGAAGACAATCAAGGCTTACGAGCAACGGTACAAGAAAGAGCAAATTTCAGATTCAAGTGAAGCAAAAAGACAAAGAACAAAATTATATATACATGTTGAAGACTTATGTACAAAGGCGAAAGAAATCAAAAGATGAGAGTTAATGAAGTTTATGATATTGAGACAATATAAATTGTGAAGAATCAAGTAGTAAAGTCCTTATCCCATGATCATAGTAATTTTATTGTTCTTTTTATTTTGCAGTTTATATTCTATTTTTCTCGTAAAAAAATTGTTTAGAGTTTGTTTCGTTTTGTATTTATTCAATAAGGGCGCGAGGAAGAAGAAATTTATAAAGAAGTTTCAAGCAACAAGGAATTGAGGAAAAAAGTTACAATTGTCAAGGTTCTACAAAGTTCAAGAATTCATCATCAACAGTTGAAGACCGAAGATTTTTCTATTGGATGTTGTGAGAGTGGTGCTAACTGTAGATCGGGCAACAAGGTAAGTAAGTGTTCCCATCCTCACATGGCGGTTGATTTCCTTTCTTGGAGATCATCATAAAAAAATGGGTTCTTTTTCGTCCCATGTTTTCATTGGATAACATCTTCATATTATTCGGAGGTTCCTTTTCCTTCCCACCATTCAAAGTGTGCAAGATTTTCATCTTCATTCCTGCCTGCACATATGAGAACCATAAAGTGCGCCTTTTGAGTGCAACTTCATAAAACCCTATTGGTGAGGCAGAAGTCGAGGCTTAATGCTTATTCGGTCGCTCTTGAGGCTGGATTCTTTCATATGGTGGGTTTCTCCTAACTCAAGATTTAAGCATGAGAATAATTTTCTTTATACTTATAAATTATTATTGTTAATGTGCAGAAACTTTATTCCTTCGTAGCTCTTTGGATGCATGTGCAGAAACTTTATGCCTTCGTAGCTCTTTGTTGCACATGATAACTGTAACTGTATCCTCAACGAAATGAAGTTGTTGTAGTTTAGGTTAGTTTAGATTTGTAGTTTGCTCGAGGACTAGCAAAAGGCAAGTATGGGGGAATTTGATAGGTGCATCCATTGCATTATTTGATACTCTAATTCATTGCTTTATTGTTAGATTTCATTTCATTATGCTTTGATTTTGTTTGTTTTTGAGCTCTTTAGGTGTTTAGAAGACTAATCAACCAAAGAAGAACAAAGGAGTTCATACCGGTACAATGGAAAAGTTAGAGCTGAAAGAATAATTTTGGAGTGAAAATCCAGAAGTATTTACGATTAGGAAAGTCTCTCGACCCAGCCGTAAAATAAGTCGAAGAAAAGGACCAAAATCCATAAGTGTTTACGGCTAGGAAAGTTCCTCGAAGAAGTTGAAGATTATGTTAGAGTTACGGCTAGGAATTCATTTCAACCTAGCCATTGAAGAAGCCAAGTTTGCAAGATTAGTGTCAGGGACATATTCAAGGCTAGGAAACCATTCCAACCTAGCCTTAAACAAGATGAAGAAGTGAAACAACAATTTCAGGCTCACATACGGTTAGGAAATTATTCCTAAGCTATCCATAAAATATGATGAATAGATATGAAAATTTGGAAGATACCAGCCTGTAAAGGACGACGATACGAAGCCAACACAAAAAAAAAGGTAAATCGGACGTCGGGTGAAGGAGTTATGGCCAAAACAATGTAGGAAGAAAGTGAAAACTCATGCTCAGTTACGGCCAGGAATGCCTAGCACAACCCAGCCGTAAGTGACCCTGAAAAATCATCCAAAAAGGTCGTATTTAGTTACGGTTAGGTTGTGGGAGAGTTCCCAACCATAACTAAAAGTGTTTGATGCGAGTTGGACTTCTAAAAATAGAAATATCCGGTCCCAGAAGGATTATAAGCCCTAGGTATTATGAGTACTATATAAGAAGACTCACAATATATTAAGAAGAGATTTATAGACTATGTTTTACGATAGAACAAGGAGAACAAGGAGTTAGGGCTTGGAGCCTTGGATTTGTGATTGATCATCACAATTTCTAGGGTTTGCTTTACTTGCTTTCTTATATATTTTGCATGGATTTTGAGAAAATCCATGATGAGCTAAACCTTTCTTATTGGTTAAGGGTGTAACCTAAAGTCATGAACATGTTATTAAATTAATGCATTAGTTTCGTTATTCACTCTTTTGTATATCGTTGAAGTTTTACTATGTATAACAATTATTTGATTGTGTTCATATAATATGATTAGTTATTTCGCATATTTGAGTCGCGAATTAAATATCTTAATAACTTCTCTATAGCTAATTAGGAGTCTTAGGTAATTTTATCAAGAACCCTAATAACTACTTGTAATTTGTGATCACTAGCAGTGTGAATCGTGAAGGAAGTCACAAGTAAAACTCGGCTTATGTTGAATATGCCATGATTATGTATGTATTTCCTATGAGTAACCCGTCTCACAGAATTAAATTTTTGTTTTCAAGTTGAATCTCTTAGCGATAAAGCATTAGGTTATTTAGCAGAAAATAATTCATATATTAGTGATTGCAATATTTGTTGAGTAGTGGAGACGTAACGAAGTGTTGACACCGATTGGGGATACTTTAGGGTTATTAGTAACATGAGAGAGTGAATGATGATATTAATGTTTGATTGCAGCATGTGTAATGATGGACGGTAAATTCCTTAACCAGTTTTCTCTTACAATATTTTCTTAAACACTTTTAGTTTAAAATACCTTTGAACAGCAAAAACCCCCTGTTTACAATAGTTTTCAAATACAATTAACAAACCATATTTCCATGTGGATCGAATTTGTTCTTATTTATAAGTGTGAGTGAAAAAAAAATATAAAATAATTTTGCTTAGAAGACAACCGACCAGTGATGCCTCAAGTGTTATACTATATGAGTAGTCATAAAAAGGTTTTTTATAAGGGTTATGAATGATTACAGTTGGAAGAAACATATTATTTAAAATAATTTTGTGTATACGTAAACTAAGCGGATGTATCTTTGAAAAGAGTTATGACTTAGGAGTTACAATATGAGAGTATGAAAACATGTCAATAAAATGTAAATGAGCGATGATGTGGCATAACCACAAATCAAAATGAATGTGGTGCTGCCACATCAGCCTAAAAGATTCTCCTTTATACAAAGAGTAATAAAATTTTTTATTTATTTTTTCCTTCCTTATATTGCACATTAGGTGGCATTTCCTTGTACCATGCTTTTTTTGATCTAATATATATATATTTCTTTATCGATGGAATTTGGAACGAGGGGAAAGAATGTTAATATGGTTTAAGAAAAATTGGGAAAAATCGGATAAGAGATAACAAATTAAGGAAAAGATACATACGCGGGCTATCTCCTTATTGGTATGCCGCGTCAAGATGCGTCTTTTGACAATATGACTTCGATGGTATCTCTTAGCAATTAGATGTGTCTATTAACAGTATGACATTTCTATGCATGGTTCTTTTATTTCTCATTTATCTTCCAACTCCCAGAAATATCTACTAAACAACTTAGGGTTTGTTTCTCAAGAAAAAAATAAAACTATATGGTTTATGAAATCTTACCATTTATGTAAGTGGTGAAAAGGTTTTTGTAAGGATTTTAAAGTGACTATTGGAAAAAACCTATTGTCCAAGGTATATTTATGTTTCTTTACACTAAATGATGTGTCTTAAAAATGAGTCATGACTCAAAAGTTACAATATGTGAGCAGTTACCTCTTATGAAAAAGAGTTCAGTTACCTCTTTCAATGAATTCTCCCTCTTCCTTATTTTTATTCTGCAACTTTATCTTTCTAACCTAAACAATAATCTTCTTCACATAGCAGTTATATTCATCAATTAGTAGTTATCTTCATCTTCTCCATTGAATTTTTTAACAACTTCTCATTTTTTCCCGGATTTTAATTTAGTTTAAGATCCAGATATAATTATCTATGTAAGATATATTTAAATAAAACAAATTACATTATAACAATTAGTATTGTAGTATGTTTTTATAAGTGATCAATATGGCAAGTTTATGCCATTAGGGTTTTTCATACCTCTTGGAGGGTCTTCGATTTCGTGCAAACTTTCCTTCAACCATCTATAAACGTGATGATCAGGAATTTCAGAATTCGACGATGAATTTGGGCATATTACTTCTTTTATGGAAGCATCCTATCTTCTCGGAGAGTATCCAATAAAATGGTGATAAACCATTAGAAGTTTTCGATTCCCCTGTCGGTTTACATATATTTGATACATAATTTTATTTTCGTATTTTTTCGGTTCAAGATTATTATACTAATCATGTATTTCGATTTACAGATATAATCGAATATTATATAATTATATTTTATTATCAATGAAGTCTAGAGCTTGCATACTCTTTATTAGTTAAAAAAAATGTGAGCAGTTATAAAAAGATTTTTGTAAAGATTATGAGTGAGTACACTTGGAAGAAACATATTATTTAAAATAAATTTGTATCCATGTGAAATGTGAACTAAGCAGATATGTTTTTTGAAAAGAGTTATGACTTAAGAAGTTGCAATATGTGAATATGAAAACATGTCAGTGACATATAAATGAGCGATGATATGGCATAACAAAAAAATGTACTCTCTCCGTCCTAGTTTAGTTGAAGGTCTAGGTGTTTTCACGTAAATTAAGAAAAATGAGAGACTATTTTTTTCTAAATATATCCCTTAGTAATAATTTTAAAATATATAAGTCTTCTAGTTTTTTGTTTTTTGTTTGTAGTGGTTTGATTTTAATACAGGGACAAATCAGGAAAAAAATGATTTTTTTAAAAAAACCTTCGTCTATTGTGGGACTTGAAAAAAACTCATTCCCTTTATCTAAAATGAGACAGAGGGAGTAATGAATATGGTGCTGCAAGTGCCACACCGGCATTAAGGATTCTCCTTATATAGCGAGTATTGATGGTTGATAGATTGATGTATGGATCCAGTGTTACTGAATCGTGTTACTTCACAAAGTTAAATTATAAATGAGTATTAATATAAATCAGTATCATATAAAAAAATAAAAATATTACTACCTCCGTTTCAGGAAAAGAGTTATTATCACTTTTTCAAATTAACCTATTTTTAGGTTAAAATGAAAAATAAGAATAATACTTTTTCATAAACGAATGGAGTATAGGAAACATCGAATGAACTAATAACGTCCCAAAGCCTGAGTCATAACGGCACAGGTGCCCTAGTCATAGATAGTTTACAGATCTACCACTAACAGTCTACCACCATGCGGAGTGAATGCCGGAGCTAAGGTGAGTTCAGACCGACGGATCCCAATCCAGTGAAGATGAAAGAATCTTCGACATTTGTGTGAACACTTTGAGCATGGAAGGACGGGAGTTCATATCTGGAGATACACATTCCATAGCCAATTGGGCCATGGAGAATGCCAAATCCAGGGGGTATTCTTTCTTCAATGACGGATCAATGAAACCTACCAGCTTTTCTCTCACATTCTCTCCTTCAAGAACCATCTTAACCGATTCAGACAATAACTCATCTCCTCCCATCTTCCCATTATCTAATGAAGACATAGTAGCTGCTTCCTTCCCAGATAACAGCTCCAAAATGATCACTCCAAATGCAAAAACATCCATCTTGGGAGTAATCACACCACTCTCAAGATACTCCGGTGCCATATAGCCTTTGGTACCAATTACATGCCTGGTCAATTGCATTCCTCCTGCTTCGTCATTCTCTTCTTCTTGAAGATTGGCCTGTGCTAAACTTCTAGCCACACCAAAATTTGCAATCTTCGCTCTCCAGTTACTGTCTAAGAGGATGTTACTGCTCTTCAAGTCCTTGTGAATGTAGGGTGGATTTGCGTCATTGTGAAGGTAATTAAGTCCGTCAGCTATTTGATATGCAATTTGAACTCGCTGTTTCCACCCAAGATTATGGTGATTGTGAAGCCAATTGCTTAGGGAGCCATTTTCCACAAACTCATAAACCAGAAATGTGTTTCCGTCGTGCAAACAGAAACCAGATAACCTGATTACATTGGAGTGATTGAGTTGTTTCAGAATATTGATTTCATTTGAAACATCTCCCTTGGTTTTCTTTATAGCAGCATCATCACCATTAATCACACCACGATAAACAGATCCCTGAATTCTATTCTCTTCTCTGAAGAATCCCGTAGCTTTTTGCAACTCTTCAAACTTGTACTTGATCAAAGAATCCATTGCATATCGAGCACCCTCGGACGAAACTGACGTGTAGGAATAATTGTTTCCATAACTTACTGCCTGCTTCTTAGAGTCATAATAATCAGAATCCTTACCTCCCATTACCAATGCATTTTTAACTTCTGAGACTGCCACAGGCTCACTGTGGTAGCGGGTGCGCCGGCGGCGATATAACAAGAACCAAACCAGAAATCCAGTAAGCAACAAAAGAAATAAACCAGCTCCAATTCCAATTCCGACCCATTTCATCGGCGAAGGCTTATTATCAGGAGTTGGGTCGTCAGCCGGAGTCGGTGGCGCTGAGGGCGGAAGAGAGCCGGAAGATTTTTGGATGATTTTGGGTTCTGTTTTAAAAGGAACCAATAGAGTCGTGAAGGGGTAAATAGTGTCATCTGCGGATAACTCATTGGCTTCATTTATACTCTCCTCAGTAACACCATTATCAAATTTTCCAGCAATGGTTGAAATACCATCACCCCAATCAACCAAATAGGAGAGCAGAAAATTAAAACCAGCAGAAGTTTGATTTCTAGTAGGACAAGCACATCTAAGTGGTACTGTCAGGTTCAATCCTATAGTCAAGTTTCTACTGTCATGATCAGGATTTTGAGTCATCAAGGCTTGACAAGTAGTTAAACCTTGGTAAGTATTATTAGCAATAAAGAAGTAAGTCTCGGCTGTATATTTCATTGTATAAAAAGAAGTATGCTGATAGTATTTACCTGAACAAGAACAAGTCACAGGAGCTATAACTAAGGTATCCAATGGAATTTTATCTATGTCGGTGATGTTGTTGATTCTAGCAATTTCTGATGGTTGTGAACCCAATAGATAGCCGATAGTTGTTGCAGAATCGTAAAGAGGTTGAGATCGAAAAGTAAGGTATGAAGGGCAAGTAGATCGGTTAGGATTATTGCATTTAAACCCATTTGTGAAAGGTAATGTTTCTTTGGTATAACAATCATTTTGTTTATTATCAACGTAAATCTGTTGAGCATTTGATGAACTAGATAGATTGAGTAAAGAGATAAGAAGAGTGAATTTTGAGAATGAAATCCTTCTCCTTATGTCCATGATTTAGGAACAAAAGGGAATTTTGAGAATGAATGAGCTTCTTCAAAAGAAAACAAACAATAAAAGCTTCTCCAGCCGCCACTGACTAATTTCAAGAAAAATTATAAAAATGAAAAAAGAAAGAAAGTAAGTAAACAGAGAAACGGGACTTGAAGGTGGTCTCTCCACTGAAACAAACATTAAATTAGTGGTAGAAAACGAAGTATGGTCTTTCAAGTCAACACGTAAACAATAATTTAAGGTCTTTCTATCGATTTAGTTTATCTTTGAAATGACATGAAGTTTCAACATTCAACGCGTTTCATTGAAGACTTTTCTTTCTTCATATTTTTTGTTGTTTGGAGCTAAGGTATTAGCCCTTCCATGTCTAAATAGGTTTCCAACTTTCTATTCAGATATAACAGGAAGAACATGAGTGGTGTAATTTTGTTGAGTGGTGGCATACTACATACATGTTTTATTTTGATAATTTTAAAATAAGTGTGTCATATGTTTTGGTTTATAATTTTTATACAAAAATTACGATTCATATATAAAATTAACAATTTTAATGTTTATTTAGGAATAACATCGTTAGATTTGTATTTTCTGCTTGGAAATTTGGAATACCTTCCGGCCAGGGATAAAATGTTCCATTTGACCTACAAAGTTGGTTGGCATATGAACGATATAAAGATGAATTTCCATTGTATTTTCAAGTAACGGCACGCAAACATACCGATCTAAGAGGTTTGGGGATTCCTAATGCCTGTTTAAAGGCATTTATATCCAATAAATTATATCAACAGCTTTAGGAGAAAATCCAGACGAGGAATACGTTATAGAAATTGCAAAGGTTTTTATTTTATGGGTAATTGGTGTGTGTGTTTTCCCCAACGCAAATAATAGTGTTTTAGTAGGATGGCTAGAGGCATTGGAAGATTTGGAAAAGGCTTCCAGTTATGATTGGGGGTCCGCTATATTGGCCGAGTTATACATTTGTCTCGATGTCGCCTGCTTGGGTGGGCCAAGAATCGAAGGTGTTTAGGGAGTCCTTCAGGTAAATATGATAAACTAATCGTACAAGTTTATATAAGTTTACAAATATTTATAGCAAGTTAAACTAATCGTACGTTGTTTACTTCAGATTTGGTGGTATGCATATACCAATATTAATCTACCAAGACTAAAGGTGTTCGATAGAAACTCTTTCCCAATTGTAGTAAAGTTTGAAGCCACTAACTGGCACAAGAAGGATCAAAACACCAGTGGGCGAGATCATATACATACATGGAGAACCCAAATGGATCTTAGGAGGAGAGACAATGTTATTTGAAACCCCTATGAGGATTTTGAGGAGTTAAATTCTGATGTAGCCAATGAGGTCAGAGAATATTCACTACAACATGTATTGTTTTACAGTCAACTCAGAGATATTGGTGTCTATTATTTTGGGGAGAGATATACTAGACAGTTGGTGGGTGCATATAGTATTCCCAAAAATCTTCCACCATCAACCGTCCTGGGAACGGAATACGTAAGTCGAAGGAATCAGGGATGAAGAATGTATGATCGTTATTGGAGACTTTGTGACGAATATGCATACGACCAATGGTACAAATCAGTCGTGAAGCCGGTAATTAATGTAGATGTTATGAACACCTATGGGATCGATACTGCCCCAATAGGAAGACGAAGCTCGGGCTTGCCTGTACCGACAAAACCCACACCATCAGTTCCAACTTTAGTCGTTTATCCTTGGGCAAAAGCTTCTACCTAATCATCCTCTCCAAGAGGATCTTCTGCACCTTGTTCTTCATCATTTAGGTCCGGTTTGCCAGAATTGAGTAGGGAGATCGAGACCTATAATCTACAAGGAGAGCGTCAGATAATTCCAATTGTCTCGCAAGGTATAGAGCGACCTAATTCTTATAAGGAACAACAACCTCTGTTGATCAATTGGTAGAAAAATTGAACCAAATGGAGTTAAGAGATCAGTTGACTAGACGTATGTACATCGAACAGTTACATGAATTAACGCATTCCACAAGCATGAGTCCCTATCTTGCAGGACTTTTTGGACCAACACCTTCTCATCGGGGGGAAATAGTGCGAGAAACACAAGAATAATCTCCATATCATGTGCAACCTCCATAACCAAGGTCTCATCTTCGCAGTCCACAAGATTACAGAAGACATATAAACTTTGGCACATCTCCAGTTCAAACGTGTGATTTCAATGGATCTGACGATGGATCTCAACCAGGAGAAAGTCGTTTTGGGGATTTGCTGGACCGAGGCCAGTACCCACCCCAGGACCGGGGCCATTACCCACCCTACTAGCCTAATAATGAGTAGTTCTGTTTTATTTAATATTTTGTAATTTAAATTGAGATTAGGAAACTAACTATTTATGTAATCATAATTAATTTATAAGAAAACTATTAATTTTATTTCACATTCAATTAAATTCTAACAACGTCTTTTCTTGGAGCAAACTACATAAGATTAAAAGGAAACTACATCATTGCATAAAATGGTCAAATATGTGAAGATCTCTAAGGATGTTGAAACAAACTTCGTACAAAAAAGGTTTGTCGTGAGTTTCCTATCATACATCTAGAGCTAATTGGGTCACTTCATCTTCAATTACACCATCAATTTTTTCTCGATCAATTACCCTTACTTGAACAAGGAATCGCGTGACTGAATGACTAATTGCTTGAAAAAGACTCGATAACCCAAAAGCATGACGGTTTCTCGGGTTCCTCGTTTATGCAACGAACTTAGTGAAAATATTTTTCCAAAAAGATGTGTGCGACATGAGTTCGCCAGTAGGAATATTTCATATGCTATGAAAAACATATGCTTTACAAAGAGCTAAATCCTCTTCTTGAGTATATTTTGGAGCACGAACTCTGGTATTCATTTTCTTCTGAATTTTTTGAACAAAAGTTGAGAAGAAGATTTTGAGATGGAAAGATTAAGATTGAAGTGAAAGTTGGAGAATTTTTGAGTGGAGAATGTGTGATTTTGGAGTTGAAAATGTTTAAATTTATAGGGAAGAGAATCATAGCCGTTGGATGAGAGTCGTTGAGATTTGACTGCTGTCGACTCATATTGCGCCGCTCAGCCTAGCATGGGCCGAGCGGTGCAATATGAGTCAATCGTCTCAAACTAAGACGATCGACTTAATCTGAGCCTCGATGGGCAAACCCCCTAATATATCCGTTTGCCAAGTCGTTTTTTGGGTTTTTCCATCCCACTGTGGGTGGTAATTGGAAAATTAGCCAATATACCCACCCCACTAGCTTTGCTCTTAGCTTTTGCAGCTATGACTATGAAGACTGTTAACTTCAATAGAGTTCCTTCTTCTTTCTTTTACCTATTTGTTTGTGTTTATTTTTTCCACTGGGAGGAATCTGTCAACTACCAATTAATTAAAAGAGCATGCCTGCTTGTCTAGGGATAAGAGGTTACACAACTTTCCCCGAATAGGGAACTTTTTGAACTGTCAATTCTAGTCTAACTCGTAATGTTTGATTCTGCTCGGTTGCTTTAGCATCAACGTAACACAACCTATTACACCTGTAGTTGCATATTTTCCTGATCTTAACTAACTGTTTGTGGGGGAAAACGAATTAAGGGCTAATTTAGGAAAAATGGGGTGAGCCAGTGATAAATCGTCAATCCTTAAATATTTGTACTGTTGAAGTACTTTATTTAGATTCGAGCGATCGATCTGTACAATCCTGGCGTAAACCAAGCAATGGCAATTTCAGTCTTGCTTCAATCAAAAAATGAGAAGGAGAAAGGTTGGTCTTAGGTAGGGAAGCAAGAGAAGGTTGAGGTCAGAATATGAGACTCTCTTGGATGTAGTTGGTGTTAGTAGCTATGAACAATTCTTCTGTGTGAGAAGGTTGAATGATCAAGGTTGATCGACTTGAATTGTTTTGTTTCAGACTTGTTCAGTTGTGAACTTTTTTGTCGTGTTTAAAAAAAACTTGTTTTTGTTCAATATATTGAGCATCTATTTATATCATAGCTATTGTAACCACTCGATCTCTTTTCTGGAAGAAAATTTCGATGGTTGAGTAGTGGTGTAGTGGAGAAGGTGTTGACAACTGCTCTTCACTTCAATTGCGGTTGAATAGTTGGTCACTTAACTTAACGCTCCTCTACTCAACTGCTATCGTTCTTTTCAGAGTTTCTCTTTTAATGGGTGCACTGCTGCACCACATTCCGTAGATCGCTAGACCAAAACCCTAATGAACATACCCCATTTGTGACATTTTGATATCTCGTGTAATATTGTAGTAAGCACTACTAATAATAAATCAATTGAGACCTTCTCAATGGGTCTTTTGACTAGTTGACGATTATGTCTTGCTTGACTAGCTGACAAGTCTGTCTTGCCTGACTAGAATGATGAGCCTGTCTTGCTTGACTAGACTGATGAGCCTAGCAAACTAAAATAAATATATCTTGCTTGACTAGATGATGAGTCTAGCAGACTAGAATAAAATACTCTTGCTTGACTAGCTGAGGAGTCTAGCAGACTAGAATAAAATACGTCTTGCTTGACTAGATGATGAGTCTAGCAGACTGAATAAATATTTTTTGCTTGACTAGCTGAAGAGTCTAGCAGACTAGAATATAAATAAATACGAGAGTATGTTGTTGAGAATGAAAAATTGTATGTGAGGCCTCATACGAAGATATATATGAGAGAGGCCTAGTATAACTTAGGATTTTGAAGCTTGTCAAAACACTAATTATTCACGTGAAGGAGGAGAAAAGAGCGCCCAAATTTGTCTTGATGCAAAAGAATGTCACGTTTTTACTCCTTACACTCGTCCTCATATGTTGAGGGTAAATGAGTAAAAAATTTTGCTGAAAGGAAAGACGTCAAAAATTTTAAACCAGAAGCAAGACGCTCATATTTTATTCTTTATACTCAGCCTCACATTTTGAGGGTAAAATAGTAAAATCATCAAATTTGACAAGAAGCAAGTCGTCTGGACTTGGCTTTATCTTTGAAAGCATGCGAGTTTTTTCTTAAGAATAATCATGCAAGCTTAGATGCTTAGCTGAGGTGCACACGTTGGAAAGTAAGAGGTAGAGACGTCTACCTCTTTAAAAATTACGGTTTGAATTTTATGTTAAGAAGCAGACAGCTCATATTTTCTTTCGATCAAAGCCTCACTTGTTGAGAGCAAAATAGTAAAATACCAAAGTTGGAAGAAGCAGGACGTTCAGACTTGGCTTTTGAGTGGAGACATGCAAGCTTTGATTTACAAGCAAAGCGCGCGAATTTGGCAAGGTGTCCATTAATAAGATATGGCTAACTTCCTTTTTCAAAATTAGGGTTTGGAAATTTTGACACGCTTTTTGATACGTTTTAAGTGTTGTGAATCTGTTTTCAAACCCTAATTAGGATTTGAAAATACTTTTGATACACTTTTGACACGCTTACAAGTGTTGCGAATCTATTTTCAAACCCTAATTAGGGTTTGGGAATTTTGACACGCTTATAAGTGTTGCGAAGCGTTTCAAAACCCTAAATTAAATTCTTTTCACTCATTCGCATTAGTTGTCTCTTTAATCAAAGGATTAATACGACTGAGGTACGGTTCTTAGCTAGTAGAAGCTACGAAATTGTGTATGTCACAATTTTGACTTTGAATTTAAGCACAGTTGTGGTACTTTAATCAAATAAATCTATATATAGAGTTATATATAAGTATTTTAAAAGATTAATATTGCTCATTTGAACATGAATATTAGTATGGATAATTTTTGGGAATTCATCTGTGGAATATAGCACCAAAATAATACTCAAATTGTTTTATACTAGTGGGCAATCCATCTAGGGGTTTGAGATTTTATGTAGAAAAATCATAAAACATCTGGGAATATTGTAGTGAGCACCAGTGTTGTTCTGATGATTTTTAAAGTAATAAATGTTTGATACATTTGGTAATTTTAGTCATATATGTAGTTGGCCATACATATAGAGAGAAGACAAGGATAAGCACGTGAGAGAGGGCAAGGATAAGCGCCAGAATTTGGTATTTCTCAGACAGAGTCTTGAGAAGTAATTTACTATTTTATCCTTGTCAAACCCAACATCTACACTAACATATAAGCAAGCAAAAGGTGAATGAAAAGCCTACAAGAGATTTACGTGGTTCGACATTAAAGCCTATATCCACAGGAAGGTTTCACTATGATTATTAGGTTACAAAATGAACTTCATCAGAGGAGATGAGAGTTCACAGTGAACTCAGGCTTGGAAAGAAGAAGAGATCATCCTCCTCCAGGACCTAATACATTTCCTTTAAGTATTAGATGGAATAGAAAGCAAAATTATATAAAAGTCCTTAACTTATAAATTAAGCTATGATGACTGGTTAAGGTGTAGATGATTCCATAGATGCTAAGTCGCTTCGACTCTAATCTTGTGCCATGTGTCGAGTAGAATTTATGCACTCACATTTTGCCTCTTTTTTCTTGAGTATTGTTCGAAGAAGAATCCTTAAGAAAAAATCTATCTTGGTGTGGTTTTTGAAGCGAGACGCGTGACGACAAAGTGACTTAACTTCGATCTGGACTTGGAGTTTGATTTGGTGTTGTAGCGAGTCTGACCGCTTCGTAGTGGTATATGGATGGTGTCGTCGAGGTGTGAAAGTGCATTGCTCCAATGGGCTACTTGTTGTTGATGTTAAAGATCTTGGCACTCTGGTGGGCTTGTTTGTTTTTCGGCAAGCTTTAATGGGCTTATTTACTATTCAGTAAACCTTGATGGGCTTAGATGAACTGGATTATATTAGTTATAAACAATGAGGTTTCTACTCTCGATAAGCTTCGCTGAGTATAACGTAGCCTTTGCCTACACCTGTGAGGATTAGTGAGATCACATGTTTGACTCTTTCAATTTCTTTCGTGTTACAATCGGCGAAGTAGGTGTTTGTTCCCTGAACTTCGCTAGTTGATTGTCTTGCGAAGTAAACAATAGCGAGATGATGCATTTGAATTCAGCGAATTGCCTCACGAATTTCGCTGGTACTGATAGGATTCGTAAGTATGATTCTTTCGCTGACACAAAATAAAGTGATATTTGATTCCACTTCTTCGCAGCAACAAAGAATTTCCTTCCGAGATATCCTTAGTGAGGTGGGTATTCATTTAATGGTCTTCGTCTGTGCTGAGAGGGTTTGATGGCAAGACCTTTTCTTTGAAGTGGTTTTCCGGTGAAAACATGATCAAGGGTTTGTCTTCCCTAGCGAGCGATGTGTATAACGAGCAATTATTGGCTTGAGCTTTCTGCGAAATGGTTTTTCTTCCGAAGTTCTTTATTTAGTCCAGGAGTCCTGAGCAAGAGTTTGTCCTGAGTGAGATATCTTCGTGGGTTAACCTAATTTCTTATTGATGAGCTCTGAATACGGTAATTGGAACTGGATGGCGAGTGATCTTCAAAATCTGTGTGTTGCAGTTGTCGTTTGAACTAGGGAGACTAGGGATTGGTGCTGAACTTCATCATTTTTACGAAACAGATCTTTCATTGTATTTGTTGCGAATTTCATATGAGAGGGGGAATCTCATAAATGCTATAATAATGATTTCTCTCATCTTTTATTTACAATATTACATGGTATATATACACAGAAGATGGAGTAACAGACTCCTATAAAGCTGTGTTGGTTGCACATTTAACTCCTAATTTTAATGAAGATTGATTCACCTGTGCAAGACCTGTTCTTGCGGAACAGCTTGACTGACCGGTTCCTGAGTATCAACTGTCATGCCCCCTCAAGATGGACCTCGAGAGAGAAGTCCAATCTTGGATTTGAGGTTTAGAAACCTGGAATGTGGTAGGGGTTTTGTTAGAGCATCAACTAGTTGGTCTGCAGATGAAACATGTGCAACTCGCAAGACACCATTCTGGACCTGGTCTCGAATGAAATGGAAATCAATGGCAATGTGCTTCATACGAGAGTGAAACACTGGGTTGGAACAAAGTTGTGTTACTCCCACATTGTCATAGTAAATGACTGGACAATTTGGTAATTGGACCTCTAGATCAGTAAGAAGGTAGGTAAGCCAATTAAGTTCCGCTGTTGTGTTTGTTACAGCCCTATACTCAGCTTCCGTCGATGATCTTGCGATTGATTTTTGTTTCTTGGAACTCCAGGAGATAGGGTTTCGACCAAGATAGACAATATAGGCACTTGTGGAGGAGAAGTCATCTCTGTCACCCCCCAGTCAGCATCAGAAAAGGCTTGTACTTGTGATTGAGCATTGTTGTGAATGTGATCAGAAAATGCATGTAGCTTCAGAGGTGATTCGCGATACAGTTGAAGACCTTCATTGAGTGTTCCACAAAGATATCTTAGAAGTCTTTTTACAAATTGCCAATGTACTGTATTTGGATTATGCATAGATTGAGACAATTTGTTTACCGCGAAGCTCATATCCGGTCTTGTGATTAGAAGATACTGGAGGCTGCCAACAACATTTCTGTATTCAGTTGGATCAGGTAATGTTGTTCCAGAGTTTAACTTCAACTGTGGTGTTGTTGGAATAGGCGTCAGTGCTGGTTTAGCATCGAGCATCTTCGTTTTTGAGAGGATGTCCAGGATGTATCGTCTTTGTGAGAGTAAGATGTCGTGCTGATTGGGTACAATTTCCACACCTAAGAAATAAGACAATGAGCCAAGATCTTTAATTAAGAATCTCTGAGCTAGAGTATCAATGAACAAATTGACACGATGAGTGTCATTTCCAGTGATGATTAAGTCATCCACATAGACTAGGATGTATATTATCGGACCAAAAGTTTTAAGGACAAATAGAGATGTATCAGCATGTGAGTTTTTGAAGCCACATTAAAGTAGAAACATGCGTAGTTCATGATACCATGCCCGGGGTGCTTGTTTTATCCCATAGATTGCCTTGCGAAGTTTGCATACATAAGACGGGTAATCTTGATCCACAAATCCCGGTGGTTGTTTCATGAAAACAGTTTCTGATAGGTGGCCTTGCAGAAACGCGTTGTTTACATCTAGCTGTCGTAGAGTCCAGTTATAGAGATAGCTAGGCTCAAAACTACTCTTACTGTTGTTGGTTTAACTACTGGGATGAAGGTATCCATATAATCCACACCAGGGCGTTGATGAAATCCTTTCGCTACCAATCTTTCCTTGTACCTGTCAATAGAGCCATCAGATTTACGTTTGGTACGAAAAATCCACTTACAACCAACAACATTCTGGTGTGAGTCTGGTGGTACTAGATCCCAAGTACCATTGTTAACTAATGCATTGAACTCATCTGACATGGACTTGTGCCACTGGGGTTTTGCTAATGCCTGGGCTACTGTTGTGGGTTCAGACGCATCAGATGTGATCAGTTGTGTTACAAGACTCATCTTTCTGATGGGTTTGTGAATTTGATTTTTTTCTCTTGTAGTCATTGAATGGGTTCTTTGTTGAGACGGAGCTGGTGGTTCCACATGTAGTGATGCTCGGTTTGAAGTAGGTTGTGTAGGATCAGATGTATTTGGATGGTGGGTTTGTTCTTGTTGTACAGCCGGGAGTGGGTCTGGACTTGAACCTGATGCAACATCCGTTGTTGAAGCTTCGCACTGGTGTTTCTGTTGAAGAACAACTGCCGATGATGTAATGAGTGGTTGTTGTTGGGTAGTCTGCACATCTGGAATTGGTGGAGGTATCCATGTATCTGTGTAGGTGTAAGATGAAGTGTTATGTGATTTTGACAGTGTCTCATATGGGAATTGAGTTTCAACAAATTTGACGTTTCTGGACACATATATTTTTGAGTTGGATGGATCTAAGCAATAGTATGCACTTTGGGTTAGTGAGTAACCTAGAAAAATGCACGGGGTGGACCGAGACTTTAGTTTGTGTGAGGTGTATGGCCTAAGCCATGGATAGCAAAGGCATCCAAATATTTTTAGTTTGGAGTAATTTGGGGTGGTTTGGAATATCTTTTGGTAAGGTGAGAGTAGTTGTAGTATTGGTGTTGGCATTCTGTTTATGAGATAGATAAACGTTGCTAGTGCATAAGGCCAGTATGAGAGTGGTAATGATGCATGAGAAAGTAGTGCAAGACCTGTTTCTACTATGTGAAGGTGCCTTCTCTCGGAAAACCCATTGTGTTCTGGTGTATGAGGTGGGGTGGTGAGATGTGAGATTCCTGAGGTTGAGGGAAAATCTTTAAGACCCATGTATTCACCTCCATTGTGTGAGTACAATGTTTTGATGATTGTTTTGAAATAATTCTCTATGAGTGCTTTGAATTTGATAAAGATTTGTTTGACATCTGATTTATGATGTAAGGGGTAGAACCATATGTACTTTGTGAAATGATCAACAAAGATGACATAGTACTTGAACCCATTTGTAGATAAAACTGGAGAAGTCCACACATCAGAGAATATTGTTTCTAGAGGTTGTGTAGAGACAATGAAAGAAGTTGAGAAAGATAGTTTGTCACTTTTATTGCACATGCAAGCATTACATGATAGAGTGGAAGACATCTTCGGAAGTTTTCCTAAGTTATTCGTGGACACAATATGTTTTAGGATTGAGTAGGCTGGATGCCCAAGTCTGTGATGCCAACAGAAGGTGTTTAGCTTGATGGTGGAAAACGCAGATTTTGGAGGGGGATGTGGCCACTCATAGACACCATCTTTAGTTGGTCCTGTCATCAGGGTTGCTCCTGTGCGAAGTTTCTTCACAAGAAAAGAACAAGGTAAGAACTCTATGGATACATTGTTAGATTTACAAAACTGAGATGTAGAGATCAGGTTCTTTTTCATTGATGGCACACATAGAACATTATCTAATGTAAAAAGATTTTTTGAGGTGGTAAGAGGGGTGGAACCAGTGTGAGTGATCGGTAGATTAGTGACATCCCCTATCGTGATGTCATCGTGGCCCATGTAGGGTGAGTGCAGAGAGAGATTGTTGAGATCCGAGGTCACATAGTGAGATGCACCACTATCCAGAAGCCAGGCAGGGTTTGGAGAGTGATTTGTAGTTGCGTTATCCCGAGGTTTACAAGGAGGGTTGTTTGGATTGATGCTTGTTTGCTGAACGGGTATGAGCCGAAAGGAGGGACATTTCTTGGCTGTGTGCCCTTGGACTCGACATATCTGACAGAGACCAAGATATGGTTTGGATTGTCTGGAGTTGTGCTGAAGGGATGCTCCTGTATTGTCTGTAATTATTTTGGGTTGTCTGTAGCTGTGCTCAAATGGTATAGAATGAGTGTAGTTGTTGCGCCAGGCTTGAGTGTTGTGTCGTGCTGATTGGAGACACCATGGCATGTTGAATCTGGTTGTGACATTGGCTGTGGCTGGGAAGTGGTGTTGTTCAGGTGTTCTTGTTTGGAGAGATGCTTCAAAGTTGAGTAGTTTTTCGTGAAGTTCTTCAAAGGTAATGTATGTGTCCCTTGCTTGTACTGCCCTGACTAGTTCCTTGTAGTCGTCATTGAGACCATCCAGAACCTTGTCTGTGATTTCTTCATTATCTATTGGTGTTCCAAGAAGAGCAAGATCATCTGCTTTTGTTTTAACTGATTGCATAAATTCTGTGATGGTTAGTGATTCCTTCATAGTGTTTTTGAGTTGGTTTTTAACATGTTTGATTCTTCCTCTTGATGGTTTTGCATATGTGTTGACTAGAATTGTCTAAGCCTGGCGAGATGTCTTGGCTTGAGCTATGAATGGTATGATTGTAGGTGAAAGTGATCCAATGATTGCATTTAGGATCAGTTGATCCTGTCTGTTCCATAGGGTGTGGGTTGGATTGTTAACTGTTGTTTGTTCATGAGTGATTGTTTCTGGTGGGCAGGGATTAGATCCATCTATATATCCGATGAGATCATATCCAAAAAATAGTGTCTGGAATTGCAGCTTCCATGAAATATAATTGGTGGTGTTGAATTTTAGGGGTGCTTGTGCAGCCACATTGATGCTGACAAGGGTCTGGTTTGGGTTATTGGTGTTAAGAATTGTGTTGGTGTTGATGTTTTCTGCCATGGTGATTGTGAGGAGAAAAAAAAACGGTTTGGATCAATGCTCTGATACCATGCTATAATAATGATTTCTCTCATCTTTTATTTACAATATTACTGGTATATATACACAGAAGATGGAGTACAGACTCCTATAAAGCTGGGTTGGTTGCACATTTAACTCCTAGTTTTAATGAAGATTGATTCACCTGTGCAAGACCTGTTCTTGTGGAACAGCTTGACTGACCGGTTCCTGAGAGTATCAACTGTCAATAAGAACCCTATGAACACTTGATGGTGAATCCCTCCTAGTAAAAGCGTGGTTTGTCAGTGAAGTTCTTCGCTGAGATAAGAGGTGGTGAATGTTGCTGGAAACTTCGTTGTTCTTAATTTAAGCGAAGAGATAGGTGTTCTGCCAACTTCTCATCGATTATAGTGGTTGTCTACGAGCTTAACTTGTGGTTGGGAGAAGGTATGTTTCCACTATGTCTGAATTTTTGTTATCCTGATTTATTCTGTTCCGGTGCGAATTTTGCTTTGCTCCAGCTGTGGTTTCACTTTAATAGCAATGTTACGAGAGAATACGAAGGCTTTTCGGGGTTTTGCCTTAGTTCTTCTTTGAAGTATTGAGATGTTTGTTTTCACTAGATGATACCTGCAAAAAATGTAGTATACCTGCAAAAAATGTAGTAGTAAGTTTTAAAATTGAAATTTTGTGGTGTATTGTACCTTTCTTTTATATATGGCTGCCCCCTTTTGTTGTCAAGAGGGAAGGAACTTGAGCTGTTGGAGAGCAAAAGCACCTTATGTTCTTTAAAAGCATTACTTGTAGTACTACTCTAGGGTGCTAAAATATGTCTGCCTTTTATTATTCTAAGAACTGAAACTTTGTGTGTAAAAGTGTTATTCTGCCCCTATATTCGCTTTGTCTCTACCACTTCATCTCTCTTTCGGCATTAGCTGATCAGTCGTCCTTCTATTGTTAAGCTAATTGAGTGAAGCTACTTGATCTATGGCCTTGTCTCTTATCTGTGTTGCTCTTTTGCACAATTGCGCCATTCGCCCGTGGAGATGTGTTTAGTGTATGATGCCAGGTGATCCTTCAAATGACGAGTATTGCCCTTGCCCCTTGGCTGCTACGAAGTAAACTGGACGCGATTCCCTTGAATACCTGTTGTTCACGCTGTCATGTGTATGGTTAACTTCAGAGGGTGAGTACATGTTGTTGTTGTGTTGATTAATCACTGAGCATAGGGGAATTAGAATGATAGTATGCGTTTGAACCAAGCATAATTCACAGTTAAGGAAATAAATAATCTCGTGATGATCATTCAAGGAAGCTACAATTCTTATGATAGCTCAACCATTGCTAGAGCCTCACTTTTCTTTAACTGATTCCATTAATTTGAATATGTGTGTATTTATAAACACTGAAATTTAATCATGTGACAATAACAATTGAATATACAGTTGGACCAATTATTAAAATTTGCGATACTTAGTTTGTATTCGTATAGAGCAGTATCTCGGTTTCGCCGAGGCATAGATGATGCTTCTTGGTAGCTAAAATGTAATGTTGCAGCTTAATCCTTAGGTCACGTGCAATACAAAGTAATTCTTCGGGACAATTAGTGTCATACCTTCGCGGAAGCTCTGCGATTTTCTTACCTACATTTAAATCATCAAAAATAATAATAATGATATATATAGTAAAATATATTGTTAAAACGAGAGATTCTTAGCTTTCTTTTATTTTATAGTTTCCTATATCTTATTTTTTTATACGAACCGGTATATTTTTAATGGTTATTTATTTTATCGACGGAGTAAACGAGCCTAAATACTTCGTTGAACAATAGTCTCTCAAACCTCGTCTTATCTGGTTACTTCAGCTCCCTAGAGGAGGGTGTCATCCCTTTATGTTTTCTCTAGCTGCCCGTTCAAGAAAGTAAACATCTGGTAGGTGTACCTTGCACCTCCCATCCCGTTCTGTAACAACTAATTTATTTTCATGGACCTTTTATTTCTTCGCTTATTTGGCTTAGGGTACGAGACCACATCCTAAGAGGGGTTTCTTAAGGACCAGACATAAACTACCAAGGATTTGTCCCTTACGGAAATGGTCGGTCACGCTTCAAACGTGCCGAGCACCCATGCCTCAACCGGTTAACCTCGACACCTCTTGCATAGTTTATTCCTCCTGCCTAGAGTTGCACAAGAACCGACCCACCAATTTGAACTCGCCCGCACCCGATGAAACCGCGGGTTTTTAAACTGAACCTGCCCGCAACGGGTTGGTATATGGTTATAAATCTAAAAACCCGATATAAATGGTTCGGTTTATAGTTTGATGCTAAAACCGACCGAACCCTCCCGTAAAAACCGATAGCGGGTTGGTATATGATGTGAGAGTGTATAGTTATTAGTTTCATAAAGAGAATAAAAATGGTGCACGTTCTTGCGCAAATTATGTGTTGGTTTTAGGAAGCATATATGACGCTGACGTAATAACAGATCTTCACCAACATAATTAAGAGATAATTTATACAAAAATTCAGATGTGAAATTGATAGGCGCTTAATTTATACATTTTTATCGCCTAATCTATATTTAATAGTACTTGATTTTATATTATTAATATATTTTTATTGGTTTAATAGGTGATATGTATAAAACTCGAAGTTACGTTTGAAACATAACTAAATGGAGTGAGTTGGCTGGAATATTGACTATTGATGCAGTTGTGTCTGGTGCATGATATCAAAGAGAGTAGGTTGTTTATGAGACAAAGCCTATACACATGCAAGAAAGGAGCAGACAACGTATAGTAGGCTGTTGAGTTGGTACATCACACACTGAAGAGGATATGGTGAGAAGACTTAGCCTGATGCGTATAGCCTGTCAAGTGTGGTGTCTACTAACTGGTACGGCTTGGTAAGAAGACTCTAGGCTAATGAAAAAAGTAGATGTGCATAACAAACAAAAAGTGGAGTTTGGTGTTCTGTTGGTTTTCTCGTTGAGGGTCTGTTTGTTCTTGGTGTCCGGCTGAAAGGGAATGAATGGCTCGAAGAGCTAAGTGGTAGGTGTCAGTAAGAGACAGCCTATGATGATGACTGCGTAAGGTGAAGACAATGTTTGTTGGTTAAAGTGAAAGATACTGACAGGAGTAGAGACCAAATGGAGAGTAGTAGTGTTGTTATGGCTTTGGTTTTGGGTATAAAGAGATGTACGTCAATGAGGCACTGAGGCAGTGATTGGAAGGCTAGTTGGCGGACAGTGTAGTGTCTAGCATGAGGTGATAGGTGATGGTGTAGTTTGAAGTCGGAGACCTAGGTGGAGTAGGCATGTAGCTGATCGGTCAATGCATGGTGAAAGCTACTGCACGGCTTAATTGGAGGTTATCACGTGAACCAAAGAAGAATTGAAATAAAGAGAATGGAGCCTACGGAGAGAGGGACAAGAGACTGGCACAAAGAAGTAAAACGAAGATGGGGAAAAGGAAGACAAAGTTTGTTCACCCAACATAAAAAAACAATGGCATATTACTACGTTGGCGCTCATTTTAAGTGATGAGAAAAAGTTTAAATGTTTTCTGCTTATAAATGGGTGATTATTAAGGACTTCTCAAGTGGGCCAATTTTATTAAAGACTATTAACTTCAAATTAGATAGATGGGCTGGAACAAATTGAGGGCGTCCAGGTGATCGGCTGAAGGGAAAAGGTAAAAAAACAAACAGATAAGAAAAGGGGGGTCGGCGGAGGTTTTAGGGATTCATTCTCTGTTTTTGTTTTCGTCGGCTGACACGAGGAAGAGACGTGAAGGTTTGGAAGCAGAGAATAAGAGAGGAAGACCATCTATTTCCGGGTGACAACGGTGATATCGGTTTATTATTTTTCTACTTTTGTTAAAAAAATTTATGGGTTTTAAGAAACTCATTTTCATGTTTTGCTGATTTTGATAACTAGGGTTTAATGTTGAAACCACATAAAGTTTTAGATCAATTAAATCGATTTATTTGATACAGACCATTATGATTTGAATAGATTAATTCCATGGTTTTGTTTATTGATTTAAATCTAAATTAGTTGTCGTTTCACCGGTTCTGTACAATACAGTAACCTATGCGCAGAATCAGTAGGATAACAAATATGTTTGTCTACTTTTTAGATATTTCATGCTTTGGTTAAATCCTTAGATGGGGTATGCTTTGAAGAGCCAGATATTATTTATGAACCTATAATAAGTTTCGCATTATTTTCTCGCTAACGCAATTAGATGGTGTATGCTTCAGACTAGGGCTTTTGATGCGCCATGCTTAGGGCGTCCCAATGATATTTGCGACTCTAATACATATAATAGGTGATGTCGATAGAACGAACAATAAATAAATATTCATGAGTTATGTTTCACTTCAGTAATTAAATAGAAATAGTGGTGGATACTGAAAACCCTGGTTACCGACTCTCCCATTAGATTTATTTTTATTAGTTTACTTTGTTTTATTATTTTATTAATTAATATAAAAATCTAAAAATATTATCCTTGATTAGTTGATTAGAGATATTAATTGCAGTATTTCCCCGCTCTCTGTGGGTTCGACCCGTACTTGCCGTTGTCTACTAGTTAGACGTCGTGCGATTGCGGTTATTTATAGAGGGTAATTCCAAATCACATCAGAGATCAATGTGATCACAGATGGAAATATAAAATATATGTCGTTGTAATTTTGGGTTAACGCAGGTTAAAACTCGAACCCAACCGACCCATAGCTGGCGGGTTAAAACTCGAAACGAAGATAGGTCGGGCGGGGTTGGTTTGAAATTTTAAAAACCGATGACTAGCGGGTCGGCCGTTGGTTTTAGGTGAAACCCGAACCGACCGATCCATGTGCAGCCCTACTCCTGCCGAATGTCTTTCGTCGGGCTATGATGCGGCGACAACGACGAACCAAAACCTAACGATATTCAGCAAATTTTATATTTTAAATGCCTCTTGCCTTTAGGAGGATAGGTCTTATTGTCCTCCTAATGAGGTCTTCACTTTCCCTATAGGTCTTACTCAGTGTACCTCTTACCTTTTTAGGGGAAGATCCTAGAACCTCTCCACATAATGTGTCATAAGTCTTATAATTTGCCCCTTGCCTCTTGGACGAATAGTAGGTCTTATGTTTTGACTACCCTCGCCTCGTAGGCGGCTTTTGGATCACATCTCATGGGGTTCTAGTCTGTAATTCATGATTTTTTAGGTCTTGATTACCTCTTAATGAGGTCTTAGCTGCCTCTTGCCTCAATCGGGGGAATATTTTTTTGTTGTATTTTTGGCAGATGGCTATCATTCATCAAAGTGCTGTTGAGTTGTTGTAGCGAAGGAATTAATCATTATTGTCCATTGAGATGGTAATTTACACGTTCGACCGAGCTATGTCTTTTGAAATCCTGTAACAATGAAAAACTAAATAATCAATATTATTTTCAACATTTTTCGCTCTAAATTTTAATTCTGAGTTTTTCCTTCTCTGGACTTGTATTCTCCATGACTTCTCTTTCTGTATGAATCTTTAATAATGCACGAACTGAATTGTTGTTGTAAGTACCAAAAATCCGCTCCAACACGTGGCAGCAACGATAGCAAAGCTCAGCATTCCCGCTACCCATGATGTCCCGCTACACAAGTCCGGACTTAGCATTCCCGCTACCCATGATGTCCCGCTACACAAGTCCGGACCACACTCAAAGTCCGGAGCGTATCTAGTCCGTAGCATGGACCGAAACATGAATTGCAGCAAGGTCCGAAACATGGATCACACCAGTCCCGCAGGAAGATCACTTTCATTTCCCGCAAGCCAGGATCGCAAGCCAAGTCCGCAAGCAAGAACCGCGACCATTCCCGCAAGCCAAGTAGACCATCCCAGACAGTTTGAGAGGGAAGTTAGGTCCAACAATGAAGTGGAACTTGTTGGAAACGCGTTGAGCGTTTGAAAATGGAGTCAGCATATGAATCCACGACAAGAAGACCTCAAGGCGAAGAAAAGGGCAGAAATGAAAATGAGCTCCGTACGTTCCTTTATAAGGAAATTGAGAGAATGAGAGAGAGGGATCAACTTCTTCGGCTCTGAGAAAAACCTATTAAACTTGATCTTCATCAGGGCTCCAATGGAGTTTCTGAACTTGTAACCTCAATTCATCAATAAAATACCTTTCAAATTCAGTACCCGTGGATGTAGGCTGTTGAGGGCCGAACCACGTTAAATGATTTGTCTCAATTTTCTCTTTTTCCTTTGTGAGTTTAATTAATGAATCTTTGGTTGTTTATGCTGATCAGAATTTTAGCATAAACAATTTGGCGCTAGAAACAGGGATGAAGAGAGTTCTATGAAGGAAACCCTGTGGTTAATAGCTATTATCTCTCATTTGTTCTTCAACTGTGTAGAAAAACCGAGAAGTAAAAGTGAGATTTGAGTCGAGAGACATGGCAAAAAATAGAGGATTATTGTTCAAGATGTTATTGATGTTGATAGAGTAACAAAAGAAATGGTTAATTTGAGAAGAAATCAAAGAGCTAGGGTTTCAGATTGAAGTCAAAAATAAGGATTACAATTTTGAGTTTACATGGAATTGAGTTAAGCATAAAGCTAGTGATGAATAGAGAACAAAAGTGTTCGATCACAATTACAGTCATTTCAATGTTCTGAGTGAAGAATCAAAGACGGGTTTGAGGGGAATCTCAGTAGAAATGAAGGAATCTCACTCAAATCAGCTCTAAATCATAAATCCTCTCCTTAGATCTTTTATCATGTTCTTAGTATTATCCGGTTCTAGAAATTTATTAATCTATTTGAAAGCCCTAGGCTTATTTTTCAATAAAAATCTCTGATTTTTCTTCAATTCAAGCATAAAATGAGTTTTGATTACGGATTTACAGTCAGTAGTGATGGCTGATTAAACCCATTTAATTAATTTTGAAAGTATATAAATCCAAACTTTGATATAATTTGGGGATTTTTCCCTGTGTACGCAATTGGATGAATTTCTACTGATAATTTTCATTCTCTGCTTGGAAAAAGTTAGTTAAAGATTTTCTAGGTTACTCACCGAATTACCTTGTTGATTGATGTGACTACTAACAAGAGTTTCTTTTTCTTTTTCTTCAAACTGGATTGGATCTATGCTGAGGGTTGGAAGCTTGCGGAGCATCACTTGCGTTGTGAGATTGTAGCTTGCATAACACTAATGCTCTCTGCACAGACATGCCAAGAAAATTCGGGGGTAGATAAGTACTCCATGTACATTTCAATTCAATCTGAAAAGAGATAAGTATTTATAATCTTGCCCCAAATATTTGATTGATATACTCATTTTACATCATGAATAGTGGCTTCAGCTCATTCATGATTCTTAATTGTCATTTATGTATGATTAGATCCTGAATGGTCTTTACTATTAAAAGGATAACCTAATTCTCTCATGTTTACAATGAAATCCTATTTGAACGTTAGGGAAAAATTAAGTTGACTAAATATGTGATAAGCATGATTTAACATGTTTAAACTGAAATCTTTATGAACCTTGAGTTTCATTCTGCCAAGCCTGATTCTTGTACACCTGTGTATTGTAACACTGAATATTTTGAACTCAAATGATCTAGTTAAAAGCCTGATAAATGTATCTTGCGGCATGTTCTGTAGCATTCCAGTTTAATTTTTCCTGAACATACTTCAAATTTCATGCTTACGTTTTACTGTAGAAACTTAAATTTTGAGTCTAAATGTCAAGTCAACTGTTAAGTTTAATCCTAGAGCTTTCAAAGCTTCTTTAATCTGACCTACAAAACAATTAGATTGTGTTTATCTTTAGGAAAATACTTTCTATGTCATTTAACAGTTATAAGTCCACAACTTCATATGTTTGAGACTAGTTTTTATCTCAATATACTGTTGACAATTAACTTGAAGTATAAAAATGCAATTCCATAACTCGAAACATACAATTGTCTCTCACATGTATCTGAATTGTGCATCTTAACCGCAGTCTCAATTGAACTTCATTAATCTAAATTTTAGATATTTTTTATTCATCCTATGTGAACTGGTATAACTTATAAACATGCATCCAAAATCAGTTCAATCAGCTAATTTCATGAACTCCTAGTTCTGCTCTGTTAGTTTTTAAGTTGTTCTGTGTTACTTGATCTAAAATCCTTAAGTCCGAATTTATTCACATAGTCACTTATGCAGGAAACATATTGATAGGGTAACTGTTCTGTAACACTATCAATTGCTATTAAGTTCTATCAATTGCTGTAAACTTTTATGCAACACAGAAAAATAGTTGTATTCTAATTTTCATTTAAACTTAGCTTATGATACCTGTACATGAATAGAACTTATTAAGCCTCAACGTCTGAGGCTTAATATGAAACTTTAATATGCAAATGAATATGATTCCATTAGCTATCTTTTTATACTTGAGATGTGAATAACCTCAAGGCTACTAGCTACACACAAAGCTAAGTGTAATTCAATCTCAATCTCAATCTCAATCTCATTCTATACTTTCTTGTATTGTTATAACTGAAATTGATGTAGCATACTCATTTTCTGGTTTTGATACAGGATAGACACTTTAAATATGGAATTCTGATTCACCTGCAAAAAGAAACAGAGTTACAACAAGTCAAGGCCAAAACCAAGTGCCGCAACTGATTCCTTACTTCCAGAAAGCTAAGTATCACCAACTCTGACTGCACGTAAATGTTGCTTTAAAAGACTTTAAAGCAAATGCATAAATGCCAAAATCTTATTCTAAACTCTAAACATATAGGATACATGATCATTATCAATCTTACCTCAAATATGCACATTAGCATATTATTATAGCTTACAAAATTACTACATGAATAGGTGTTGCCTACATGTCAATTTATATCCATGAGCTGACATAGTTTAATCTCAGGCTTTCAAGTTCTGAAAGGAAAGAAGGGGACCGGTAACCCCCTCAGTCTA
The DNA here is from genome assembly GCA_023531435.1 of Papaver californicum. Lineage (NCBI taxonomy): Eukaryota > Viridiplantae > Streptophyta > Magnoliopsida > Ranunculales > Papaveraceae > Papaver > Papaver californicum. The sequence continues at coordinate 973,804 of JAJJMC010007171.1, read as the reverse complement.
TCACCTATAAGCTTAACTGCTTTATGGTGATAAGCATGAATTCAATGTCTCATCTTATTCAAAAAATATGTCGAATCTCAACTTGAGTTATCTTAGACTTTTAAAAGCATAAGGTTAATCTTTTGTGATTGATGTTTATATGTTTCTTAAGAGTTTAATTGATATTGCTTAAAGCCTATTGAATCTATCTTACAACATAACCGGCTAATCTTAATTTTTATACAAGTTTAAGAATGAGTAGAAGTTATAAGCTTTACCTCAAGCGTATGAAGCTTAAGTACCTAGTGATGTTTGTTATCCTCAACCGCTCAAACAAACTTTCTAAGTGCCTGGTGCATGCTATAGCAAGAAGTGACCTAACCTACAACATTTGAAGTTCTTACTGAATGTGAAAAGATGTTGAACTTACGGGAAGCACAAGAAGATAAGTGCATCTTAATTCTTGCTAAAAATTAACTTTTAATGCTTATACATGAGTGCAACTTGTTGAGTCTTAATTTCAGAGACCTATTGAGCCATTCACCTGTGAACGAATACGATCCAGTCACACTTGTATTAGAGCTCTTAAGACCTTTAATCTTTAACTATGGACTATGAAAATAGATTTTGTAGAACTTCTATCTATATAGCATACCTTTTATGGCAGTTTTAAGTCATATTTGACGCATAACCTTTATCTCTGAATGAAATCTCATAAATTTATGAGCTATAAACTATTGAGTCTAATCTGATGCTACCTTAAGCATAGCAGAATACTTGTTTGAATACTCTATAATTATCTGCTGAGAGCTTGAGTAATTTTATGCTATATTTCAGTGTTGATCTTCATGTTTGAGCACACTGGAATTTCTTCACATTACCTTTATCTCTTGAAAATTAACATACCATGCTGTGTGCAGCTAGAACAAGTCCTTGCCTGTGTTAGTCTATCTCGCAGGAACAACAAATGAAGAGTGCATCAGCAAGAGTTTCTAAGTAAAACTACTACTGAAGTCTTCCCAGTTGCACCAATACTTTCCAAGATACAACACGTCATTTGCATCTGTGAAATCTGCACTTCAGTTGAGATTTCTCATCAGCTGAAACTGCAATGGACCAACAAATGTTAGATCTGCAAGGATGGTGAAATGATGTATAGAGAAGACAATTCATGTTCCATGTCGAGCTACAGCGGACGCAATCCTGGATAGCATACAAAGAGCGAGATTCGACTCAAAAGCGAAGAGCTAAATTATAATAGCATCACTAGCAGACCGTTATCTCAGCAAGCTAAGTATCATTTATTTTTAAGATCCTATATGAATATCAAAACATAATATCTGAATGATCAGTCGAATAATTTGTGATATTAATCAAACATGTCTACATCATACATGATTTAGCATAATAGGAATTCCTGTGTTGTTCTCTTTGCGTTCATTAAATTATTGTGCATAATGCAAATGTATAATGCAAATGTATAATGAAAATGTATTATTTGCATTCATTAATCACACTAAATGCTATAAGTTAGATTATTGTGCATAATAAAAATGTATGCTTCCTTGTTATCTCTCAAGTTGAACTGTAGTAAGAGTTAGTCATACCATTTTGATGTCTTGAGGACATAAATTGATAAGCATATGAAATGCTAACTTTTAAATCGAAATCTTTCCAAAACGATTTGTTTAAATGCCAATGGTGTTACTTGTAGATTTACTACTTCTGATCTAATCAAAGCATTGCTTTAATTCTGTGGATTCTCTTGACTTGGTGCTTTACAAATCAATTTTTTTTTTTTTATTTGGGTTAGTGTAATTATGCATTTCGCTGTTGACAAGCTATAGCTTGTATAGGCTCGCATGTTGTATGTGTTATAGCCTCTTTTCCAATATGCTATGTTTTGATCCTTAACAAATATCATATGAATATGTATATACATTTAAACCCTGTATAGATGAATTAGCAAATATGAATTTAGTTCATATGTTCATTAATTTAGCAAGTGAAGCTTCAAAGGGAAATCTTTGTTATATGAATAAAATGGTTTCGATATGTTATATTTCTGTTAGAATAAATGTGTAGGAATCATTGCAGAGAAAGACTGATTGTAATAGCCTGACTTAGGCTGGAATACCCAGAAAACAGACCAGACTCTGTTGGATTTTCTTTCCAGTGAGTCGACTCACTGAGTTTGATCCAACTCAGTTGAGTAAGACCAACTAGACCGAGTCAGATCAGCTGACTCGGCTAACCCATCTTTTCCTCTTGAATAGTAACTAATCTCCCTTGACTGTCTCTTGACCCCTTGACCGTTCAGTTGATCGTCAGGTCAACATCAGTTGACCATTAGCTTAACTCAAATCTCTTTGCTTATAATTTTGTATGTTGCATTCATTATTAAAAGATAAAATTTTCTTTATTAACTTATTATTAAAAAAATAAAATAAAAATAAAAATAAAATAAATAATAATAGTAATAATAAATTAAATTAAATTGTTATAGCTAGATAATTATTATCATAACTTCAACAGATGAGAAAAGACATATACCGATCCACAAGCATTTCTAAAAGATAAATATGCACTATCTTTTTTAATTTTCGATTATAATGTCAATTGTGTATCTTAAGTAGCAACTTAAATAATTCTTAACTATCATTTTTAAATGATTCAATCATGATATACCTTGATTGTTTAAAAAGCATGAACTTATTTAATTTATAAATAGCACAACTATATAATGAATTAGATGATAAAAATTTCTTAACCAGCATCCACTATTCATATTTTGCTTGACTATTGCAAGTCATTTTCTTATGTATCATATATTTTTAACTGATCAATTGCTTTCAATGGCATCTGAGTCACATGTGATATCATGCACCATGATAGTTAGTCCCATAATCATCCATGTTAGCAACCTATCGATCTAATGTGATGTTATGAAATGTGAAGATACCTATGTAAGACACTTCAGAGATGCGACAGCCATGCAATAATGATGCACTAGGGGGCATGTTATAAAAAAACCAAAGTTTTAGCTGAGAAATGAGCTAAATATTGCGTGTTAGGTATTTCATTTTAATAATCTACTAACGTCAAATAAATATAATATAATATTTCACGCCATTTTGTGTTATGTGCCCTGTACTTCTTAACATAAGGCAGCAATTGATAGATATTTCATATAAGTTGTCGACAAATGATACTTCTAATGGCTTATGCTTCAAGCGAAGAATGCTCAGTAAATACTTCTATTTATTCCGGATTTCTCATATTAATTCGAAGGACGTTATTTCTTATTTTCTTCTGGATATTCCTCATGTTTTATTTAAAATACATCTCACATTTTTTCTATATATACTTCTCATGTATATAGAAGAATATGAGATGTATCTTAAATAAGAAATGAGAAATATCTGGATGATTCTCAAGTATACTTCTCATATACATTTCACGTATATTTCTTAACGTTATTTCTCCATTCAGGAGACAATCTCTTCGGAGACAATAAATTTATGGACCACACACTAATTTTCTCCATGCCCGAGATAAATTAGGCGTGTGTTCTTGAGTGCTCAGTGGCTAGAGACAAATCTATCGACCACACACTAATTTTCTCCATGCCCGAGAAAATTAAGTGTGTGTTCCTGAGTGCTCCGTGGCTGGAGACAAATTCGGGACCGCATCCAAATTTCCTCCTAACCAGAGAGAAGATGGATGCGTTGTATTCCCATGACATGACTCCGTGGAAGGAGGTAAAATTCCAAATTGTAATGTATATACAAACATTTGGGACTAACCTTATAGCTTACTCCTGGCCCGGGTATGACTCGTATGTGTTGGATTCCCGAATGACATGACTCTGTGGAAGGAGGTGCAAGGTTCAGGGTTCAGGGTTCAGGGTATGACTCGTATGTATTGTATATATATATTTGTATACAAAATTTTGTTTTGCAGGGACAAAAATGCAACATAAAATGAAAATGTACAAGCAACATCAACCACCACATTATGATTCGGACGAGACGTGAAGTCGTTTTCTTAAGAGTTTTTCTTCGAACAACTCTCAAGAAAAGGGGGCATGTTGTAAGTACCAAAAATTCGCTCCAACACGTGGCAGCAACGACAGCAAAGCTCAGCATTCCCGCTACCCATGATGTCCCGCTACACAAGTCCGGACTCAGCATTCCCGCTACCCATAATGTCCCGCTACACAAGTCCGGACCACACTCAAAATCCGGAGCGCAACTAGTCCGTAGCATGGACCGAAACATGGATCACAGCAAGGTCCGAAACATGGATCGCACCAGTCCCGCAGGAAGATCACTTTCATTTCCCGCAAGCCAGGATCGCAAGCCAAGTCCGCAAGCCATAACCGCGACCATTCCCGCAAGCCAAGTAGACCAGCCCAGACCGTTTGAGAGGGAAGTTAGGTCCAACAATGAAGTGGACCTTGGTGGACATGCGTTGAGCGTTTGAAGATGGAGTTAGCATATGAATCCACGATAAGAAGACCTCAAGGCGAAGAAAATGGCAGAAATGGAAATGAGCTCCGTACGTTCCTTTATAAGGAAATGGAGAGAATGAGAGTGAGGGATCAACTTCTTCGGCTCTGAGAAAAACCTATTAAACTTGATCTTCACCAGGGATCCAATGGAGTTTCTGAACTTATAACCTCAATTCATCAATAAAATACCTCTCAAATTCAGTACCCGTAGATGTAGGTTGTTGAGGGCCGAACCACGTTAAATGATTTGTCTCAATTTTCTCTTTTTTCCTTTGTGAGTTTAATTAATGAATCTTTGGTTATTTATGCTGATCAGAATTTTGGCATAAACAGTTGTCATTGTTGCACCTGTTATGGAGACGCTGCTATCTTACTACGAAACTGCTAGGCTACACTTCACAAGTTGTAAGAATAAAGGTTGGGGATTAATTTCCATCATTTATCCTATTCTGAACTAACACTCTTCGAGCTGTAGCAATAGAGATTGGTGGTGAATTCCAATCATCTATTGTATTCTGATTGTGGTAGAGACTTTTTTCGGCTTTCGTTGTTATGAATCTGCTCCATTGGGCTGTAGCTTGGTTTCTTAATAACCCCGTAGTTAGTAATTCTTCTCCCTGTTGTTGGCAATGTGCAGCGATGCTAGTCACGAAGAAGTAATGATGCAATATGCCTCGTTAAGTTTATTTCATAGCTGATAACACAAGTGCGCAGCTCTGACTACATTTCTTCTTCGGCCACCGTCCTAGAGAGAGTTTATGCATGAGATAGCATTATCGCCGCAATCGGACCATTTGAGTTTCTTGAATTTTCCCTCGCTGCCGCAAGCAATGTTAGCTATTGACACTCGGCTCTTCGCCAAAATCTCAAAATCCTCCCTTGATCGATACTCCCTCAAGCATGCTGGTTTATTCTCTGTAGCCTGCCCATCTTCTCTCGTTGCAATTTAGTTCTTCGCTGAAGTTCTCATCTGATTTAGACTTGTTCTATTTGTGCTAGTCAGGCTTGTTACTGTTGTGCTACGAGGTTGTTGCCATGTTACACTTCTCCTAGCCAGAGGTGGATGTTGTGAGCATATGCAAGTCATGATCCTAGCCAGCGAACTGACTTCACGTGTTTTGAGTTTGAAACTTCGACAGTATGAATATTCAAGTCCCTGCCGCGCTTCCGCTTTGGCACTCCGATTGTTGTTTATTTAAGCACCTTTTCGACTGTGTTCGTTGCGATTACATTGTCACGAACTTGCATCACTTTGCTTGTATTGGTAGGATCCTCCTCCTTTTCCAAGTAATGGTATAGTGGTTGATCCCATCGAGTTGGCTTTGATTCTTATCTAAGCGCACTTATTTTGCCAAAGTGGGTGCCTTGGATGAGCTTCATAACGTTCTGGGCAAAGGAAATTGATGCGTTCAAGTTGGTTATCTTGGCAGAGTTAATTCGATTTATTCGCTGAAACCTTATCATTTTTCACAGATGTAGTTTCTCCCAAAGACATGGCGCTTCGTTATTCGTCATATCTCAAAGGCGGACCAAAGTGTGTGAATATGACTTCAACGAGTCGTTGTCTTGGTTTGTCCGGAGCTTCCCTTCGCAAGAAGTTGGTTCGTTGTATCATACACACATGCCTCTCGATTCGCTGGTGACCTAGATTGCTTCGGATCTGTTTCTCTGAAACATGCTCTGAAAGAGATGTGCTGTTGCTTTGGATCTGTCTTCTGCTCTGCGAAGTAATGACGTGAATGATGACCCCAGCAAGTTGACTTGTTCCTCCTATTTCCCACGAGTTATCTTATTTTGTTCCGAGTTTGAACTTCCCAAGAGGTTGAAGAGTACTTCGCAAGTACTTCACAGGTTGCTGAGTTCTATGAACTTCGCAAGAAAATGGTTCGTTTGAACTTCACGAAAATTGAACTTCGCCAGGAAATCGATTCGTTCTAAGTTTGAAGTTCGCAAAAAGTTTTCTTACTTCGCTAGTTGCTTATGAAAGAAAGTTTCTCCCAAGTTACTTCGCGAGAGACAAATGTTTAAGCTGCGAAGTATACATTATGTAGCATAAAAAGTTTGGCCGTAACTACGCTTTGCAACGAGGCCTTGACAAGAGCCCCTAACTTAACGAACAGTATGTAAATTTATTATTGTACACGTTGTGGTCGAGCTAAATTTTGGTGCTACCCTGAGATTGAGAGAGACGGCAATGAGCTCAGTTTTATATCAACCACAGATTGAGAGAGTAAACAAGAATTTCTGCTTGGCGAGATAACTTCACTCCATGTTGGCGAGGCAGTTCTGGTAGTTGAAATTGCAGGGACCTTGATCTCCCCATGGTAAACTAGTGCTTCACGAGCTTATCATCCTACGAACGGAGTTACAAAAATAGCGATTGGTAATCAGTTCCAACCAGCTACTGCTTCACGAGGCTTTGCAGCAAGATATTGTGCACCGAAGAGATATTTCATTCCAAAGAACACCTACAACTAGCTCTGCTGGTCAGCCAATTTTGGTCAGCGAGGTAGTGATGAACTTCACAGCCTATACGTTTCATGAACTAAATTCTTCTTCTAATCATATCAATAGGGATTGTGGTTGAATCCCATCAACTATTGCTTCTTGGCTGGTGAATTCAGCTCGGCGAAGTTGTCTGACTTCTTAGTTCGTCACCAGCAGTACTAGTAGAAGGCTTCAATCATACATCTCTGCAATCAACAAGTCAATTTGGTGAACAATCTGAAAAGAAACTTTTAAGCTACCTTTTACTAAATAGGTTTTTAGATATGAGTTTTCCAACCGTATATCTGTAAGCACGATTTAAGATCCAAAATTTTTGAAGAAAAGTTAGATTTTGTTTAATGAATTGGCTAAGTTTTTATGAACAACTTCTCCGAAACTTTTTTTTTAATCATCAGATCTGAAAGCTAAAGACAGGATAAATGAGATTAGAAAAGATTTTGCTCTTCTCAGATTTGTTGTTGACGAAGACTTTATTTGATTTCTTTTTGTGAAGCTTCAAATCTGTTTCTGATGCAGCAACCACGAGTATATATCTTCATTATCTGAGCTTTTCTCTAACGTTTATAAGCTGTAACTCATCTGTTTTTGGCAGTAAAATCCCTTTCTACCCTTGATACTCATAGATCCATCGAGGGTGTAGATAGTAATCTCTCTTTCTAGCGCCAAGATATAGTTGCATATTTTCCTACAACTACACCCAAAGATCTTAACTAAATATAAACAAGCAAAAGGTGAATAAAAAATACACAAGAAATTAACGTGGTTCGGCATTAAAGCTTATATCCACGAAAGGATTTCACTATGAGTATTAGGTTACAAAATAAGCTTTATTAGAGGAGAGGAGAGGAGAGGAGAGGAGAGGAGAGTTCACGTGAACTCAGACTTGGAAAGAAGAAGAGATCATCCCCCTCCAAGACCTAATACATTTCCTTTAAGTAGTAGAGGGAGTAGAAAGTAAAATTACATAAAAGTCTTTGGCTTACAAATTAAACTATAATGATTAGTTAAGGTGTAGACGATTCTATAGATGCTAAATCGCTTAGTCTATCGGTAGGTACTGATACGTAGCCTTCCACCACCTTGGAATTTAAAAATGTGTTTTTTTTATGAGCTTATGAATCCCAAAAAAACTTTTTCCCAGAAACAACATCCTTGTTCTATATTTGGGCTAGACTTTTTGATCTACCTTAACCTACTACTTCACGTGCTCAGGAATCATGATTGCATTCCAATAGTAACCAATCAGAATTGACAGGACCATACTTGTGTCATTTTAATGGTATGGACACATTGAGATCTCGAGTAGATGTTCTTTGCAATTAAATGTGATCACTAGTAAAAAAAACTAGCTCCTTTTATTGAATTCTCCGCGAATGAGAATTTTTTTTAATTTTATCCATAACACAACAAACCAGTTTATTATTGGGGTTGCAGTCTCTTAGTTTTGAGGGTTTACAAGATGATAAAATAAGATCATCAAGTAGTAAACTCAAAAAAAAATTAAAATAATTAAGATTTAGTAATTTGATTATATTAACGAACTTGGTTTATACTTAATTTTTAAAAAATTATATTTTTTTTTCTTTTGGCAAATCATAAATTTATGGTCGTAAACTACTTCTACGGTTGGGAGTTCATGAGTCCCCAGCCGTAAACTAGAACTTACGACTAGGAGTTCATGATTTCCTAGTCGTTAACTACTTCTATGTCCAGGAAATCTTCCTTGTTAAACTTTCATATTTATGTTACATCTTACGACTAGCAATCAAGGTACAAGCTAGGTGTAAACAAACCTACGGTTAGGAAATACTAATATCGGTTGGGAATCTGATTTTTACTACAAGTTCTACGGCTAGAAAAATACATACATGACTAGGAATTATTATTATTTTTCAGATTAACATACAACTAGGAATTTTCCATTTCCCAACCGTAATAAGTTGATAATATCTAATTTACGGCTGGAAGTTCTTGTTTTCCCAATCGTAAACCTATTTTATGGCTCAAAATTGCTATATTCCCAACTGTAATAGCTGATTTACGGTTGGGAAAATAAGAACTCCCAACCGTAAACAGTATTAGAAACCAAATTTTAAACCCTAACTTCATCGAATCTCACCTTTTAACCAATCAAAAACAGAAATAAATGGTGGGGTTTTTCAATTGTTACCTTATAGCCGTCATTTCTGGAGTATTAATCTCTATTTCAACTCCTTCATTCATCAATTCTTGATTTTCAGTTTTAACATCTTCATTTGAAAATGATTCAGTTGAATTCACTTGATTTCGTTGAAAATTGATGATTAATCATCGTTGAAGAAGAAAAAAGAAAAGAGGGGTGATGAAGAAGAAGAGAGAAAGAATATGAAAAGATGGATTATAATTAAAGAGCATTTTTTACTTTTAGTATAGATTAGGTTCCTCTATCCACGTTGTGGACATTTTAATCCATTACAGTCCTTAAAATTCAAAGTCTGCGACCCCAATAAAAGGTTTTTTTTAAATATGATTGGTTCGTAAAAATATTTGTTAATCGAAAATTTTGTCTAAATAAACTAAATTGATTAAATCTCGTTCATATTTTACAATATTTTTATTAGATTAAAAAGTGCTCGCGAGTAAAAAAAGATCCCTCTGGAAGATGAGATTTCAAAAGGATATTAAGAGAAGCTGAATTGCACGAATTTATCTTGTTATTGCAGGTTATAGGGGAGAATCCCCCATAGTAAGATTTGGCTAATGATTTTCGAAGGTGGAAGCATACCTATGATGGTGTTTTTTCTTTAAAGTCCTTGTACGCGCAGCTGATCTCAACCGAAGAAGATGTGCAATTTCCTTACAAATTTATTTGAAACTCAAAGTTGTCTCCTAAGGTGAACTTCTTTATGTGGTGTGCTTCATTAAGACGTATCAATACCCTCAATTTGCTTAATAGGAAAGGTGTTACGTTCTATAATTCATGTATTATGTATGGCCGCGAAGAGGAATATGTCGATCACTTGCTATTACATTCTAAAGTTGCTAAACATGTGTGGAGTTTATTAACTTCGGACAAGAATGGATCATGGGTCATTCCAGGTTCTTTACTTGAGCTTGCAATGTGCTGGTCTTCTGTGGGTATGTCAAGAGCTGGAAGCTTAGCTTGGCCTCTTATTCCAGCGACTATTGGTTGGGTTTTATGGAGGAAAAGAAACAAGCGAATCTTTGAAGAGAAATATATATTCAAATCAGATTTGGAGCTCACAATGAAATCTAACACTTCTTCCAACTTAGACATATGCGAATGGTCACATAAAATTCTCTCATGTTGTGTTAAATTGGGATACCATTTTTCTGTAATTAATTTTTTTAACTTTTAGTTTGTTTTTTTCTTTACTTTGTTTAGGGCAAGTCTTATGGTGGAAGAATTGTAAGTTCCAAGTTCCATGACATATCAGCACTTGAAAGAGATCATGGAAGTTCAATTCTTATGGTGGAATCCAAGAATAAGCTAGTCCAAATAACGCTAGACGTCATTCTAAATCGTGTTTGACTAGTCAAACCATGAAACACAATTTCAAATTGCATAAAAATCAAAATCTGAACTAAAAATGAAAACCATCCAAAAGTTCGGACACCGTAAATGTACAGTTTTCTCATAAGAGTTAAATCCAACCAAGTGATTTTGTCTGATTGATTTTTGTTTAAACCGAAATGGTAAATCTAAGTCATTGATCTTTTTTTATTTTATAAAATTGATTGAGTGGGGTCGTGTTGTGACCACTCTTTTTCTTTCTTCTCCTCGTAAGACGGACACTCTCATCATGAAAAGTAAAAGAAATGAGAAGAGTAAAAGTCAGATATAAAAACAAGACATAAACAAGACAGATATAAAACGCTCACTGACAGAAACAAAACAGATATCAAACGCAATTCCAAATTGTGTTCTCAGAAACGCAATTCCAAATAGTGTTTTCTGATAAATTTCTCGCAATTTCGAATTACATTCAACACAATTCTGAATATCGCTTTCTCTTGGAATCCAAGCTCTCTTCCGTGAAACCTTGGAAGATGCCTTGGAAAAAACGTGGAATGAACCTAATTGGAAGCCATAAGATTTGACATTTCCACACTTTTTCCAAGCTTAGAATGGCTTGGATTCCACCATAAAACTTGCTCTTATTCTCTAAGTTGGCTTGGACCATAATTTGTATCCTCTCCTTCTAATGTATTTTCTTCCCTTATGATAAAATAAATAAGGATTAATTGATGTTTGATACTTAGGTTTTGACCAACTTTAGTCTTTAGTCTAACACTTGTCTAATGTTCGGGCTTGATACCTAGACTGGACGTTGACTTATATTGACTAAGTTAAGTTTAAACTTATGTTTAATAATTATTAAAAAAAATATAAAATCTAATTATTAGATGATTTTGCAGTTATACCCTTCCCTAAAATTAAGCCTATAATCTCATTACACTCAAAATCAATGCAAAAACTGTGTTGATTCAGGCAAGAGTTGTTTGTATTTCAAGTCATTTCAATCTTCTTCCATGCATATATATCATACAATCAAGACAAACCAACATTCAAATCATCTCAAACAATCAAAACAGGCACAAACATCCACCATTCTATGCCAATAAAGCTTCTTCTTCCTCCTCAATTTGAATGGCAGTAAACACTATAATCTTGATTTCTTCATTCTCGATTGATTCATCCATTACACAAATAAAACTAATGAGATAAATCAAGCCACAGAAAACCCATCCTTTTCCGATGTCAAAATCAATAAACAATCATTGCAATTGTTGTTCCAACCATCGAACTCAACCAAACACCATTTTAGACAGAACCCAATGAGATACAAAAGAAGAAATCACCACAACAAACACCCATCAAAGAAATCAACATCATTAAATCCACTCCATGTAAACTCAGAATCAAGTCACAAAAACCCCCAAATCTATTGTTGTTATTGTTTCAATCAATTAGAAAGAGCTCCACTTCTAGTCAAGAACAATCAATTAGACCCCAACCTGAACTTCGATCCACCCACACATCCATTCACTATGACCCCATCTACCTGCTTCTTTGCTACAAATATCCATTGTTGTTGTTCAGTAATTTCTAACCTAGAGAGATGAAACGAAACCTAAAGAAATGAGAACATTTGCTTTTTTTTTTCTTCTGATAAGAAGATTGATGGTAACTCGAGAATAAGCAGATGGTTAAAGGCTGTTGTTGTTATGGGGTGAGTTGCAGTGGGTTTAATTTGTGGAGCAGAGAAGCTTTCTGCTGTGAAAAAAAATGGGGGAAGAAGAAGATGGATTGAAAGAAATTAGTGGCGGACGTGAAAAAAAGTAGAAAATTAGGGTTATCTGCTAGGGACTTCGATTGTTATTGTTAATAAAATTTAAATTATTTTAGTAATTCAGTATTTTATTTGACGGAAAATAAAACACGTCATCAGTTCACACGATCAAAACGCATCAGCATCAGTCCAGATATCAAACCCTAACATTGGACAAATCAAAAACTAAAATTGATGAAAATCTAAATACCAAATACCAATTAACTCAATAAATAAACAAACAAAATACCTCACTGGAATGTCATGACCTGACTGAAAAATATGTTGAGCTCGTCCTCCTCGGGTATAATTACGTGCTTAACTAGAAAACTACTGCTACTATAACTCAGTTGACTACTAAGGTAAGTCATGTCCCACTGAGTGGTTACTGACTTTGCTATTGTGGGGCCACTTTTCTTCCTCCTAGGATTGCTTACAAACGTTGGATGAATTTGGTGAAAGAAATAAAAAGTTGAACAGATCAGAGTACCAAAAGTACACACAGTTTAGATAATCTTCCTCGAACTTTGTCTACTCTCTTAGATATAAAAAGGAGTAGAATTTTTTTTTGAGATTCCTACGAGTAAAACTAAAGAAAAAGTTCTTCTTCCAGTTTACACGCTTTTCAGAAGAATACTCCACTACTGGAGAGGGAGGGATGGCAGAAGAAGGAAGAGAAGGAGATTGGGAATGTGGTGGTTGTGGAAACAGGAATTATGCGTTTAGGTCTTTCTGTAATCGTTGTAAACAACCTAGACTTCTTGTTGATACTAAATCTCCTGCTGATTCTAAATGGTTACCTCGTATAGGAGATTGGATCTGTTCTGGTGAAACTTCTTACTCAATTTTTTCTTTTTTAATTTTTTTCAATTTTCTACATAATAGCTTTGTATGCAAATTGACAGACTACTTGTATAGTGATTAGTGAGTAATATGTTTTGGAATTAGGTTTCCTATTTATACTAGTTGTAATACAAGATTGAAATCAAAACTATGTAAAAACAAAATTGTGTGGAATTTAGTAATGATACAAGAACCTTGAGTTAGGTTTTATAAGCTTACTTAAAAGTTTTCTAGTTTAGAGTCAGCTACAGAAGTAAACAATGCCTTGTAAGGAATAGTGTATAAGTAACTGTTGGTGACATGTTAAATGGAAATTTCAATGAAATTGTTGTTATAGAATTTCATGATTACTTGCTTATAATTTGATACAGTTTTTCACTACTTGTTTTTGTTTTATATTGAACCTGAAGTAAGGTAATTGTAGTCAATTGGGTTGAGTGGTGTGTGTGTTTTTGTGTGTATGTGTGTGTTTGTGTGTTTTGGTTGGTGTGCGTATACTTAGGTTTCATGTTTCTCTCTGGTTACATCGTTGGTTGGGTTTATGCGGGAATTGGACCAATAGGTTGCAGTAACAACAATTATGCGTCAAGAGAGAAGTGCAAAAAATGTGGTCAATCAAAGGAGCTAGCAGCAATGCCAGCAATTGCAATGCCACGAGCTTCACTGCCAACTTATGCACACCAATTTGTCAGGGCCCAACCCCAAGGAGAATTGGCACTGAAGATGAATTTAGGGATAACAGGCAATTCTGCTCTCCAGCGGCCACTTCCCTTTAATCCTAATTGGTTACTTGGAGGTGTTGACAAATATGGACTTCAACCAGCATCAGCATGGCCCTTTGTTGGTAGTAGTAATGCCGGGTTCCCACTTGTAAATGCAGTGAATCCGCTTATAGTTCCAAAAGGATGGCGGAGTGGTGATTGGGTTTGCGACTGTGGCTTTCACAACTACTCTTCTCGTGCTCAGGTAAGTTTGTGCAGTGTGATCATATTATATAAAGTGAAACCTGTGTCTTAGTTCTTGCGCAAGTTATATGACTTTTAAGGCATTATTTGTGTATGTGGGTGTGTAATAGGTTTGAACATGATATATCCATATGTGCAGTGTAAAAAATGCAATGCTTCTTTGCCTTCTACTACACTCTCCTCCGTGGCGAATGCTGCAAATAATGATTTCTCACCAAGTGAGTAGCATTTCAGTATGGAAATCTTGTTTCATGTTGCTGCAATTAGATTACATGTTTATTTACATTACGCCGCTAGTTGTGTCATGCCAGCCTTTTGTCATATGAAAGTAATAGTTTCTTGTTAATAAAGTAAACTGTTACATTCCTGCTCGTACAAATTGATACTGAAATTACCTAATGAAATAGGAGAATCAGGGAGGGGAGGAGGATCCACCCCTAGAACCTGTGAAATGTTTGTCCCCATTTTAAAAAATTCTAGTTTATGAAAAATCCGCAAATCACTTCTGCATCCTAATAATTGAATCAGAAGAATTAGATTCGAGGAAGATTCTGTAATTTCATTAAGTTCATTGGGGTTGAAAGGATTTATCAAAAGCAGATGCTTGTTTCTTCCCTTGTTGTGAAAAAAAAAATGATCTTGTTGTAGCTGATGATGGTTGCCATTTGCACTGTTGGTTTGCCAGTATTTCCTCTGAGTAACTCTATTGCATGATTACTGCATGAGAAACTAATGTTTTTGTTGCATGTGGAGTCTCAGGAACTGATATTGTCTTGTTTTCACTGTTTCAAGCTCATGGAACGAAAAGATTGGCTTCAGAGGAATTTGTTAGTGACTGGGATAATAAGAGGCTAAACGCGGGATGCATGAACCATCTGGTAGGACTCTTGAGAGAAAAGTTCTTTTTGAGACCATATAGCGATTTAGTTTTGACTATATTCCTTGAACATTATGTCATGAAAATACAAGACAAGCAATCGGCAACAATCATGCCATAGATTTAATCAGATGGGGCTGTCTGGCAATGATCAACAGGGTGGGGTTTTTGTCCCTTATCAAAGCGAAAGAATGGCGATGGTGTCAAGTGTACAATTGCAAATGCAGTTGCGACAGCCTCCAATAGTGCCTACACTTATAGGAAAAGGGTAAGGATGTGCTTCCTTTTTCTCTGACAGTTCCTTAATGATAAAATTTGAAGTCGAGCGCATATAAGTGATAGTTTTTTTTATTGAAGCAGCAATTGTAATTCCGATGATCTGTCTTAGATGAACTTATCTTGTTTACACTGGCCTAGCTGATAAACGAGCTCATTTTTCATTTTTCATTGTAATTCCGATGATCTGTCTTAGATGACTGCATTTAGTAAGTTCACGTGCAACAGCTTGACTACTAATATTTTATTTTATTTTTGATCGGCAAAACTATAGTACTATAATAGAATAAAAGAGTAAGAGAGTTAACAAGTTGCCGGGCATACCAGCCATGCAACCAAAAGAAAAGAAGGGAGAAAACATCCACCATTGCTAGAGACACTAACCAAACCCCACTGTAGGTTCTAACAACTCTAAAAAGAATGGAAACTCTATTTTCGCATAAGTTCTGCCCACTTAAAGACCATACCCTGAAACCTAATACCTCTAAGAGTCTTTACCCGGATTGACCACATATGGCAGATGGCATAAGGCAGCAGCTCCCACGTATGATTTCCAACCACCGTGAAATTCCGGCTCTTAATCTCATTGAAGAATGTGTGATGTCATAACTTTGAACTCCCAGCACCCCAAATTCAGACCAAAAAACGGTTCCAAATAGCACCAGCGGTTTCACAGTGTAAGAACAGATGATTGATTCTTTCCAAATTGGCTTTGCACATATAACACCTGTTAGCTAATTTTGTTTCCCTTTTCTGAAGAATATCTCGAGTTAGAATGGAATTATGGTGTACCAACCATATAACAATGGATATTTTTGTTGGTACATTAGAATTCCAAATTGCCTCTTTACAAAAACTAAGGAAATTTTTGTTGGTATATTTTTGTTTTTGACTACTAACTAATATTTGGCATTTCAATTGAAAAGCTAAGGCAAAAATGAAAAACTTTGGAACAACTTTTGATTGATGTGATATTTTCTTAACAGGGCAAAACAGTGGCGTGATGGAGATTGGATGTGCACGAATTGCAGTAACCACAATTTTGCATCCAGATCACACTGCAATAGGTAAGTAAAATAATTTTCTTCCTCCTGATATGTGGGGAGGCATCAGTGTGTATCTCTTCTTCCCCTTATTATATTTTTCAGGCCACTGCGCCAAGTAAGACTGGTATAGAGCCGCAAGCACTTTCTCAAAATGGTTAAATGGTTTTGACTAAATTAGTCTGGATTCTCATAAACTTGGAAAGCTCTCTGCCTCTCTGGTTTATTACAAACGTAGAAGGAGCCTAACTATTTCTCACAGCTATGGTTAATACTACTTTTGTAGTTTCTTTCTTGTTAGTGTTATACTGCTGCAACTGATCATCAAAACTTCAATCTTGCAGGTGTAAAAATGAAAGAGATGTGCTTAACCAGTCTATAAATGTTGCTTAACTGTTGATATCTTAAAAGGCGAGATAATTGTTGTTGTTTTGCAGGTTTGAGTATAGAGTTTGTTTTGGGTGTGCTTATTCAGGTTTTCTAAATTTTTTTTGGAATTTTCGAAGTCTCTTTCTATAGCATACCTTTTTCTTTCACACTTCGTTGTACTTCACATACAGATTCTGTAATTCATAGACGATTTCAGTTAAGCGTGGAGAGATCCATTTGATTGTGACTGTATTCAACGATTGATAAATATCTGTTAGCACAGTGATAAACAGGTTTGTTTTCCACAAGGCAAAGCTGGATTAAAAGAGGCATATTCTGTATTTGAGCCGAAAGAGAAAAATTAAAAGCATGGTATTTGAAAGTATAGTAAAACTTGAGTGTAAAAAGCAGAGTGCACATTTATTTTTGGCTTAATTCTAGATATTTCTTCTGTTGAATAGTAGACAGTGTATTTTAACATGGACCAAAAGAACAGCAAGCATCATTTTTCTTTTCTTTTTTTTTTTTGCTTTGCAGTATTGTAAGGGGAGATAGGCTTTGCTTAAAGCAAAGGTGGGACTTGGGAGAGAAAGACACATTCGAAAAGTAAGGGTGAAGCTAAACATTTCCCTAACAGAAATGTAGTCTACTCCGGGATAGATTTTCATTTAGGTGAGGTGTAAACTCAGGTAGAAACAGACACCACCACCTAATCTCATGTTTTTGATCAACTCCACCTAAATTTCTGACATGTCACTTATAAAAAATACACAATATAAGAAAGGTGCCCCCATTCAGCTACATTAGTTAGAGAGGCGCATGACGCAACCAAGGAGAAGGAGAGGGAGAGATGAACCATGTAGAACTGCCAATTATGAGCCTTGTAATTGAATCACATTATTACCTTCTTTTTGTCCCCCCTAAAGTTTTTTATACCTGCTTTTAGTTTCTATTCACTTGTCCTTCGTCTTAAAATGGAAAGTTGTAGGAGAGATTGATTTACAGCACACCAACAACATCCATGTGCATATCAAGTTGGGACGATAATTGTAATGTTTTTTATTTTTTCTGCATATTTTTCAATGTGAACAAGAACACTCTTTTATAACCGAGAATGTTTTATAAAAGATAGGAAATCTAAACAAATCCTAAAACAGAATATATCAAGTTGTTAACAAATCCTAAAGACTAGGAGTTGGCATAGTTATCAGATTGAGCTGGCTTCAGACTTGGTCTTCTGACTGTATGGTTCAACACTTCCCCTCAAGTTGAAGGGTAGCTGGTGAATATTCAACTTGCTACTTAAGTATTGGAACATCTAAGATGGCAGGCCTTTAGTGAAAATATCAGCTACTTGGTCCTTCGATGATATGAATCTGACTTGAAGCTCCTTCGTAGCAACTCTTTCACGTACAAAGTGATAGTCTATTTCGATGTGTTTTGTCCGAGCATGGAAGACTGGATTAGCAGTTAGGTATGTGGCACCCAGATTGTCACACCATAGAACAGATGGAGTTGTAGGTATGCATAACTCTTTTAACAAGGAAAGAATCCAAATTATTTCTGAAGTGGCGATAGCCAGTCCTCTATACTCTGCCTTTGTACTGGATTTAGAGACTGTATTTTGTTTTCTTGCACTCCAGGATATAAGATTTCCACCAAAGTAGATACAGTAGCCACTGGTAGAGCGCCGATCATCTAGATTTCCTGCCCAGTCAGCATCTGAGTATGCCTGAATATTGAAGCCTAATGACGGTCTCATATGTAAACCATAGCTGACAGTGTGCTTCAGATATCGTAAAATTCTCTTGAGTAGTTCCCAATGTTCAATATAAGGATCTTGCATGTACTGACATGCTTTGTTCACTGCAACGGATATGTCTGGCCTAGTAAGATGCATGTATTACAATGCTCTCACCACACTGTGATATAGAGACAGATCATGGAACTTTATAGAGCCTTGATTCTGGAGTTTCAACTGGGCAGCCAATGGAGTCGTAACTAGTTTAGAGCCATCTAGTTTTGTGCGCTGTAGCAAGTCTGTCGTGTACTTTTGTTGGCTTAGGATGATTGAATTTCCCTGATGCACAACTTCTAAGCCCAGGAAGTAAAGACAAGAACCCCATATCTTTTACTGCAAAAACTTCACCAAGGTCAGATATTAACTTGTTGATAAGAGATGTATCAAATCCTGTAATGATTATGTCATCCACATAGATAAGTACATATAGGATTTGAGTTTTATTTTGTTTCACAAATAAGGAGTTGTCAGATATTGATCACTTGAATCCCTGTGATATCAAATATTGACTGAGTCTACCAAACCATACTTTAATGTGGGATTATTATCCTTCACATATCATGTCCCACCCACAACATCATTCGACCAATTGTACACTAATACCAACATCTAGAACTGTTGATTATCAACGGTTATTAGTAAATGATGTAATGATCAAGAATTCCTTAGGTCCTACCCATGCACCCTCATGGCTTCATCTCCAACGGTTCAAGTGAGTATTTGAAAAAAAAAAAGAACATTAGGAGGTTATGCACACCCACAGTAAATTGATTCAACGGTGAGTCATACGTCAATGGGAATGGTGGGTTTGATTGACCCAGTTTAAGTGTCGGTGTACAAAAAAGCGTATTCATTACGAATCGTTTCTATCGATAAAACAACAACCGTTGGATAAACGTCAATATAGTATTCTGACAGAAATCCCTCACACGTGTCTAAGCACGTGTTTGATATTGACGGCGTTTACTAGTGTCAGTCTTATGGAGGAGGAGGAGGAGGCTTGAGAGATAAACAAAATTCTTTCAAAAGAACAAAATTCAAAACGATATCTCTCACTCAACTCTCTCGTCTCTGGCTCTTTGCCCTCTGGTCTCTACTCTCTTTCTCTTGGTTTTGTTTCGGTTGAGACCGGCGTTTAAACGTAACGTTTCGGCCGGCGAATAATCGCGACTCTTGAGATTAAACACTCTATAAATCAATCGATTCTATTTGGAGATTTATGTTATTTTGTTCACTTGTTTAAAATTAGAAAATTCGCGGAATTTCGTTTTATTCTTTTGATTCCTGTTTCTTCTTTTGTGGATAAGAAAAGAATCATAATCATCAAAAAAGGTACTATTAGTTCCACTTTATTTTCCTTTTGGATTATTACTTATTTATATTATATGTTTGAATTGTTATCTTCTGATTTTAGTTTTCAGTAATTTAAGTTAAATTTCTGGTTCGATTTTGAGTTAGTAGAATGTGTCAGGTTTTATGTTAGTATTGATTGATGGATCTTACTGATCAAGTACTGTAGGTGAACTTCTTTTTCAGTGATTTCTATGAATTGTGTATTAAATTTGATTGATCATGATTTGCCCTAATTGTAGAGTACAAGGATAGTTAAGAACCTTTTTGAATAGGTTATAAACTCTATTCAATCATACTTTTGTTGTTTGATTGTTGACCTAATATTTGTACTTCAATTGATTTGTCCATGCTCTCAGTGGTGTTGTTCTTATTGTACTATACATTCTACTTGAATAAAATATAAAAACAATCAAGTTTCCGTTTGCAATTCAAAGGTTGCCCTACTTTTGTTATTTTCCCTTTTTCTGAATTGTTTTAGAAATCTGAATTCGTCTCAGTGTGAGTGGAAAATATATATTGGAACTGAACCTATTGATGCATTCGATACCAACTGTAATTTTATCCTGTGGTTTCAGGTTCTTTCGTTTTTAGGAGTTTGAGAAGTATTAGTTGATCTTTGCTGTTTCATGTAAAGAATTCAAAATGATGGGATCATTTCTTACCAGAGGGCTTGTGTATGTTTCGAACCGAATATACTTTGTGATTTTCTTATTTCTGTACCGTGGATAGGTTAAATCTTATTGAGTGCTTTAAATGAGCATGTTATTTGGCTTTTTTATGCAGAATGGTTTTTGGATATGCATATCCAGCTTATGAGTGCTTTAAAACTGTAGAAAAGAACAAACCAGAGATTGAGCAACTCCTATTTTGGTGCCAATACTGGTACCCTTCATTACCTCATCAATGTTGTTTTTCAGTTTTTATAACTGTTTTTAAGTATAATTGTAATTTTTTGATGTGGTGTGTCTGATACTGTAGGATTTTAGTTGCAATGCTTACTGTTTTTGAAAGGGTAGGAGACACTTTTGTTTCTTGGTAAGGAACTGAACCTGAAATTTAGTTTCTCTTTTTTGCTGTTATATGTCAACCCTATTTATCCTCTGATTGTTCATATCTTCTGTTTTATTGAAGGGTGCCAATGTACAGTGAAGCCAAGCTGGCCTTCTTCATATATTTGTGGTATCCTAAAACAAAGGTTTGTGTTCAAATCAGCTTCAACTGATAATATTCTGTTGTTTGTCTGTTTTTTTTTCAGCTTTAAAACATTTAAGATGAGTAATTGTTATCATTTATTTTTGTTAGGGAACAACATACGTCTATGATTCTTTTTTCCGCCCATATATTGCAAAGCATGAACCAGAAATTGATCGTAACCTATTGGAGCTAAAAACTAGGGCTGGAGACATGGCTATTCTTTATTGGCAGAAGGCTGCAACCTATGGTCAGACGAGGGTTTTTGAGATTTTGCAGTACGTAGCTTCACAGTCAACCTCTAGACCTCGTCCTTCTCAGGTATCAACTGATAAGGATACGTAGGCTTATCAACCTAATTTTCAGTTGACCATGCTCTGTTCAACGCTACATTTTCCTGCTTTTATTCTTTAATCATCTTGAGGAAAGTTTTTGAAGATGTGTGCAGCGAGTTAAAATGCTAGATGTATGATTAACTTGAGCATAGGAGTGTAAAATAGAGAGGATAATACTGATTTACATTTATAAAAACGCACACTGATATACCAGCTTATATGCTGCACCTGAATTGAAAATTAGTCAATATAATACAACACATTAATTCGTTAAGTGGCTGTTTGTGCCTTATTCACCATTATTTACATAAAGTTCGAGAAACTAGATATGCTGAAGTTATCACCATAACATATATCAATGTGGCAATTGAATTTTTGACTGAACATTGAAGCATTTATAAATTCGGCTAGCTATTCAGAGTATGAATATGTACTAATTGAACTAAACTTCCACAAGACCGAAATAATTGTCACCACAGAATGATATTCGTGATGTATTGAAGGAGTCAGTGAGAGGGTTTATTGATTTGACAGAAGTTAACTTGGAGGTTTTACCAATTATCCTCTCCATTGTTAGACTACACAAGTTTGTGATTTGAGATTAATTAGACAATAGCTGTAACATGGTGATTTCAGAATCTTGTTGTTTTATGTTTAACAGTAATTATGCTCTGAAGATAGAACGATAAACGTAATTATAACTTAGATTTCCACCTATACAGACTTATTATGTTGGCTGCGGGAAATTGCCATTTAGGAAGGGATCTTGCCTCTAAATTACAGTAGAAGTTAGAACCACATTATTATTGTCGCATTGCAACTCAATGAAACCGAATACTGTGACTTATATTTGTTCTTATTGCCACTCTTCAGAAATTAAATGCCATTACTATTTAAAGTGACTTAGTGACCAACTAAAACTCCTTCTGCGGCAACAACAGTAGAGGCTTGCCAACCTCCTGCTAATGTCAGACCTCGGCCTTCATGCTCTGGACACAGATTGATAAACATAATTATAGAGTTATTATGTTGGCTGCGGGAAGTGACATTTGATGTATATTAGCCACTTAGGAAGCAGCCTGCCTCTAAATCTCTGTACATCTATGTGACAGGGTGATAAGAGCAGTAGAAGTAGAACCGCAGTATACTTTTCGTATTGCAACTCAATGTAACCAATTACTGTGACCTTTATCTGATTTTATTGCCACTCTTTAAAAACCAAATTGCAATGGAAAACGCAATTACAATTTAAAGTGACTTTGTGACCAACTAAAACTTTTTGTGCAGCAACAGCAAGGTGTAGAGGCTCGCCAACCTCCTGCTAATGTCAGACCTCGTCCAGCAGCTCCCCCTACTGCACAACCGCCATCACGTACTTCCAGTGCAGGTACGACTCAACAGCCAACTCGCACTGCTAGTGCAGGTACGACTGAAGAGCAACAGGAGCCAGCTCAAGAGACCGCTGTTTCTCATCCAAAACCTCCAGCACCCTCAGTAACTGCAGCAGTTGTAGCAGCAGCAGTCAGTGCACAAACAACAGTTGCTGCGCTACTTGCCACTGAGACTGGTATTAGTAAACCTCTAAATATCGAAGCAGAAACAAGTAAGAATGAACCAGTCCCAGCTGCAGCAAATGAAAATCCAAACCAAGCACAGCAAGATACAGTCATGGATGAAGCTATTCGGATGACACGAGGCAGGTTGAGGAAAACCCGATCTGGAAACCGTTAATAAATTTTGTTCCTAGTCTACACCAGTTTGCTTTTACGTCTAATTGTTAGTTGTAGAACCAAAATGTAATTTAGAGAAGTAGAGACGAGAAACATGATAAATGGATAAGATTGGTAACAAGTTGATGTTGGTGATGTAAATTTTATTTCCTTTATTCCTTCAATTCCTTGGCTGGTTTTATGGTTTGAGCAGAATATCCCTTGGTGTCAGAGTAGGAGCATCTAGTTGATACAATCCGAGTGAAGGACCGACGAAGCGGAACAGAATCCATGCACCTATGATGATGTAGATGGAGGCGTATGCGAACTTGTTTAACCAAAAAAGAAGTCCCTTCTCTCCCATGTAAAGCTCGATTGCCTTCTCTGTATAGTTCATGGCTTCCCATTCTTTTGGAGGAGGCTTGGGTCGTTCACCACTAGGATCCAGTTTCTCCTGCTTTGATCTCTTTCTCGATCCTCGCCGGAACCTAATCTCAACTGTGTCTGGTGGTGTGATTGGTGATGTTTGTGTTGGTGGTGGAATGTCTCCATCGTTCACACCGTCATTCCTGCCACTAGGACCAGCTTTGATTCTCAGGGATTGATGATGATGATTTCGGAGAGGTTGCACAGATAATCTGTAGCTAACAGGGTTGTGGAAGAACCTTGATGGGTTTGCCGATATCAGAGAACAACCGAGAGCGTTGGCTTCCATTCCTTCGACCTTGTAGATTTTCTTTCTTCTTTTTTATTTTTAGCAGAGCAGCAAGCAAACGAGGGTGTGGTTCTCATTATTATCCTTTTTATTATCTTCTTATGGTGAGTGTTCATTTTCGTTTGTTTCTGATATATTGAAGCCGACAACATATCTAATTACACTCTGCTTACACCACAATGATTTTTTATTTTTACTCTGCAATTTGTGGGGCTGCACTGTAGACTTTCATTATTCTCTGTGCAGAGAGTATCCGAAATTATGCATTTGCAACGGTAATAGACTGATAGGTTTAAGATAACATTTCAATTTAGGAAATGATAGATAGTTTTAATCAATAATAACTGCCACATCAGGGGCTACACATTTTGGTCGACAGGTGGTGTTTTCCAAGAGGGTTCGAAACATTTGGAACAGGGTGAGCCTACTATATGTTGCACCAATGAAGCACTGGTCATAGATTTTCTGAGAATTTGGTATGTGTGCTGGAAGGAGAAGGCAGTTCTCCTAATAATAGTACATTAAAATTAATGAGCTTAAAATTCACTCTATGTATGTTGTACTAAAGAATGTCATTTGACAGAGATATAAAAGTGTAGTAAAAATGAAACCGGATATCCAATATGTTTCATGTTTCTCTCTTATATGTAAATTTAATTAAAAGTCAAAACTATATTTACGAATTGAAGAAATTATAATTTTAAATAAAAAATGTAACTTCAAAGAATCCCTTGAAATCCTTGAAGCGCCTTGGGTTTATGGAAATTTTGGAAAATGAACTCGCCGATTTACTCAATGAATCGGATGTGAATTCCCACAATGGTCAGGTGCTGCCCCGATATTAAAGAAACACCGTTCTGTATGTCTCTTAACTGGACAATCTGATAATCCATCAGTCGATCAAACTCGATAGAGATCTAACTTTGTTGACAACACCCATGCCCGTATCAACTGAGTATCCATCTTTTCCTTAGTATGGAGAAACAGAATCCAAAATACTTCTCCAACTTCTTCTCATTAGATAGATTAATGTTAATAATACAAGAAAACTTAGACCTACCAGTAGCTTTACAAACTCAGCTTTCTTTCCTCAAGTCTTCTCCATACAAAGTCTATTCAACACACTATCTTCTTCCCGAACAACAACTGATGATGATATTGGTACCTGCGGAAGATGTTGGGTTGATGTTGCATTACTAGGATTCCTTGCTAACTCGTCGTCTTTAAGTGATTCTTCTACTTCAGCCCAATCATCAGTTGCTTATGTATTAAAAAAAGAAAGTGGCAAGCAATAGATAAGTGTCAATTGTCAAAACAAACATGATTTCAAACTCAATCTATGAAGATGATAAACACTTACCCCACAAATCTGTAATGCTCACTTCAAGATCTGATCGGAACCAATAGTCATCGTCAATCTGCAAAAGAAGGGATTATGATCAGTAAAAAAAGAAAAAGAAAAAACTAAAACAAGGGGTGGGCACTTCTAAGCTTTCAATTAAAATCCTCATATGTTCATCCCTTACATTAACATCTGATGGAACAATTTTCTGAATGCCAGTGGCAGAGTTCAGGGAGCCTAGTGAATCGCAGGAAACGTTTTGATTTTCTTGATCCTGTTGTGCATTGGATAACCAACAAGTATCTTGTACTTGTCTTGAGAATGTGTCTTCCCTTCTAAACTCACTTGTCTCCATGTATGAATGTATTTGCCCGCCTCGCTTAACAATTATATCCTCTGGTCCCCCTTGGTATTTGCTGAAACAAGTTGGAAGCATGTAATAAACTGGCAAGGACGCTATCAGAAAATAATTTTCCTCTCTAAATTATATAATACCTCACTAAGTACACATCAATAGGTCCTGTTGTGCTTCTAACTATCATTCGGAAGTGCTTCTGTGGATAATCGACCATCTGATCATAACAATTCTCAATCAGATACCATTCACATATTTCAAGGAAGCCTCGCATAATTATGCATCTCGTACACTCACCTCGTCAGGATCTGGGACTTCAAGAGAACTTGCCTGGGGAGCTTTTATTGCAATAAGTGTATTATTCTGAACCAAAAGTAAAACAAGCATGAATACATAGAATGAAAAAAAAAAAAAGAGCATAACATAAAGAACGAGCCCAAAGCAAAGATGGTATTTCACAGCATACATCACCTGATAGCCTGGGATGCTCATTATATCTTCTTCCGTTAAGAAGAGAAACCTAAAAATGCACAATAAATTAGTCAGTTGACAGTTTAAGACTGGGAATGAAGACCAGGAATAGAAAGAAAAAGTGATGTACCTTTGATAGTTCTCATCAGCACCCAAGCTCCTCAGCCTCTCTTGTTTCGCTCTGAACATGTACCATTATATTAGGAGAAATCCTTCAAGGATAAGTTGTAAATATGGAATCTTCTTTTTTGAAGGAATCAAAGGAATCAAGAAACCAAACCTTATCTTTGTGTCAAGCCTGCGTTCTTCATCATATTCACTTTCTATGTCAGCCTGTCAAACAAATTAATGGAATTCGGTAAATCAGTGTAGATTACATCAAAGAATCAATTAATTCTCTATAACCGTTTCTTTTTTTTTCTGGTTCACCTTAAACAATAAATTGCAATTTAGAAGTTTCGATAGCAAAAGAAAAAGACAAACATAAACGAACATCTTTTTCCTTTTGAAGGTGCAACTATCTTACCTCCTTAAGCTACAACCCAGTTTGTTAACTAGTAAAAACCGTCTCACCCACTCTAATAATAAGCTAGAAGTAATTTAGCTGACTGTGGGACTAATGTTCTAACTACAGGTTCATTAGGTCTCATTCCCTCCGACAGCACAAATTTGTTCTACAACTCTGAACCTAAAATCACTCTTTAGTCGAGAGAAGGTGGTAAAAAAATTGGCTTAGTTATGTGCAAACATGTGCAAACACAAACTTCAGCCACATGAAGACCTGATGACGAATCCAACATGTTATGTTGAGACAACTGCTGCGTGATATTGTATGCACGGAAAGATTCTTCCCTACAATGAAACCTGATTCGGTGACATAGATGTCCAAGGTCATCTGTACAAGGACCATAAACACCACAAAAAATCGATAATGCTAGATATTTCTCGCTTGGCCAAACTACAAAACAGGTAAAATCGGCAAACACATAGTACAAATAAAGTTGTTTCACAGTGAAACAACTGCCAAATGAGCAAACCACGCATGTTAAGCAAGAGAACTAGGTAACACCATTTTTCATGAATTACCTTTAGTTTAGTAACTTCGTCATCCAGATCCATTGGCATTTGCATACCAAGCCCCCTGATTTGAACACTCAGTGAGTGGTAATAATTATAGGAAAAGATAACATGAAAATACAAAAAGATAACAAGAAAATAGAAATATAAGGATTAAAATTCTTACTTCCATCGTATATTGTTCTTCGATGTTTTCTCTATTAATCCTATTCCTTCAAGAACATTAGTAATATCATATATTCTCCTCTTTTGTACCTGTCGATAGTGAAAGAGACATGCAATTAGCTATTTGCCACAACACGGCATAAACATTGTAATCGTACGATAATATCAAGCCTCTTTTAGATATCTGCACAGATGATTCAATTGTTTAGCAGAAAAGTCTATATTTCACATCTTGGACAGTTTTTTGTGAAAGTGGAAACCCGCCTTTGCTTCTCCTTCTTTTCTTTTTTTTTTCAATTTCCATTTTCATGCACTTTATTTTTACTTTCTGACAGAAGGAGATATTTTCTACCTTTAGAACATCTGCAGTTTTGTTCAGATCAAGAATGCCATCCTTAGCCTCCAGGATCAAGCTTAAGAATTTCTTTGTCAGCAAACCTGACATCACACAATACTTCCTTCATCGGTCAATCTTGATTTTACATCCAAATACACCAAATAAGCTTATCATATAAACCAACAAGCCCTTCCTCAGGTTGACTTACCTAAAGAACTATCGTATCGACAGCTCCCAGTTGGTGTTAGTAAATTAGATGCAAAGTCTGCAACCAGAAAAGAGGACATCAATCAGTTTTACAGAACTTAAATATGTATTTCAGCTTAATAAGAAAAAGGTTGTAAATATTATAATGATTTGCGTAGATAATAACCATCAGTTGATCGAGACGTTTGAGGACCAGAACTTGTATTTTTTGGTGTACTCGTTCTGCCGTAACGCTTGGTACCGGCTGAGGCTGGATGAAGAGGACTGTTAGCTGCCTCTGCATATCCCTGGCCATTTACCCGTTCACCAGTCTGGTAACGCTTGCAACCTACGCCTGACATAGATGTACCCTGGCTACTAATAGCCTCTAATTGTTCTTTATTTGTTACCCATTCTCCAGCCTGAGCACGGCCATCTTTCTCACTTCTCGGTTTTCCCTGCATAACATACTTAAATGAATGAATATTTGATCAAACGAACTATAATTGAGGAGTACAAGTGCTTTCCCTACATCAAATAACTCAGACTGGAGAAAGACCGATGAAGAAGTGGTTGCAATATTCTAGTTCATAAGCAGCTACCAATTAACTACAAATCCAGATCAACTTGTTGAAACAATTTTGAATAAGCAGCTTTCACACAAAACCCTTATCAAATAGAGATGAAGGAAATGTAATAGCTCGTCTAGGAGACATAGTGATAGGTGTAATGTATGGACTACAGAAAGAATCTAACCCACCCAAAACATGACTGTACCAATTACCAATATTTTCTACTATTAGGGATCACAACCCTATATCATTCTAACTATTACAATCTAAAACTAGTAATAAATACCTAAAATCAAAATCAACAAATTGAACTTAAAGAAACAGCTCCCTGATCAATTAACACATATAATTAATGAGCTGATCGGAACAAATAACACCCACAATGAAGAATTCAACTAAAATCCATTTTAAAAAATCAGTAGAAAACAAAACTCCAAAAAAAATTAAACCCAAAACAAAGTGAGGGAGGGGGTAAGAAAACTGACAGTGGTGTCTCTGTAGAATGGTTCTAACTTGCCGCCACCAGCAGCAGCAACAGCTGTACGATTACATCCAACAAGAGAAGAAGACAAAGAAGAGAGAGAAAAAGCGGAGGAGGGTTTAGGAGTTGAAGAAGAAGAAGCAGCAGTAGAAGAAGAGAAAGGGTATTGACGGAGTTGTTGATGGTTCAAAGAGGAAGCACCATGAATAAAAGCAGAAGACGAAGAAGTAGATTGTGGATTTCGAGAATTCAATTGGAATTGGGGATTTGTAGAAATTGGATTTGAAGATCTCTTTTCTGATACCGACATCAGAATTAAAGGAAGTATCAGAATAAGAAGAGATGATTTTAGAGAGGGAGAGAAGTGTTTATAAAAAGTGAGATGGAGATGAGAAGGAGAAGCAGCAAAACCAAAATCCCCTTAGAAGTGAGAATGGAGGAGGTGGTGGAGGAGGAGGAGGAGGAAGTACACGTTTTCTTTTCCTCTTTTTAACTTAACAGCGGGAATGAATGACATGATGAGGTGCGTTCGAATGCTTAAACACCCCCGCCTTTTGAGACCCTCCTCTCTATAAACACATCACAAATGACAATACGAGTCAAGTCCACCCACTACTACTAGTCTACTACAGCTACACTTGGATCCTTTAGGACTTTAGATAACTTGGATCATTTGCCCATGTAGTTTTGACCCAATGAAATGGGCTTTTCTAAAGAATCCCAAAAGTGAGGCCCATTTTAAAAAAAAAAATCACCATTTTTTACTTGTTGGATTGGGGGTTTTGTCCATACTACAGATGAGCAACACTGTACTATTTTAGTGGACTGTAAAAAGTGGTAAGACTACTCAATCCCTATTGAGAACTGTAAGACTAACATAGTAAATGATGTACACCCTAAACCTCCTTTTTGTAGGAAGTATTTAGTATTTAATGGAGCTGTTTTTCACATAGTTTTCTGTCAGCAGTTTTTTCAGAGTTATGTGTCATGCAAGAGCTAATGCATCTATCCTAGGATTCAAACCTCATATTCTCTAACTTCATATGTACCTCGGTGTGGAAGTTAATGGGATGTATGCATTCTCTCAACGTTGTGTTTCTTCTCATTGACACCGCTCTCAACAGCCTTGTAAGTATAACAATCAAATCTGGAGAAACCAATTTTATTCTATTTTTTTTAATGAAATTGTGATTGTGACTTACTTGTTTGTAGCCCTTTCTATGGTTCCGAGTTGCATGTTTCGTATTATTCACTGGTACATATGTCATTTTCCAATGGGTTCTTCACGTATGTGGTGTTTCATGGTAAGCTAACAAAACACTATAACGGGGTTTTATCTTAACAGGAAATAAACAAACCAAAATTTTATCTTCCCATTGAACTGGTGGTTTCATTTCTTCTTCCAGGTAGCCTTACCTATTCCTAGATCTATCAACTCCTTGGGCCTCTATGATAATAAAAATTATAATGCGGAAATTAAAACAATCATACAACACACAAGATTTCGTTAACGAGGAAAACTATTTGACAGAGAAACCACAAGACCTAATCCAGTTTTAAATACTCTCATAATTAATATGATTAATCACGACACCATATTTCCAAGACCAAGTTTCTTGATGGTCACAAAATATATTTAGAAAACAAATTGCTTGATGGTTATAGCCTTATAGGTTTTGTCATATATCAATTTTTAGGCATAGTGAGATTTAACATACCCATAACCCTATCCTAGTACTGAAATTGTCAAAACTTGGCAACGAAAAATAAGAAATTGCGTAGATTAATCTACTAATAACACAAAACGTGTTGAACGCAATACTAAACACGTCCTTGAACATACCCTAAAAAATTGCTTTAAAATATGTTTTTATTTTCCTAACAACATATTTGAGTCAACTACATTTAGTTTGATAGTGTAATAACATGTAGTTGCCACAAACAAAACACTAAATGAGTCAACTACATTTAGTTTGATAGTGTAATAACATGTAGTTGCCACAAACAAAACACTAAATAAGGATGTCATTGTATTAAACTACCTTGTCAGTTTGGTAGTTTCCGAAAAACTATATATGCAGCTTATGAATGTGGTAATTGCGCCATTATATCTCTATGAGGATCTACATTCAGAGATATATATTCGATGGTATCGAACGAACTTGAATTACCTAAAGTCATTTTATATCACATAATGTGTTTGAGATGAAACTCAAACGTTTATTTAGTGAGTTTTCCAGGGATACTTTGAAATATACCCATGTGGGTTTACTAAGAAAAAAAGTTGGGTTGAGAAGTATTGTGATTTGTATCAGACTCTTGAAGAACTAAGAGATTCCACTTGAAATATGAGTTTGGGATATATATCTGGGAAATATACAGCTATGTCTTGAATTGAACGTCTAATAAGTGTATATTTAATATATTTTGATGTCAATTCCATGCTAGTATTTGTTAGATATTTTGTAAATTATTGTATATTATATTTGTTTTTTTTGTTTTTAATTAGGTGAATCATCCAAAAGAAGTTAAATGACACTTAAATGGGCAAAGAAAAAGGTTAGCTACATGTGGTAAGTGATTCAAGAAATTTTGAAGGAAGAAAAATAAAGAAAAATTGTCAAAAATGAGAATTGATAAGGGCAGCCGGCTAGGTCTAGCGGGTTACTCAAGAAAGCCCCAAGTTATAAAGGAACCAAACCATATGCTCGGGGCAGACATATTTTATAAACAACATTTATTTTTCTACTTTTGTCTTTTGGACAACTTTATTTATAACGCCACTGGCCAGTTTGATCACGAATGACATCTTCTTCGTCTTATTTCTAAACTAACGGGGTCACGATCAGCTTCTTATTATCTCCAAGCTCAACTGTCATGGAGTTCTTGGGTTTTGGTTATTGTGTACGAAGTGATTCGACAATGAGATGGGAAGAACACGGAGCAATGAAGGTATAATCCTGGCGACGGAACCATGAATGACGATGATTGGTGGCAGTGATGATCGGTGATTGATGGAGAAGGAGCCTGTCGATGGTGATTTATGTTTATCAGTTAAACTGTGAAGAGATTGATATTGAGACTCGAGTAATGGCTGCTTCCATTATGGTGAACGATTGAAAGTCTTTGATTGAGCAGAGAGAATGTGTTTTATTGTGGTTGATGGTGGAAAGTGTTTGATGGTAACTCATGTGGAAAATAGGGAGATATGGTCGCTCCACTGGCTGATGGAGGAGATTAAGAGGAGTTGTTCTTGATGGCAGACGAGTACAGCAGTTGAGAACCAGCGAGAGATAACAGTCTCGAACAAAGTCTCTTTGCTTTCATCGGTGATAAAGATAATAATGGTGTTGTCGTACAATTGAGATGGAGTTGGAGATCAATGATAGTGATTTATGCTAATTGGTGGTGATTGATCAATGGAAGGTGCAGTCGAGAAATAGGCTCGATGGAGGAGTTTGAGCTAATATTGGGTCGAGTTTGGCAAACTCAGAAGAAAATTATTTTCTCGGCCAAAAGACTGACGGATGCAAGAAAAAATCTAGAAAGAAATAATTTTCACAGTCACCATTGTATCCGAGGGGAAAGATGTACTGTCAGTTCCACGGAACTAACAATGAAGTAAGAGAAGTAGGTTGTCAGTTCCAGCGAAATGACAAGCCAAGCAATGCAAATGGGCTGGATCCTTTGCTGCTGATGCAGGCCCATTTGACTGTAGATAATTCTTTTCACGGCCCGACTTAAATGTGATCTTATTTGGCTATTTTGGCGAGCTATTTCATCTAGGACTTGAGCACGGGCACTTCTACAACTTGGGTACCTATACAAGAGTTACTTCTAATATTTTTTGGATGGGAAGTTATATATCTTATATTATACTTTTGTTTTACGTTCAATATTTTAGGGTTTGCTCCTTTAGGAGAAAATGGGGAAATCGTGCAACCATGATTAGCTAATTCTTATTGATTACTGATGTAATTTTAATAGTGGTAAATAAGGTGATCGTTTCTCGAACTTGTAAAGGTAATGATTTTAGAAAATAATGATTTAAATTAACTCTAGAAAATTCCAGGAGTATGAAAAAGACTAAATAACCTAAAGATGATTTTTGAATAATTTTAAAAGGACCAGGAATCAGGAATCAAGTAATTCTAAGAACCTATGTGATTAATCAGATAATTCTTTTTAAATTAATTGAAGCGCAAGTAATTGCCAAAATTGGTTTTGTTATGCTAACAAACAGAGGTAAATCACAAGAATGGACTATCAAAATTAATTAACCAAGCATAATCCATCAAGCAAAAGCACAACTGTTGAAAGAAAACCGTTTTCACTATTTAAAACTATGCAATTCTAATAACAAAAGAATTATAAATAATTATTAGAAAATAATTAAATCACATAAAATTGAGAAAATTACCTTGTCCATCATCCCAGTAAATAGACTTAGCTCATGGTGGAAAAAGATTGCTCAAAAGACCTCTTCATTGCTCAAAATATC